>JAIFGZ020000787.1:0-469459 GCA_019925245.2 Oryza australiensis
GACTTGTCGATGGCGAGCTGGTCTTCCAAACCGAGGTCGGGAGAGGCGCCACCCAGAAAGTGCAGGCGTCGCTACTCCCAACACAGACTAGCATGGGCGACCACAGCGAGGATGGGGCATTAGTGTTAGTGATATGCCCTAGAGGCAACATGGAGATGTTGGATATCACGTCAATGTTTATGTATAAATGAATAAAGTGTTATTCAGTTCCATGAAATAGACATCTTGTATTGATCAATAAGTACGTGACTTATTTATGAGACTCTTTATGTATGAATCTATTTCTAAATCACGATCATATGTCATATTGTTGGAACAAATATGATTCTAAGATCGGCATGTTTATTGATTGATGATCATGTCTCATAGATCATGGGTATGGAGATACCAAATCAATAAACATGGACATATGTGTTGGAGAACACATTGTTGGATAGACCCACCATGAGACACTACAGAATTAATGTGCCATTAGTTGGTCTCGGGTAGTGTTGGTACAAAGTCCTTAGACACGAGATCACCATGGATTCCAACATGTGTAGTAGCCTACTTTGGGACTACCAAACGCTATTCCGTGGGGTAGTTATAAAGGTAGTTTTCGGGTTTGCTATGAAACATGGAGTGGGATGTGAGTGATCAAGATGGAATTTGCCCCTCCTTTGGAGAGATATCTCTGGCCCCTCGAGGTAATGGATTATGGAAATGCATGGCCATGCTAAGTTGATTGAGGAGTCAATCAACGGACGGATAATCCAATACGGTTCGAGTGAATGGTTAAGCTATTGAAGGGATGGCACACATCTTGCCTATAGCTTAACGGTATCGTGAGGCAAAGGGATTTGTGTACACATTACAGGTTCGAGCCGATATTATATCTTGTATACTATGGTGTCAATATGTGCTGCTAGGCGCGCTGTTGACAGGTCGGCTGAGTTGGACTCGAGCCGACGATCGGCTAAGTTAGACTATAGCCGAAACCGAGTATACCTGACCTATGGTCGCACGCTTAAGGGGATAGAATAGATATTCGAGTTGGACTCGGATACGGCTCGATCGGATAGGGATCCGATCGGATAGAGTCCTATGGGCTTACGACGTATGGGCGGCCAACTCTATGAGATACGGATGAGATCCGATTCAAAATAGAGTCCTAATCGGCCACTAGTCCCGTCGGCCAACTCTATATAAAGGAGGGAGGGGTGGAGAGGCACACGTCAATTGCATCGCGTGCAACGAAGTCGCCGAGATCAATCTCCACGGAAACCCTCCCCACTTTCGAGCCAAACCCTAGCCTTGCATCGCGTGCTAGCACACGGGTGTACGGCGTTGTCCCCGGACGTGTGGATACCGGTAGAGGCGGCGCTACGTTGCGCGCTGATCGGTGCGGTCGGGCGCATCGGAGCGGCGTGAGAACGCGGCGGACGGCTCGAATCGGCTGATTGGCGAATCGGTGTCTCCGGAATCGGCTACTGTTCCGGATCGGATTGCCACGATTGGCTATTCCATTGCACTACTCAATCGGTAACGATCTATCGGCCCTTACTTGCAAGTGTTCTGGTTTGCGCGGTAGAAATTTTTGTTTTCGGCTAGCGTAGCCTCCGCGTAACCCTTCAGTGGTATCAGAGCTAATCTTGCTTAGTTCGGGTTTTAGATTGGATCTGGAACAAGTTTTGCGCACGGGTTGATTAGATCAATCGGTTTTACGGGATCTGTTGAGGAGAGTTAATGGTAATTGCGTTCCTTGATAGTGTATCGGAACGGCATAATGTGATTACGTCGAAGCAATTTCCATATAACTCGGTTTGAGTTGGGTTCGAGATAGCGTTCCTTGATAGTGTATCGGAACGGTATAATGTGATTATGCCGAAGCTATCTCGTAGTCCGATCTTGTTAGCTGCCTCGTGCCTACGCAAACCATCTCCGTTGATAGTGTATCGGGACGGCATAATATGATTATGCCGATATGGTTTCCATAAGCGATTTCATAGATTGGATCTCGTGTGGTGTGCCCCCTTATAGGTCGTCTCGATGCCGTAGCTCTGCGATAAGTAGAAAACGTTTCTACGCCTAACTTGTTTTTGCAGAGAATGCTTTGAGATGGTATGGCCCTATTGTATGTATGAGATGCATGTGATGCATGTAATATTCTTTCATATGTGCAATCCCTGTAATATTCTTTCATACGTGCAATGCTTGTAATATTCTTTCACGACTGCGAGTCGATGTAATCTTCAATTAGAGCTTCTATAGTAGTAGCTTAGTTTGAAGAAATCAAGCATTCGGCACTCAAAGATGATGAAGATGGAGATCCTGCAGGCATGGAGATGGAGATCACCATGTGAAGGGGGCCATACTATTTCATTATATGCTATTCTTCTTGCTTTCATATGTGATATGTTTGTTTGATAGGATAGCATCCCTCGCAAAATTAAGTAGTAATGATGCCCTTCCAAATGTTGCACCCGTCACCGTTATGCTCGTCAATGGTGGGTGCCAAAGCAGTGCCATTCTCTATCATAACACGAGGGTATATGTCGGACATATACATGCGGGAGCATTTGGTTTACTTAACAAGGCTATCAAAACAGTTTTGGGCCTTGGGGCATAGGTTGGCGCCGGGCATGGAGATGCCACACCAACAACAAGAGTCACATAGAGATGTGATTAGCAAGGAGTTGCTTACCGATGTTACTAATTTTCTAGCGGTGATGCCAAAGCTCACTAGAAAATTAATTAACATGTGGATCTTGACCCAATACGTAACCTAGAGGGAAGGTGGAAAATACGTAATGGGAGTCTAATGTTAAATTGTTTAACAATAGACATAGCATAAACATTGTGCTAAACTTTGCTTTTGTTGTAGAATAAATGGCGGCTAATACTACACAGTACCTTTAATTTGCGATCTATTCTCGAAAAGGAAAAATTAAATGGAACAAACTTTATGGATTGGTATCGCAACTTGAGAATTGTTCTCAAGCAAGAGCGTAAGGAGTACGTTCTTGAAGTACCCTATCCCGAGGATTTGCCAATAATGCCACTTCACTGCACGGAGGGCTTATGAGAAGCACACTAATGATGCCCTAGATATAAGCTGTCTCATGCTTGCTACAATGTCCCCGAGCTTCGAAGCAATATGAGAGCGGCGATGCTCACACTATTATTCGGGGACTGCGTGGCATGTTTGAGAACCAAGCTCGGGCGAGAGGTTCAACACCTCAAAGTCCTTGTTTGCGTGCGAGCTTGTTGAGGGAATCCCGTCGATCCGCATGTGATAAAGATGATTGGCTATATTGAGAGTCCGGAAAACTAGGTTTTCCCCTTAGCCAAGAGTTGGCTACGATGTGATTCTCCGGTCGCTCCCTCCGAGCTTCGAGCCATTCATATTAAATTATCACATGAACAATATGGATAGAACCTTGGCTGAATTGCATGGGATGCTAAAGACAGTGAGGAGAGTATCCAGAAAAACGGTCATCATGTGATGATGATGCGAAGGCAAGCGCAAACCACTGTCAAGAAACTTTGCACCAAGAGGAAGTTAACTCCCGATGAGATCGCGAGTGCCTCCAATGCAAAGAAGGGCAAGAAGGGTCGGCGGCATCGGATGCCGTTTGCTTCTATTGCAAGGAGACAGGCCCTTGGAAGGAACGCAAGAAGTACATGGAGGATCTCAAAAAGAAGCAAAGTACGACACGCCGGTATTAATGTTATAGACATTAATCTTGCTACTTCACCTACTGACTCTTGGGTATTTGATACCGGATCGGTAGCTCATATTTGCAAATCGTTGCGGGAATGAGAAGAAGTAGAGGATTGAGAAGGGGCGAGGTGAACTGCGCGTCGGCAATGGAGCAAGCGTTGCTACGATTCTTGTCGGCACGGTACCACTTCATCTACCTTCGAGATTAGTTTTGGAATTAAATAATTGTTATTGTGTTCCAACACTATGTCAAAACGTTATTTCCGCTTCATGTTTGCAAGCGGAAGGATATGATTTTAGATCAATGACAATGGTTGTTCAATATATCTAGAGATATGTTCTATTTTCATGCTCCATTGGTGAATGGATTATACGTTTTGAATCTTGAAGCGTCTCCCATCTATAACATTAATACGAAAGGCAACTCTCTAATGATATAAACCCCACGTTTATGGCATTGTCGCTTAGGCCATATAAATAAGAAACGCATGGAGAAGCTCCATAAGGATGGATTGCTTCACTCTTTTGATTTTGAATCATTTGAGACATGTGAGTCTTGTTTACTTGGTAAGATGACAAAGGCACCTTTCACGGGACACAGTGAGAGAGCAAGTGACTTGTTGGCACTCGTACATACCGATATGTGGACCAATGAGCTCAACGGCAGGTGGTTATCGTACTTCATTACCTTTACCGATGACTTTAGTAGATATGGTTATATCTACTTAATGAGGCATAAGTCCGAATCCTTTGAAAAGTTCAAAGAATTCCAGAATGAAGTAGAATCATTTAGGGAAAACAATCAAGTTTCTACGATCGGATCGTGGAGGAATACTTGAGCCAAGAGTTTGGTAATCATCGAAAGATTGTGGAATTGTTCCACGTTGACTCCGCAGAACTCCACAATGGAATGGAGTGTCCGAACGGAGAAATCGCACCTTGTTGGACATGGTGCGGTCGATGATGAGCCAAAGTGATCTTCCGTTATCCTTCGGGGATATGCTCTTGAAACATTTGCGCTCACACTAAATAGAGTTCCATCTAAGTCGGTTGAAAAGACACCATATGAGATATGGACGGGCAACCCCTAGTTTGTCTTTTCTCAAAATTTGGGGATGTGAGGCTTATGTAAAACGTTTACAATCGACAAGCTCACACCCAAATCGACAAGTGCTTCTTTGTGGGATATCCTAAGGAAACTAAGGGATATTACTTTTATAATCGGGAACAAGGCAAAGTGTTTGTCGCCCGACACGGTGTCTTCTTGGAGAAAGAGTTTCTTTCAAGAAGGGTTAGTGGGAGCGGTGCATCTTGAAGAAGTTCAAGAAACACCGAAAATGTTTCGGCGACCAGAACCACAACGGAGGAGCAAAGTGTTGCGCCACCGGTTGTAGATACACCGGCCCCCGGAGCGAAAGATCACGTCGTGCACCAGTACAGTGCGGAACAACGTGATATATTGTTGTTGGACAACGATGAACCTAAGACCTATGAGGAAGCGATGGTGGGACCCGATTCCAACAAGTGGCTTGGAGCCATGAAATCCGAAATAGAATCCATGTACGACAATCAAGTTTGGAACTTGGTTGATCCACTGATGGTGTCAAAACCATTGAGTGTAAATGGGTTTTTAAGAAAAGGCCGATATGGATGGAAATGTTCACATCTATAAGGCGCGATTGGTGGCGAAAGGTTTTAAACAGATTCAAGGAGTTGATTATGATGAAACCTTCTCGCCGTCGCAATGCTTAAATCTATTCGGATTATCCTAGCGATTGCTGCATATTTCGATTATGAGATATGGCGATGGATGTCAAAACGGCTTTCCTAAATGGAAACCTAAGCGAGGATGTATACATGATACAACCTCGGGGTTTTGTCGATCCAGATCGGAAAGATATGCAAGCTACGAAATCCATTTATGGATTGAAGCAAGCATCTCGGAGTTGGAATATTCGTTTTGATGAAGTAATCAAAGGGTTTGGTTTCATCAAAAATGAAGAAGAGGCTGTGTTTACAAAAGGTCGTGGGAGCGCAATTGTATTTCTAATCTTATATGTGGATGACATATTCTGATTGGAAATGATATCCCTATGCTTGAATCCGTCAAGTCTTCATTGAAAAATAGTTTTCCATGAAAGACTTAGGGAGGCAACATATATATTGGGCATTCGGATCTATAGAGATAGATCCAAGAGGCTAATTGGATTAAGCCAAAGTACATACATTGACAAGGTGTTGAAAAGGTTCAACATGCATGATTCCAAGAAAGGTTTCTTGCCCATGTCACATGGCATTAATCTTAGCAAGAATCGGTGTCCTCGGACACATGATGAGCGGAATAAGATGGGTATGGTTCCATATGCTTCGGCAATTGGATCCATCATGTATGCCATGCTTTGTACACGCCCGATGTCTCGTACGCTTTGAGTGCTACGAGCGGATACAGTCGGATCCGTGAAGGTCACTGGATCAGTAAAGAATATCCTTAAGTACTTGAGAAGAACTAAGGATATGTTCCTAGTCTATGGAGGTGAAGAAGAGCTCGTTGTAAGTGGTTACACCGATGCTAGCTTCCAAACAGACAAGGATGATTATAGATCGCAATCGGGTTCGTGCGCCTGAACGGAGCGCGATCGGTGGAAGAGTTCCAAGCGGGATACGTTGCTGATTCTACAACGGAGGCCGAGTACATTGTTAGTGATATGCCCTAGAGGCAACATGGAGATGTTGGATATCGCGTCGTCCGCGAATGTTTATGTATAAATGAATAAAAGTGTTATTCGGTTCCATGAAATAGACATCTTGTATTGATCAATAAGTACGTGACTTATTTATGAGACTCGATATGTATGAATCTATTTCTAAACGATCACGATCATATGTCATATTGCTGGAACAAATATGATTCTAAGATCGCTGCATGTTTATTGATTGAGGATCATGTCTCATAGATCATGGGTATGGAGATACCAAATCAATAAACATGGACATATGTGTTGGGAACACATTGTTGGATAGACCCACCATGAGACACTACGGGGAATTAATGTGCCATTAGTTGGTCTCGGGTAGTGTTGGTACAAAGTCCTTAGACCTGAGATCACCATGGATTCCAACATGTGTAGTAGCCTACTTTGGGACTACCAAACACTATTCAAATGGCTGGGTAGTTATAAAGGTAGTTTTCGGGTTTGCTATGAAACATGGAGTGGGATGTGAGTGATCAAGATGGAATTTGCCCCTCCTTTGGAGAGATATCTACAGGCCCCTCGAGGTAATGGATTATGGAAATGCATGGCCATGCTAAGTTGATTGAGAGTCAATCAACGGACGGATAATCCAATACGGTTCGAAGTGAATGGTTAAGCTATTGAAGGGATGGCACACATCTTGCCTATAGCTTAACGGTATCGTGAGGCAAAGGGATTTGTGTACACATTACGGAGTTCGAGCCGATATTATATTCTTGTATACTATGGTGTCAATATGTGCTGCTAGGCGTCGCTATTAGCCAGTCGGCTGAGTTGGACTCGAGCCGACGATCGGCTAAGTTAGACTATAGCCGAAACCGAGTATACCTGAACCTGCAGGGTCGCACGCTTAAGGGGATAGAATAGATATTCGAGTTGGACTCGGATACGGCTCGATCGGATAGGGATCCGATCGGATAGAGTCCTATGGGCTACGACGTATGGGCGGCCAACTCTATGAGATACGGATGAGATCCGATTCAAAATAGAGTCCTAATCGGCCACTAGTCCCAGTGGTCAACTCTATAAAGGAGGGAGGGGTGGAGAAGGCTGAGATAGACGTCAATTGCATCGCGTGCAACGAAGTTGCCGAGATCAATCTCCACGGAAACCCTCCCCACTTTCGAGCCAAACCCTAGCCTTGCATCGCGTGCTAGCACACGGGTGTACGGCGTTCGTCCTCGGATGTGTGGATACCGGTAGCTGGCCGCTACGTTGCGCTCTTGATCAGTGCGGTCGGGCGCATCGGAGCGAGGCGTGAGAACGCGGCCGGACGGCTCGAATCGGGCGATTGGCGAATCAGTTTGTCTCAGGAATCGGCTAGCTTTGTTCCGGATCGGATTGCCACGATTGGCTATTCCGCTGCACTCTACTCCAATCGGTAACGATCTATCGGCCCTTACTTGCAAGTGTTCTGGTTTGCGCGGTAGAAATTTTTGTTTTCGGCTAGCGTAGTTTCCGCGTAACCCTTCGGTGGTATCGAGCTAATCTTGCTTAGTTCGGGTTTTAGATTGGATCGGAACAAGTTTTGCGCACGGGTTGATTAGATCAATCGGTTTTACGGGATCTGTTGAGGAGAGTAGATGGTAATTGCGTTCCTTGATAGTGTATCGGAACGACGTAATGTGATTACGTCGAAGCAATTTCCAAATAACTCGGTTTGAGTTGGGTTCGAGATAGCGTTCCTTGATAGTGTATCGGAACGGTATAATGTGATTATACAGAAGCTATCTCGTAGTCCAGCTTTGTTGCTGCCTCGCGCCTACGAAACCATCTCCCTTGATAGTGTATCGGGACGGCATAATATGATTATGCCGATATGGTTTCCATAAGCGATTTCATAGATTGGATCTATGAATTTTGTGTGCGTACCCCCTTATAGGTCATCTCGATGCCGTAGCTCTGCGATAAGTAGAAAACGTTTCTACGCCTAACTTGTTTTACGAGAGAATGCTTTGAGATGGTATGGCCCTATTGTATGTATGAGATGTATGAGATGCATGTGATGCATGTAATATTCTTTCATATGTGCAATCCTGTAATATTCTTTCATACGTGCAATGCTTGTAATATTCTTTCACGACCTGCGAGTCGATGTAATCTTCAATTAGAGCTTCTATAGTAGTAGCTTAGTTTGAAGAAATCAAGCATTCGGCACTCGAAAGAACGGTGATGAAGATGGAGATCCTCTACACCGGCATGGAGATGGAGATCACCATGTGAAGGGGGCCATACTATTTCATTATATGCTATTCTATCTACTTTCATATATGTGATATGTTTGTTTGATAGGATAGCATCCCTCAAAATTAAGTAGTAATGATGCCCTTCCAAATGTTGCACCGTCACCGTTATGCTCGTCAATGGTGGGTTCGCTTAAGCGAGTGTCATTCTCTATCATAACACGAGGGGTATATGTCGGACATATACATGCGGGGAGCATTTGGTTTACTTAACAAGGCTATCAAAACAGTTTTGGGCCTTGGGGCATAGGTTGGGGCCGGGGCATGGAGATGCCACACCAGCAACAAGAGTCACATAGAGATGTGATTAGCAAGGAGTTGCTTACCGATGTTATTAATCTTCTAGCGGTGATGCCAAAGCTCACTAGAAAATTAATTAACATGTAGATCTTGACCCAATACGTAACCTAGAGGGAAGGTGGAAAATACGTAATGGGAGTCTAATGTTAAATTGTTTAACAATAGACATAGCATAAACATTGTGCTAAACTTTGCTTTTTGTTGTAGAATAAATGGCGGCTAATACTACACCCCGGTACCTTTAATTTGCGATCTATTCTCGAAAAGGAAAAATTAAATGGAACAAACTTTATGGATTGGTATCGCAACTTGAGAATTGTTCTCAAGCAAGAGCGTAAGGAGTACGTTCTTGAAGTACCCTATCTGAGGATTTGCCTAATAACGCCACTTTTGCAGCGCACGGAGGGCTTATGAGAAGCACACTAATGATGCCCTAGATATAAAGCTGTCTCATGCTTGCTACAATGTCTCTGAGCTTCGAAGCAATATGAGAGCAGCGATGCTCACACTATTATTCGGGGACTGCGTGGTATGTTTGAGAACCAAGCTCGGGCCGAGAGGTTCAACACCTCAAAGTCCTTGTTTGCGTGCGAGCTTGTTGAAGGAATCCCGTCGGTCCGCATGTGATAAAGATGATTGGCTATATCGAGAGTCCGGAAAAACTAGGTTTTCCCCTTAGCCAAGAGTTGGCTGCGATGTGATTCTCCGGTCGCTCCCTCAGAGCTTCGAGCCATTCATATTGAATTATCACATGAACAATATGGATAGGACCTTGGCTGAATTGCATGGGATGCTAAAGACGGGTGAGGAGAGTATCCGAAAAACGGTCATCATGTGATGATGATGCGAAGGCTAAGCGCAAACCACTGTCAAGAAACTTTGCACCAAGAGGAAGTTAACTCCCGATGAGATCGCGAGTGCCTCTAATGCAAAGAAGGGCAAGAAGGGGTCGGCGGCATCGAGATGCCGTTTGCTTCTCTTGCAAGGAGGCAGGCCCTTGGAAAAGGAACGCAAGAAGTACATGGAGGATCTCAAGAAGAAGCAAAGTACGACACGCTTCAGGTATTAATGTTATAGACATTAATCTTGCTACTTCACCTACGACTCTTGGGTATTTGATACCGGATCGGTAGCTCATATTTGCAAATCGTTGCGGGGAATGAGAAGAAGTAGAGGATTGAGAAGGGGCGAGGTGAACTGCGCGTCGGCAATGGAGCAAGCGTTGCTACGATTCGTTGTCGGCACGTACCACTTCATCTACCTTCGGGATTAGTTTTGGAATTAAATAATTGTTATTGTGTTCCAACACTATGTCAAAACGTTATTTCCGCTTCATGTTTGCAAGCGGAAGGATATGATTTTAGATCAATGAACAATGGTTGTTCAATATATCTCGAGATATGTTCTATTTTCATGCTCCATTGGTGAATGGATTATACGTTTTGAATCTTGAAGCGTCTCCCATCTATAACATTAATACGAAAGGCAACTCTCTAATGATATAAACCCCACGTTTATCCGGCATTGTCGCTTAGGCCATATAAATAAGAAACGCATGGAGAAGCTCCATAAGGATGGATTGCTTCACTCTTTTGATTTTGAATCATTTGAGACATGTGAGTCTTGTTTACTTGGTAAGATGACAAAGGCACCTTTCACGGGACATAGTGAGAGAGCAAGTGACTTATTGGCACTCGTACATGCGATGTATGTGGACCAATGAGCTCAACGGCCGAGGTGGTTATCAGTACTTCATTACCTTTACTGATGACTTTAGTAGATATGGTTATATCTACTTAATGAGGCATAAGTCTGAATCCTTTGAAAAGTTCAAAGAATTCGAGAATGAAGTACGAGAATCATTTAGGGAAAACAATCAAGTTTCTACGATCAGATCGTGGAGGGAATACTTGAGCCAAGATTTTGGTAATCATCGAAAGATTGTGGAATTGTTCCACGTTGACTCCGCCGGGAACTCCACGGTGGAACGGAGTGTCCGAACGGAGAAATCGCACCTTGTTGGACATGGTGCGGTCGATGATGAGCCAAAGTGATCTTCCGTTATCCTTACGGGGATATGCTCTTGAAACATTGCGCTCACACTAAATAGAGTTCCATCTAAGTCGGTTGAAAAGACACCATATGAGATATGGACGGGGCAACCCCCTAGTTTGTCTTTTCTCAAAATTTGGGGATGCGAAGCTTATGTAAAACGTTTACGATCGACAAGCTCACACCCAAATCGACAAGTGCTTCTTTGTGGGATATCCTAAGGAAACTAAGGGATATTACTTTTATAATCGGGAACAAGGCAAAGTGTTTGTCGCCCAGACACGGTGTCTTCTTGGAGAAAGAGTTTCTTTCAAGAAGGGTTAGTGGGAGCAGGGTGCATCTTGAAGAAGTTCAAGAAACACCGAGAAAATGTTTCGGCGACCACGGAACCACAACGGAGGTGCAAAGTGTTGCGCCACCGGTTGTAGATACACCAGCCCACGGAGTACGAAAGATCACGTCGTGCGCCCATGTACACAGTGCGGAACAACGTGATATATTGTTGTTGGACAACGATGAACCTAAGACCTATGAGGAAGCAATGGTGGGACCCGATTCCAACAAGTGGCTTGGAGCCATGAAATCCGAAATAGAATCCATGTACGACAATCAAGTTTGGAACTTGGTTGATCCACTGATGGTGTCAAAACCATTGAGTGTAAATGGGTTTTAAGAAAAGACCGATATGGATGGAAATGTTCACATCTATAAGGCGCGATTGGTGGCGAAAGGTTTTAAACAGATTCAAGGAGTTGATTATGATGAAACCTTCTCGCCCGTCGCAATGCTTAAATCTATTCGGATTATCCTAGCGATTGCTGCATATTTCGATTATGAGATATGGCGGATGGATGTCAAAACGGCTTTCCTAAATGGAAACCTAAGCGAGGATGTATACATGATACAACCTCGGGGTTTTGTCGATCCGAATCGCGCTGGAAAGATATGCAAGCTACGAAATCCATTTATGGATTGAAGCAAGCATCTCGGAGTTGGAATATTCGTTTTGATGAAGTAATCAAAGGGTTTGGTTTCATCAAAACGAAGAAGAGGCCTGTGTTTACAAAAAGGTCGGTGGGAGCGCAATTGTATTTCTAATCTTATATGTGGATGACATATTACTGATTGGAAATGATATCCCTATGCTTGAATCAGTCAAGTCTTCATTGAAAAATAGTTTTTCCATGAAAGACTTAGGGAGGCAGCATATATATTAGCATTCGGATCTATAGAGATAGATCCAAGAGGCTAATTGGATTAAGCCAAAGTACATACATTGACAAGGTGTTGAAAAGGTTCAACATGCATGATTCCAAGAAAGGTTTCTTGCCTATGTCACATGGCATCAATCTTAGCAAGAATCGGTGTCCTCGGACACATGATGAGCGGAATAAGATGGGTATGGTTCCATATGCTTCGGCAATTGGATCCATCATGTATGCCATGCTTTGTACACGCCCGAGATGTCTCGTACGCTTTGAGTGCTACGAGCGAGATACCGATCGAGATCCGGTGAAGGTCACTGGGATGTAAAGAATATCCTTAAGTACTTGAGAAGAACTAAGGATATGTTCCTAGTCTATGGAGGTGAGGAAGAGCTCGTTGTAAGTGGTTACACCGATGCTAGCTTCCAAGCGGACAAGGATGATTATAGATCGCAATGCGGGTTCGTGTTACGCTGAACGGAGCGCGATCAGTGGAAGAGTTCCAAGCGGGATCGTTGCTGATTCTACAACGGAGGCCGAGTACATTGCTGCTTCCGGAAGCTGCAAAGGAGGCTGTTTGGATCAAGAAATTCGTTTCGAGCTTGGTGTGATGACTAGTACGACGGTCCAATGTCTCTCTATTGTGATAATAGTGGAGCCATTGCGCAAGCCAAGGAGCCGAGGTCACATCGAAGTCCAAACACATACTTCGGCGATATCATCTCATCGCGAGATTGTGGACGAGAGGTGATGTCAAGATATGCAAAGTGCACACGGATCTCAACATAGCCGATCCGGCGACAAAACCTCTCCCTCGGCCGAAGCATGAGGCGCACACAAGAGCAATGGGTATTAGATACTTACATGATTGACTCTAGTGCAAGTGGGAGATTGTTAGTGATATGCCCTAGAGGCAACATGGAGATGTTGGATATCACGTCAATGTTTATGTATAAATGAATAAAGTGTTATTCGGTTCCATGAAATAGACATCTTGTATTGATCAATAAGTACGTGACTTATTTATGAGACTCGATATGTATGAATCTATTTCTAAACGATCACGATCATATGTCATATTGCTTGGAACAAATATGATTCTAAGATCGGCATGTTTATTGATTGAGGATCATGTCTCATAGATCATGGGTATGGAGATACCAAATCAATAAACATGGACATATGTGTTGGGGAACACATTGTTGGATAGACCCACCATGAGACACTACGGGAATTAATGTGCCATTAGTTGGTCTCGGGTAGTGTTGGTACAAAGTCCTTAGACCTGAGATCACCATGGATTCCAACATGTGTAGTAGCCTACTTTGGGACTACCAAACACTATTCCGTAATGCGGGTAGTTATAAAGGTAGTTTTCGGGTTTGCTATGAAACATGGAGTGGGATGTGAGTGATCAAGATGGAATTTGCCCCTCCTTTAGAGAGATATCTCGGGCCCCTCGAGGTAATGGATTATGGAAATGCATGGCCATGCTAAGTTGATTGAGGAGTCAATCAACGGACGGATAATCCAATACGGTTCGAGTGAATGGTTAAGCTATTGAAGGGATGGCACACATCTTGCCTATAGCTTAGCGGTATCGTGAGGCAAAGGGATTTGTGTACACATTACAGGTTCGAGCCGATATTATATTCTTGTATACTATGGTGTCAATATGTGCCGCTAGGCGCCGCTATTGACAGGTCGGCTGAGTTGGACTCGAGCCGACGATCGGCTAAGTTAGACTATAGCCGAAACCGAGTATACCTGAACCTACGGGGTCGCACGCTTAAGGGGATAGAATAGATATTCGAGTTGGACTCGGATACGGCTCGATCGGATAGGGATCCGATCGGATAGAGTCCTATGGGCTTACGACGTATGGGCGGCCAACTCTATGAGATACGAGATGAGATCCGATTCAAAATAGAGTCCTAATCGGCCACTAGTCCCGGTCGTCCAACTCTATATAAAGGAGGGAGGGGTGGAGAGCTGAATAGACGTCAATTGCATCGCGTGCAACGAAGTTGCCGAGATCAATCTCCACGGAAACCCTCCCCACTTTCGAGCCAAACCCTAGCCTTGCATCGCGTGCTAGCACACGGGTGTACGGCGTTCGTCCTCGGATGTGTGGATACCGGTAGAGCGCGCTACGTTGCGCGCTCTTGATCGGCTGCGGTCGGGCGCATCGGAGAGCGAGGCGTGAGAACGCGGCCGGACGACTCGAATCGGCGATTGGCGAATCGGGTGTCTCCGGGAATCGGCTACACCTGTTCCGGATCGGATTGCCCCGATTGGCTATTCCGCCGCACTCTACTCCAATCGGTAACGATCTATCGGCCCTTACTTGCAAGTGTTCCTGGTTTGCGCGGTAGAAATTTTTGTTTTCGGCTAGCGTAGTTTCCGCGTAACCCTTCATACAGATGCAGCGACGGTAGAACAATCGGTTCGCTCCTCCACCTCCACCCCAATCCAAGCTGCCGGAGTTCCTTCGCGTCCGGCAACCTACCTTTTCTAGCACCATCAACCCTATGGAGGCCAATGACTAGCTTTCATGCCATTGAGAAGAAGTTGGATCTCTGCAATGCACCGACAAGGAGAGAGCCACACATCAACTACAAGGTCCCGCCTCGCTTGGTGGGATAATTATTTGGTCACTCGCCAAGCAGAAGCGGCAATTACATGGGAAGAGTTCTATCACAATTTTAGGACAGCGCATATTCCTTCTGGAATAGTCGCGCAGAAGAAGCGAGAGTTCCAATCTCTTGAGCGGGGAATAGGTCGGTGGCCAGTACTGCATGAGTTTAATCGTCTTGCACATTATGCCTCGGAGGACATGCAAACAGACGCGAGAGAGGCGGAGAAGTTCTGTCCGGGCTTGATGATGAACTCACCGACAATTTGATCTCGGGAGAGTACTCTAACTTCGAGAAGCTGGTTGACAAGGCAATCCGGCGGGAAGACCGATGCAACAAAATGAACAGAAAGAGGAAAGCAGTGCAGTTCAAACCTCCACCACGGCGGGGAATCAGCAGAGGCCACGCTTCATGCCCGGAGGTCAGGGTGGACCTACCACCATGATTGTTTGCCAACATCGGCCCTATCATCCTAGGAATTTCCAAGTTGGTAGCAGTGGCGTGGCGGCCACAACAACCATGGTGGGCAGCAAGCATCGCAATCCTGCCCCATCTCCACCAATGGCGCCACCGCAACGGCGGTCAAGCCAGCACCACCAAAGAAGAACTCCGGAGGAAAGCCGGGTGTCTGCTTCAACTGCGGTGATCTCGGACACTTTGCAGACAAATGTCCGAAGCCAAAGCACACCGGACCAAGGTTCATCCAAGCATGTGTCAACCATGTGTCGCGGAAGAGGCGTAGGCTGCGCCCGAAGTTATCTGGGTACGTTTCCTATGAATCTCACTCGTGCTATAGTACTATTCGATTCGGTACTACGTATTCATTTATTTCCAAACAGTTGTTGGGGCACATGGGTTATCAGTAGTGGAACTTAAGATACCTATGCGGGTTCAAACCCCTGGAAATCATTTGGACACTGCTCACTACTGCCCCTCGGTGGCAATCGAAATCCAAGGATCCCAATTTCTAGCCAATCTTATCCTTCTTAAATCGAAAGGCCTAGATGTCATTCTTGGGATGGATTGGTTGACAATACATAAGGGAGTGATTGATTGTGTAAGCCGCACGATCACTATAACCAATGGAAAAGGGGAGAAGATCACTTTTCATACTCCGAGTGCCACCGAAGACCATAGCAAGTTTGAATCAGACTTCTACCGAGGGATCGTCAGGAGTAGAAGTGAAGACCCCTGTGAAATTGGAGGATATTCCCATAGTTAGAGAATATCCTGAAGTCTTTTCGGAAGATTTAACCAAGATGCCACCAAAAGAGAAATTGAATTTCGAATCGACCTAGTACAGGGAACTCTCCCAATCCACAAGAGGTCGTATAGAATGGGAGCCAACGAGTTGGCAGAAGTCAAGAAGCAAGTTGATGAGCAGTTGCGAAAGGTTACATCCACCCGAGCACACATTGGAGAACCTAGGATTTTAGGTTTGGGTGGGCCGAGGACAACAATGATGAGGTGAGGGTCGGCGAGGGTGGTTTGAGTCTAAAAAATTAACATGCCATACATATATTGGCCAATATATATGTATAAAATTTACTAAAAGACACTAACAACAAGGTGTATTTAAAACTAAATTTGATACCAAGAAATTAAATTTGATAAAAACTAATATGATCTCGTAACCATAAAAATATCTATTATATCCTCTTTTTTAAAAAATATTACGCTTGATAAATATGACTAGACAATTATCGGTAAAACATCTTCCATAGACGAAAATTACGCAGGGCGGGGAGGGGTGATGAGGACATCTCAACCGTGCATGCCTCCTCAAGTGTCAACAACTCACGCATCAACATCAACGATACAAACCAAGGACCAATTAAACGTAGTCGGGCAAAGAAACTACAACAAGAGGTGAACGCGCTACTTTCAGAGTTATATTTAAATGCTAATAAGAATTATATGCTACCTAAGTCGTGCACATTGCTATTGCTCAGGTTCACCATGGAGGGAGAAAAATACTTTGATAATTGAAATACAAACCCCTTTGTTCGGCTTCATCCGCTCCCAATTGGTGCTCCTACTCCCTTGAAGGTTTTCCTTGATTGATTGTAGGCTGTGTTGGTTGGTTCTTTGAGAGTGTGGTTGGGCAAATCCTCGATTCGGGTTGCCGGTTAAAGACGGTGGTTGGCTTCGAGTTTTATTTGCCAAGTTGCACTAGTTATCGCTGCTTGCAGCAAGTTATCAAGTGGTTCTTCCACTAGTTATCAAGTTCAAGATCCTACGTCGTGAAGATCAGGACCGAGACTTCATCATCTGGTATCAGAGCTTTCGTTGCCACGGTAGGAATCTTTATCCCTAGCTACATACTTATTTGTGTTCGACCTATCCACCCTAGCCATAATATTTGTCATAGCCTTTCCCAATCTGTTTTTTCTAGTGAGTTTTGTCAAGTTTCAAGTCCATTAGAGTATTTGTTTAGTTGCTGATCATATCATCCTTTGTGTATCCTTTTGAGCCTTTTCATATATCTGAAATTTCCCCCCCAAAAAAAACTCTATAGCCTATATGATCCTTTGCGAAAACTTTTATCCCATCAAGATAGCTTTTGGTTTTGTTGAGTTCTATCCATAATATCGTGCAAGTATCATAGCTGGTTATGTTTGTATCATTAAAAAAGTTGCAAAAAAAAGGAGAAGAGTTGAGAAAGTTGCAAAAGAAAAGAAAGTACTGAAAGAAAAAGAGAGCTACCAGTTTGTTTATGTGCAAAAGTCTGAAATTTTCATCAAGTTGCACAACCAGATTGCTATCCTTCCTTTGGTGCATTTCTTGCTAGGTGAGTTCTCCATAACCCACCACTCCCTAGCAAATTCCTTCTTTGCATCAATTCTGAAATTTCGTTTGTGCGTGTGTTGCATTGGTTACATTTTTTATATCTTGTGATCAGCACTAGGCATTGAATCTCTAGTTTGGATTGTTAATTACCTTTACAACAACTAGAATTCAGATTGCTCCTTGTATGTTTTCCCCACCGAGCTCCACAAATAAGCCACGTAAACTGAGCACCGTTTGTGTATTCGCTGAACCATCACTCTCTTTAACCACCACACAAAGTACTCTTTGTAATCTGCAAGGAACTCATAAGAGCTTTGGATGGTAAGAGAAGGTGAGGTTGTGAGATTCTACAAAATTTCCTATTCCACATATTTTTTGTCTCCTTGTTGTCACTAACTTTACAGGAAGATGGGTGATAATATTCCAATTGAAGATTGTGTCACAATGGCACAATTCAATGAGTTGAGGCAAAACATGGAGGAGATGCAAAACCGGTTGACACAAGATTTTCAGGCCCTCATGGCTGAAATAAGAGGACGTCGTCAACCTCGAGACCATGCAAGCAACAATGGTGAAGATGAGGAAGAAAGTGAAGGAGGAGCTTTTCCAAGGAGGAATCGAGGTGGTGCACGTGGAAGAGGAAGAGGACGAGATCGAAGACATGAAGACAACAGTGAATCTGATGATGTGGATGATGATCAATTACAAAATCGTCACCGACGACATAGAAGAGGAAATCAAGAAGAGAGGTTTGGCAAGCTAAAATTTACCATGCCAAAATTTGAGGGAGGATCGATCCTGAAGCTTACTTCACATGGGAGTTGAAGGTTGACAAGATCTTTCGCTTGCATAATTACTCGGAAGAGAAGAAATTAGCAATGGCATCTCTTGAGTTCAATGGATATGCTCGATTTGGTGGGAGCAACTTCTCTGTGATCGTGAAGATAATGAAGAAAACGCCATTGCAACTTGGGAAGAGATGGAGCAAGAAATGAGACGACGTTTTGTGCCGAAGCACCATCGGTGTGATCTTTTTGATAAATTGCAGAATCGAAGCAAGGAAGTCTTTCGTTGAGGAGTATTTTAAGGAGATGGAGAAAGCCATGATTAGAGCTGATGTATATGAAGATGAAGAGCAAACTATTGCCCGTTTCATGGCTGGGGTACATGGCAATATTCAACGCATTGTTGTGTTTGAACCGTACCGTCATCTCATTGACTTGGTATATCAAGCAACTAAAGCTGAACGCCAACTGCAGCAAGATGGTAAGAACAACAAGTCTTTGTCTTATGGTACGAGGACTATGATAGGAGGAAACAGGTCAAATCCGAGATTTCTGCTGCACCCTCAAGGCCAAAACATCAAGTGGAGGTTTTCGTTCTAATATTCAAGGTGTTGTTGGTGGGAAGAATGCACGCCCCCAAGCATGAGTGCTAAACCTGCAGCATCTACTACTACTTCAGTGGGTTCTACAGCAAAGAGTAGTGGAATTCAATGCTTCAAATGTGGAGGTCGTGGACATGTAATCAAGGAGTGCCCAAATAATCGTGTGATCATTGTGAATGACAATGGAGAGTATGAATCAGCCAGTGAAGAGGATGTTGAGGAAGAGCAAGATATTGAAGCCCATGAAAATGAGGAAAATATTGGGTGTGAATTTGAGCAAGGTGCTGCTCTTGTGGTGGCTCAAATCTTGAGTGTTCAAATGAGAGAAGCTGAAAATGGACAGCGACATAATCTGTTCCAAACAAGAGCTAAGGTGCAAGATAAGGTTGTGAAGGTGATCATCGATGGGGGAAGCTGCCATAATCTTGCTAGCTGAGAGATGGTTGATAAACTTGGTCTGAAGCTACATCGACACCCTCATCCATACCATGTCCAATGGTTGAATGATTCAGGAGATATTAAGATTGGGTATAAGGTGAATGTTCCATTCAAGATTGGAGAATATGTTGACACCATTGAATGTGATGTGACATCCATGTCAGTGTGTCACTTGTTGCTTGGAAGACCATGGCAATATGACCGATATACTCAGCATTGTGGGAGAACAAATCAGTACACACTAGATTTGAAAGGGAAGAAGTTTGTACTCAAGCCTATGACACCTCAACAAATTATGGCTGAGCACTTGCAGAAGAAATCTGAAATTAGTCCACCAACTAAAGGAGAGAAAGAGCGAAACAAAATGAGTGCCATCCACAATTCGGTGAGTGAGAGCCACAAGCCAAATTTGAGAGGTAAAAATAAAGGAGAGGGAGAGAACTTAGTGATGATAGCCACCAAATCTGAAATGAGAGGTGTGAGGAGAAACCCGGATCAAGTCTTATTTGTACTTGTGTGCAAGGACACATTACTTTCAGCTAACGACTTAACATCTGTCCCTAGTGTTGTTGCACGTGTTTTACAGGACTATGAAGATGTTTTTCCAGAGGAAACACCTGCTGAACTTCCTCCACTGCGTGGCATCGAACATCAAATTGATCTCATCCCTGGAGCAGCACTTCCAAACCGTCCAGCATACCGCACCAATCTTGAAGAAACAAAAGAAATTCAAAGGCAAGTACAAGCACTTTTAGATAAAGGTTATGTTCGTGAAAGTTTAAGTCCTTGTGCTGTCCAGTGATTTTGGTACCAAAGAAAGATGGTTCATGGAGAATGTGTAGATTGTAGAGCTATAAATAACATCACCGTTCGTTATCGTCATCCTATTCCTAGGCTTGATGATATGCTAGATGAATTGAGTGGATCTATGATATTTTCTAAAATTGATTTGAGAAGTGGTTACCATCAGATTAGAATGAAAATCGGAGATGAATGGAAGACTGCTTTTAAAACAAAGTTCGGGTTGTATGAGTGGTTAGTTATGCCCTTCGGGTTGACTAATGCCCCTAGTACATTCATGAGGTTGATGAACCATGTCTTGCGAGAATTCATTGGAAAATTTGTTGTTGTTTACTTTGATGATATCTTAATTTACAGCAAGACATTAGAAGAACATGTTGTTCATATTCAGCAGTTTTGGATGTGCTCGGGAAGGAAAGATTATTTGCTAACCTTGAGAAGTGCACATTTTGTACATATCAAGTTGTGTTTCTTGGTTTTGTTGTTTCTGGTTCAGGAATTCAGGTTGATGAATCCAAGGTGAAAGCAATAAAAGATTGGCCGACTCCTGAAAATGTAGCCAAGTGAGAAGTTTTCATGGACTTGCAGGTTTCTACGAAGATTTGTGAGAGATTTCAGCACCATAGCTGCTCCATTAAATGAGTTAACAAAGAAAGGTGTTACCTTCCAATGGGGTGATCCACAAGAGAAAGCGTTCCAAGAATTGAAGAAAAGGTTATCCGAAGCTCCCTTGCTTGTGTTGCCGATTTTACTAAAACCTTTGAGATTGAATGTGATGCAAGTGGCATTGGAATTGGAGGAGTTCTCATGCAAGATGGACAACCTGTTGCCTACTTTAGTGAGAAGTTGGGAGGTGCACAACTGAATTATTCGGTGTATGACAAGGAGTTGTATGCTTTGGTAAGAGCACTTGAGACTTGACAACATTACTTATGGCCGAAAGAATTTGTTATTCATTCGGATCATGAGGCTTTGAAGTATTTAAAAGGCCAAGCAAAACTGAACCGAAGACATGCCAAATGGGTTGAATTCATTGAAACTTTTCCATATGTTGTGAAATACAAGAAAGGTAAGGAAAACATTGTTGCCGATGCTTTGTCCCGCAAGATTTTGTTAAATCAACTCAAAATAAAAGTACCGGGACTTGAAAACATAAAAGAATTGTACCCCGCTGATCATGACTTTTCAGAACCATACGCAAAATGCACAACTGGAAAAGGATGGGAAAAATATCACATACATAATGGATTTTTGTTTAGAGCTAACAAATTATGTGTTCCATATTGCTCTGTTAGACTCTTGTTGTTGCAGGAAACATATGCAGGTGGATTGATGGGACACTTTGGATGGAAAAAGACCTATGACCTGCTAACTGATCACTTCTATTGGCCAAAGATGAGAAGGGATGTTGAACGACTTGTGCAGAGATGCGTTTATATACTCCCTTGCCTGACAAAACTGAAACCCCATGGTTTATATACTCCCTTGCCTGTTCCTAGTGCCCTTTGGGAAGATATTAGCATGGACTTTGTTTTGGGATTACCTCGGACAAAGAGGGGGAGGGATTCAATCTTTGTGGTTGTTGATAGATTTTCTAAAATGGCACATTTTATACCATGTCATAAAAGTGATGATGCTTCCCACGTAGCCTCTCTGTTTTTCAAGGAAATTGTGAGATTACATGGCATGCCCAAGACGATTGTTTCTTGTGATGCCAAATTTTTGAGCTACTTTTGGTAGACATTGTGGGCCAAACTCGGTACAAGGCTGCTGTTTTCAACCACTTGCCACCCACAAACGGATGGACAAACTACACTTTCTATGCTACTACGAGCCTTGATAAAAAAGAACTTAAAGGAGTGGGAAGAGTGCTTGGCACATGTGGAATTTGCTTACAACGGGCAGTACACTCTACAACTAATATGAGTCCTTTTGAAGTTGTATATGGTTTCAAACCACTTGCTCAGGTCAACTTGCTGCCTCTACCATTGCAGGAAAGAAGTAACATGGAAGCCTCAAGCGTGCATCTTTTGTCAAGAAGATTCATGAGAAGACCAAAGAAGCAATTGAGAAAAGATCCAAGTACTATGATGAATGGGCAAGCAAGCATCGCAAGAAGGTGACATTTGAGCCTGGAGAATTAGTTTGGGTACACCTTCGTAAAGATCGCTTTCCGAGAACCGCAAATCCAAATTGATGCCACGAGGAGATGGTCCATTCGAGTGCTGTCCAAGATCAATGATAATGCTTACAAGATAGAGCTCCGTGAAGACTATGGTGTTAGCCCAACCTTCAATGTTGCTGACTTAACACCGTTCTTCGGATTCGAGGAATCAGAGTCGAGGACGACTCCTTTTCAAGAGGGGGAGGATGATGAGGACATCTCAACCGTGAATGCCTCCTCAAGTGTCAACAACTCACGCATCAACATCAACGATACAAACCAAGGACCAATTACACGTAGTTGGGCAAAGAAACTACAACAAGAGGTGAACGCGCTACTTTCATAGTTATATTTAAATGCTAATAAGAATTATATGCTACCTAAGTCGTGCACATTGCTATTGCTCAGGTTCACCATGGAGGGAGACAAAGACTTTGATAATTGAAATACAAACCCCTTTGTTCAGCTGTGTGCTAACAAAACTTGAGAGAGTGATCTCTACCCCTTTGCTCTTGTGATTTCCTTCGCGAGATTACAGAAGCGGCGGCTTCATCCGCTCCCAATTGGTGCTCCTACTCCCTTGAAGGTTTTCCTTGATTGATTGTAGGCTGTGTTGGTTGGTTCTTTGAGAGTGTGGTTGGGCGAATCCTCGATTCAGGTTGCCGGTTAAAGACGGTGGTTGGCTTCGAGTTTTATTTTCCAGGTTGCACTAGTTATCGCTGCTTGCAGCAAGTTATCAAGTGGTTCTTCCACTAGTTATCAAGTTCAAGATCCTACGTCGTGAAGATCGGGACCGAGACTTCATCAAGGGGGGTCCGGGTGGGCCACCTTTTGGGTGGGCCGCGGCCCACCCGGACCACCCTATAAGTCCGCCAATGCGAGCACATCACCTTGAGGTGCTCCGCTGATCTTTGTGAAGAAGAAGGATAAGACCAAGAGAATGTGCGTTGACTATCGCGCACTTAATGAGGTCATTATAAAGAACATATACCCTCCCGCAGATTGATGACTTGTTTGACCAACTCAAGGGAGCAAAAGTGTTTTCCAAGATAGACCTACGATCAGGCTACCATCAATTAAGGATTCGAGAGGAGGACATTCCCAAGACCGCCTTCATCACTCGGTATGGTTTGTACAAGTGTACGGTCATGTCTTTTGGACTTACCAATGCACCTGCCTTTTTCATGAACTTGATGAGCAAGGTGTTCATGGAATTTTTGGACAAATTTGTCGTGGTGTTCATTGATGACATTCTGATCTATTCCAGGACCGAGGAGGAACACGAGCATCATCTTCGGTTAGTGCTCGAGAAGTTGAGGAATCATTAACTCTATGCTAAGTTCAGCAAATGTGCCTTCTGGTTAAAGGAAGTACAATTCCTTGGTCACATCATGAATACCCAAGGAGTAGCGGTGGACCCGTCAAATGTGGAGTCAGTTACCAAGTGGACCCCACCGAAGGCAGTTACCCGGATTCGATGTTTTCTTGGACTTGCGAGTTATTACCATCGGTTCATTGCGATTTTCTCCAGAATTGCCAAGCCAATGACGTAATTGTTGAAGAAAGATGAAAAATTCAAGTGGTCTGCAGAATGTAACAAGAGTTTTAAAGAGCTTTAGAAGAAGTTGGTGTCGCGCCAGTCTTAGTATTGTCATACCCAACGAAAGATTTCCAAGTGTACTGTGATGCGTCCCGCCAAGGGCTAGGATGTGTGTTGATGCAAGAAGGCAAAGTGGTCGCATACACCTCTCGTCAGTTGCGTCCACATGAGAGCAACTATCCAACCAATGACCTGGAGTTAGCCGCAGTGTCCATGCTTTGAAAATCTGGCGGCACTACCTGATCGGCAACTGTTGTGAAGTATATACGGATCATAAAAGCTTAAAGTATATCTTCACCCAACCGGATTTAAACCTTCGCCAGCGAAGATGGTTGGAATTGATCAAAGATTATGACTTGGGGATACATTACCACCCTAGCAAAGCTAATGTGGTAGCAAATTCTTTGAGCCGGAAAAGTTACTGCAACACCATCAACACGGAGGGAAAGTGTAGCAAGTTGCAGCAAGATTTGGAGCGCCTAAACCTACGAATCGTGGAATTTGGGTTTGTGGCCGCTCTTGAAGCTCAACCCACTCTCATAGACAAAATTCGGGCGGCTCAGGCGTCAGATCCTAAGATAGGTGAACTCAAGAAGAACATGAGAGTTGGAAAAGCTTGTGATTTCACTGAAGACGAACATGGGACAATCTGGATGGGAAAAAGATGGTGTGTACTTGAAGACAAAGAATTGAAGAATCTGATCCTCACAGAAGCTCATCAGACCCAATATTCAATCCATCTGGGGAGTACAAAGATGTATCAAGATCTCAAGGAGAAGTTTTGGTGGGTCAGTATGAGGAGAGAAATAGCTGAATTCGTCACACTTTGTGATGTTTGTCAGTGAGTAAAGACAGAACATCAATGGCCCGTAGGACAGTTACAACCACCCTCAATCCTGGAATGGAAATGGGAAGAAATTGAAATAGATTTTATCACTGGTTTACCTCGAACATTGTCAGGACATGATTCAATTTGGGTCATCATGGATCGACTCACGAAGGTGGCTCATTTTATCCCAGTGCATACCACTTATTCGGGAGAGAAGTTAGCAGAACTTTACCTCGCTAGGATTATGTGCTTACACAGGGTGCCTAAGAATATTGTGTCCGATCGAGGAAGTCAATTTATCTCTAAGTTCTGGCAGAAGTTGCAGGAAGAGTTTGGTACTCATTTGAACTTCAGTACAGCTTATCACCCGCAGACTGATGGTCAAACTAAGAGTAAATCAAATTTTGGAAGATATCCTGAGAACATGTGCGCTTGACTTTGGAGGAGCATGCGACAAAGAGTTTGCCCTATTGATAAGTACTGATATGTATCGGCAAGAGGGTGGCCCGATCTTCACGACAGTAGGTTTACAAACAAAGATAACTCGATCTCCGAACGATCGTAGAACCACAAATTGGGACTAATCCACACAATACAGCGCAGCCGAATGGAAACCGTAGAGCACGAAGTAGGGACCTTAGAGAGATCTTTCTCACAAGCTTATGATGAACTAGCAATAACAAAGGTGAGTAGACACTCAAGCAGCTCAGCTGCAATATACCATATTGGTTTATCAAATGATCAAAAGTTTCCCTTTGCTTTAGTAGCAAGGGGATATTTATACTAAGAACAACCCTCCTAGATGGGTGCAAAAACTGAAATGGAAATGAAGAGGCATAGTATGTGAAAAGGCTTTCACAAAACTACTCCCGAAGTGGCCTCGGGTGGTTGTTGGTCTTCTGCATAGTCTTAACTAATTTGGCCATAACTAAATCTTACGAACTCTAAATGATGATCCGTTTGTTGGCTGTGAAAGTAGACTCAATAAGCTTTCTAGCCATATGCAGAATGCACCATGAATTATTGTATAATGGTGCATTTTTGCATGGGAATCTTAAACATCACGCGTTTGTTCGGCTTCTAAGCAGTCTCTAGTAAACGGTTCATAACTTTTTATTGGAAAATCCAATTTATGAACCGTTTATTGGATGTGAAACTAGACTTGATAAGCTTTCCATCCATAGGTCACACACCTTATAATTCTTCATATTCTGCCTGCAGTGATGGCCGGAAGTGAGGTTAGATTCAGACGTCCAAACACGCCGGTCGAGGTTCGGACATTCGAACATGTCCAATCAGGTTCGGAAGTGGGATATCCTCATGTGTGAACTTAAGCAAGGTTAAAACAAAAGAATTAGGTAGAAAACCATTCTCATTAACATCTATATCAAAGGTACCGAGGAATGTATTCATCTGCTCTTGTAGCTTCTTTGCACGACTGCGCGTGATTGGTCTTTCATGCATGGCAATCAGATTAGCTACTGGACCATGCGCTTGGATGTCCTCATAACCTATGCAGAGTTCTCCTACAACAACAGTTACCAAGTCAGTTTGCAAATGGCACCATTTGAGGCAATGTACGGACGAAAGTGTCGGATAGAAGTGAGCGTCGGTTGTTTGGGCTGGAGTGTTAAGTGAGGCAGAAGCAAAAATCCTGCAGAAATCCTGAGAAATTCTCTTAGTGCGCCTAGCTTGATCAACAAGATCTTGTAGGTTATGATATGGAAACATCTCAACAAAGCCTGAGATTTCATCGTTGAGACCATGCGAAATCTTGTCATCTTTGATTCAACATCTTCTCTAGTTCTGAACGAACCAAGAGTAACTCCATTTCCTTATAATAATCATCAATTGAATCAGTTCCTTGCTTTAGGTTTTGCAACCTATTGCGAAGATCACGCTGATAGCTCGATGGCACAAAACATCTTCTCATCTCATCCCAAGTGTTGATATGATCACATCCCAACATAAGTTGATTTCTTGTATTTGATTCCACTAAGTGAGAGCATAACCGGAGAACTCAACAGAAGCAAGATTGACACATCCCCGATTAGAGAGATTATGCACTCTAAAAATATGATCATATTAGAGAGATTATCCCACTCAAGATATGCATCTGCATCTTCCCCTCTAGTGAATTTAGGGGCACTCAACTTGACCATAGCAATGTTGTTCGGATCATCCCTATTGTTCCAACTACGATGTTGTCCTCCATGGCGATCATGACCAACACCTCCATGGCGATCACGGCGCTGCCCATACCTCCCGTGACCAGCAAAGGGATTTTCATTCTCATCAAAACCTTCATCCGAACCACTATGAACTTCCTCTTCATCATCAAAGCGAACATGACGACCATGTCCATGCTCTCTTCCTGCTCTCCTACCACCACCACGACCATCTCTGTAACGGCAACAAACCATGTCCCGCATCAAAAATATCACCATCAGATTCATCATATTGATGTCAAGGAGCCCTTCTTCCATCTGCAGGCATGCGTTCATTAAACATCCGCTCCATTGCCTCCAAGAGCGAGTTTGACATTTGGCGCAACTCAGCTCATGCAACAGGGGGTTCTTCTTCTCCATGACGATCACCATGAATACTTGAATTGGATCCTGACATGTTAGCTCTAATGCAAGAAAAAGTGGAATATGATAATTTGTGGAATCACACAACCTCACCTCTATCTTACCAATGTTCTTACACGTTCACGAGGATTGTGAGTGTGCTCGAGGGGCAGTACCGCAGCCGTGATTAAGAGATCGAAAGGATTACAAGATGAGAGGTTCGGTCAGGGTTTTTTACGGAGTTATAAGTGGGCTGTTCAAGGAAGGCTATGGTACTGAAACAAAGTCACATGAATCGTTCAAATAAGATATAAATGTTGTTGTCCAGTGCACCACAAGCTTGAAATTTTCAGATATGAATCTTGGACTTACACAATCCGCATCACAACCCTTTCACTTCTCTTCTCTTCTTTTTTTGACTATTTCTTTCTCTCTCTTTTTGGACTCTCTTTTTTTCTTTTTTTTAGCAAACACAAGATAACAATTGAGGGTGCGGATAAAAAAAATGAAACAAGAGTATAACGGAAGAACAACGATGGTGACTAGCAACAAAATGAACAAAATGAACACAAAGTAACAGTACAACCAAATGGCTATAGGATTTTTTTTGTTGCTTTTTTCAGTGGACTGTAGGATATGAACAAAACACAAATATATGCGATGGATGAAAACAGTAGTGATGGTAAACAAAAGGATGGATAAGTGGATAATAACAAAACCTACCGTGACAACGAAAGCTCTAATACCAAATGATAAGTACTGATATGTATCAGCACGATGGTGGCCCGATCTTCATGACAGTAGGTTTATGAACAAAGGTAACTTGTTGCGAATAGCAGGTAACTAGCTTTATACCTGACCAAGGTTGGATGTGACCAAGCATCGAGGAGAGAGGCGCCGAAACCTTAAGGACTTCGACTCGATCTCCGAACGATCGCAGAACCACAAACCGGGACTAATCCACACAATACGGCGCAGCCGAATGGAAACCGTAGAGCATGAAGTAGGGGACCTCAGAGAGATCTTTCTCACAAGCTCATGATGAACCAGCAAGAACAAAGGTGAGTAGACACTCAAGCAGCTCAGCTGCAATATACTATATTGGTTTATCAAATGATCAAAAGTTTTCCTTTGCTTTAGGAGCAAGGGGATATTTATACTAAGAACAACCCTCCTAGATGGGTGCAAAAACTAAAATGGAAATGAAGAGGCATAGTATGTGAAAAGGCTTCCACAAAACTACTCCCGAAGTGGCCTCAGGTGAATGTTGATCTTTTGTGCAGTCTTCACTAATTTGGCCATAACTCAATCTTATGAACTCTAAATGATGATCCGTTTGTTGGGTGTGAAAGTAGACTCAATAAGCTTTCTAGCCTTATGCAGAATGCACCATGAATTATTGTAGAATGGTGCATTTTTGCATGGGAAACTTAAACATCACGCGTTTGTTCGGCTTCTAAGCAGTCTCTAGTAAATGGCTCATAACTTTTGATTGGGAACTCCAATTTATGAACCGTTTATTGGACATGAAACTAGACTTGATAATATTTCCAGGTCACACACCTTCTAATTCTTCGTATTCTGCCCAAAGTGATAGCCAGAAATGAGGTTAGGTTTGGACGTCCAAACACTCCAGTCAGGTTCGGGCATCCGAACACATCCAATCAGGTTCAGAATTGGGATATCCTCATGTGTGAACCTAAGTAAGGTTAAAACATAAGAATTAGGTGGAAAGCAATACTTATTAACATCTATCTCAAAGGTAGCGAGGAATGAATTCACCTGGTCTTGTAGCTTTTTTCCATGACTGCGTGTGATCGGTCCTTCATGCATGGCGATCGGATTAGCTACTGGACCATGCGCTTGGATGTCCTCATCACCTATGCAGAGTTCTCCTACAACAACAGTTACCAAGTTAGTTTGCAAATGGCACCATTTGAGGCACTATACGGATGGAAGTGTCGGACAGAAGTGAGCGTCAGTTGTTTGGAACTGAAGTGTTAAGTGAGGCAGAAGCAAAAATCCAAACTATCAGAGAAGGGTTGAGAATTGCGTAGTCTTGGCAGAAGAGCTACGTAGACAACCGACGTTGAGATCTCACTTTTGAAGCACGGGACTATGTGTATCTTCGTGTCACACCGCTTTTGCAAGTGCACCGTTTCTAGACCAAGGCAAGTTGGCACCACGTTTTGTGGGACCATACAGAATTCGGGAACGCCGAGGAGAAGTTGCTTACCAACTCGAGCTTCCATCCAATATGGCTGGTATTTATGACATATTCCTTGTTTCTCAGTTGAAGAAATGTTTGAGAGTACCAGAAGAGCAGGCGAGTCCAGACCAAATTGAGATTCAAGAGGACTTGACCTACATGGAGAAGCTAGCCCATATCCTTGAAACCAGTGAGAGAAGAACCCGAAACAAGGTTATCATGTTTTGCGAGTTCAGTGTACTCATCACTCGGAAGAAGAAGCTATATGGGAAAGAGAAGATGAGTTGAAGGCCACCCACCGCACCTCTTCGCCGGCACCTCCGAATCTCGGGTCGAGATTCCATTAAAGGGGATAGGTTTGTCACAACCTAATGTTTTGTCCTTTTAAAAATCATTTAAATAATTCCCCAAAAAGAAATTTAAAATTAGAATTAACCTAGAGCAAGAAAGTAACTTTAAAATGCAATTTATAAGAGGAAATGCCATGCTAGGATTTTTCTTAAATTCTACATGTCAAAAATATATTAACTGAATTTTTAGTGAAATTTTCAGAGCACTAGAAATAACTTTTAACCAATTAAATAATTCTTGGAATTAATTAATCCCCTAGAAATATTTTCCTCTCCCCAATCATTTTCCCACTTTTTTTCCGGGCACCGACCCATCCCCACAGCCCAACCCGCCGCACGCGCACCCCCTCTGTCGTGGGCCGTAGCCCACGAGCCACGCGCGCTGCCGCCAAAGTCCGCATCGCCCCATCCCGCCACTAGGTCACTGACAGGTGGGGCCCACCTGTCAAGCCCGTCCCATCCCCGCCCGAGCCTGCGCCACCGCTGCGCCATCTCGGTCGCCCCGCCGCGCCATCCCACACGAATCCCGACCGTCCCCATGCCAAATCTGTGCCGCACGTCGTGCCACCCCCTCCCCACTCACGCGCTGCCCTTATCCGCGCGTATCTCGGTGGAATCGAACCCTAACCGAATCAGTCGTTGCTCTCTCTCTCTCTCTGAGTCTGAACCAACAGTGAGAAATTTTGATCGATCTATGCGTGATCCGGTCTCTTTCTTTCCCCTATAAATCTAGTCGCCCTCCCCGTGTGTTTTCCCCTCTGTCGCCGCTCGATTTTGTGCCCTAAATAGCCCACATGCAGTTCCGCCGCCGCACGCCGCCGTTGTTGTCTTCGACTCCTGTGAGAACCCCTCTCTCTATTCCTCACTCCCGTGCAAACCCTAGCCACTCCCCGCAATGCCGCACGCCACCCCCAAACCCTAGCGCCGCTCGCCGCTTCCCGCAACCTCGTGCTGCCGTTTCGTCATCGCTGCTTGCGCCATCGGCAAGCCGGCCGGCCGCCATGCTACAATGGTCATCGCGCCAAGCTCGACCACCAGCCAAAGACCCTAGCCCATCCCGAGCCATCCTATCTATTGAGTAGTAGATTAGGGCCGTCCATCCCCGCACGCTTGCGCGGCCGCCACACTGGCACCACGTGTGCCCACGTGGCACATCGTCAAGTCCGCTCCCGTGGACCCAGTCCACAGTGGACCGGCGTCCCACGCTGTCACGCCCAGAAATTCACTATTAATTTCCTAACTAATTTGCACAAACAATCCTCGTCCAAGAATCAGCCGAGGTACACAAATCGAAAAATTAATATACAAATTCATCAAGAAACTAATGCGATAAGTGGATAAATACTTACAAAAGAGGTACTTAGTCCTTACCACGAAGAAAATTGCAGCGAAAAAAGAAAATTTAGTGAAACTTCAACTCCACTCCCACAAGCAGCTCAACTGAGATCTAGGCCAAAAGGTATTCTTCTTCAAAAGTCTTCTTCAACTAACGTTGATTGGTTGTTGCAAGAATGAGTACGTGGAATACTCAACAAGCCACACAACAAGTATGCAAGTGCACAGGGATACAAAAGAAAGCAATAATAGGGTTTCATTTTGCAAAGGCAGCATTTAGCAGGAATTTAAGAATTTGTAAAACAATAGAGCAATTAGTCCTCAATATTAAACAACACTGGAAAGCATCCCAATGCTGCACTGGTCCAACCATCTCTGAACAACCAATCTCAATTGTACAGATCTAAACTCTATAATAGGAGCTAACAAGTTATCATCAGCAAATTATCATCATTAATGAGTAGTGTGGGACTAATCATGGTGAATCTGGTTCATCGCCCATAACCGTGGGCATAGCCATTCGAATAGTTTTACTCTGATAAGAGATGCGCAACTTTACCCACAAGACATGATTCCACACATCTTACCATGCCCCGAAGTATCACTGCGATACTGCAAAGGGGGAAATCGTGACAAGACCTTTCGCATAACCTCCCCTAACCAATCATACCACACCAAGGTTTCGCCCCCACTCCCATCAGGGTAGTGGGCAGCCCCCTTGAGTGTCGCGGTGAATCCGGCAGCCGATCAACCGAGTACCCCAGCCGACCCAACTCCATGACGCCCACCCTTGCCAGGGAACGTCGACCAGAGGAATGCTATACTACGAGTCTAGTAGTTGCCCATTCTTACTTGGGGTAAGCATTGTTAGTCTTCTAGGGTTTCTCATGAACCGGTCCTTAATTGCCATAAGCACCCTAACAAAATCATCAAACCATGTCGTCACAACCCACCATTAATCAAATTTTAGTTGACTATTAATTCATTAATTAATCATGATCATCCATCATGAGCTATTATTAATTATCCATTAAGAGGATAAAAGTGAATCATTAATTATCCCACATGAAATGACACTAAACTTTCTAAGCATGGCTAAACACTTATTCCAAATTTCTAGTTAAACTATTATATAAATTTTAACTAGTCAAATTATAACCCAAGGTATCAAGGTATAGGGTAATCAATGCAAATGGGCCATAACAAAGGAATAAATTTATACCATCCCAATGTCATTCAAAAATAAATGCATAGTTGAAATAAATCGATAATTTAAAAATAGGATCAATATGCTCAAAGGAATATTTAGAATCTGTGTGACTTGCCTAGTAATACTTAATCTTCAATTCGTTAGTAGGAACTTCTCCGACGAACAAACGAACGAACCTCCAAAACTACGAAAAACTAAACCTAGAAAACAAAACAAGGAAAAACACTAATAAAAACCAAATAAATAGTACAATTAAAGTTAATAAATTGGTATAGCTTAATTTTAGATGAATTATGGGACTTGAACGACCTCATTCCGAGTTCGTATGAATTAGTTATGAATTTTTGAAGTTTTAATTATTTAATCCTAAACAAAGAAAACACCTAAAAGATTTATTGCGTCGATTGATTTATTTTTGAACTAGAAAAGAAGGATTATGACATCAGCCCTGATTGGTCCACGGTAGACCAGGTTTACCAAGATGGTCCACGGGTTCAAAGGGAATTGGATGGCTGAGATTGAACCAATCAAGATCCAACGGCCGAGATTGAATCTAAAGGGTTTTAGGAGGGCTGCCACATGGATAGGATACGCAGGCGCGACGCAAGACAAACAGGTGAGGTGGCAGCTGACTGGGATGCGCAGGCACGATGGTCGGAAGCTCAAGATGGCTCTGGCGACGGCGAACGGCGGCGCGACGACGAGAATCGAGAACACCAAAAGAGAGAGGAGATTCCGATGATCCTTACTAACGCGAAAACGACGACGAACGGCGAACGAATATGGTCGGCGACGAGCTTTAGCGACGAAGGTCCTCGGGTCAACGGCGACAACGGCTTCCCGACGGTCTTCCGACAAAAAGAAGGGATGGACGGCCCTCTCCGGGGTGCTGCGATGCTGATGACGACCTCAGGAAGATTTGTTAACAACGGGGTTGGCAGCGAGGCATGGCCAGAGTTCAAACAGAGGCAGCGACGCACGGGTTCACGGCAACGAGGTCCTTCCTAGGGTTTTCGGCGGAGGGAAGATGGTTGCCGGGCTTCCTTGAGCTCTTGCGATGCCAAAGGAGGTGACGACACTGTCCGGGGATGGCAGAGATGACGGCTAGGGGCGACTGGACATAGCAGCCACGGTGGAGAGAGAAGGAGAGAGTGGCGGCGGCTCTAGGGCTTGGGAAAAACTCGGGATAAAGGTGGAAAAGGGAGAAAAGGTCCGAGGCATGCTATTTAAAGGCAAAGAAAAAGGAGTCGAGCAGAGAATGGATGGATTTGGTAGTGGAAAATAAGGGTTTATCCTCGGTTCGTTGGGATAAGAACGAGGCCGAAATTCACGATATTTTGCACGATTGAACGAGATTTCTTTGGGAAAACATAGAGGAGATCGAGAGGAATATGTTTCCGCAACTAATTTGGGAAGAAGAGCTACGGGGAGGCCGAATTTAGTGGAGGGAAAAACAGCAACAGTTCGAGTGAACAGTGCAGGCTGGAGGTAGGAGATGACATTGTAGCAGGGAGATAAAGTAGACTTTTTCCTTTCTACACTACTGGGTTGAATGGAGGACGCAAAGCGGACTTCTAGAACAAAGGCAGGCCAGGCCGGATTGAACTGAGGGAGGAAAGGCAAACTTCCAGAATTCGGGCCAAACTCTAGAAAGAGAATTTAAATTACTTTTTCATTTAAATTAATCACTGAAATGATCTTTGAATTTTTATAAATACTTCCAATGCTCAAATAATTTCAAGAAAAATCTTGAAAAAAATTGGAAACTCAATGTATTTAATAAAAATATAACCAGATCATTTAATGCTTAATTTATTTATTTAAATAATTACTGAAATGCTCTTTGCGTAATTAAAATTAATATTTGAGCTCGGAAAAATTCGAGAAAATTCCAGAGTATATTTAATCATGGAGAATTTAATAAAAGTTAAATCCACCCATGTTCCAATTAAAAAATTTTATTTTCCCACATTTACTTCACACCTGCAAATTAAAAAATACTATAAATACTTTTTATGCTCACTTTGATGTTCAAATTTTCATATATTTTATTTAAACACTTTATTTACTTATTCAATAATTTCTAGAAATCCCTTTTTATAATGATTTATATTTAGACGATTTTTAGGGTGTGGCACGCGCCCCGTGACGTCGGCGCTCGGCGCCAACGTCGCCCTAGTTGCATGCGTCATCGCCGACGTCGCCCCGGTCGCTTGCGTCGGCCTTGCACCCTCCTAACGTCGCCCTACCGCTTGCGTCGGCCGAGTGATTAATTGTGCAATAAATTATTAACATTTTTCTATTTTAGTATTCAACACGGATAATCTTCTAAAATTCACATCTTTTAATCCGAGCTCCGTTTTAGCCCATTCAAATTTCATTAAATCTAGAAAAATGTCAAGAATCCATTAAAAATAGTTTTTTTACTGTTCCAGTAGACTTTTTCCTGTTTTGTTGAGTTCTTTTTTGTCTTGTAGATTCCTAGGCAATTTCGGTGATCCCATTTATTTCGAAGTAGTTGTAGAACTTTCCCAATCTTTAGAGTAAGGCAAGTCATACTTTACATTGAACATATTGTGTCTATTTTTCTAAATGTCTTATTTCTCTCAAATATCGCATATATTTTGGAATATCATTTTATGGGATTATTTTACCTATTGTACTCAGCCATATGACTTGTTTACCTTGTACCATTCATAACTTGGGTTTAATATGACTAGATATTGGTTTAGGACATGCTTAGCCTAGCTTGAATCAATTAGCTCATTAAAGAGAATCATATCACTTAATTACTATAGTGGAGATTATATACAGATGATGTCAAGTATGAGATACTATAATATTAATATTAAAACATGACAATGTTGGGCTGTGGGTGCAATGGTTTTAGATAGTCACGCCCATGGCAGTTAAGGACCGGTTCACGGGGAACCCTAGAAGAAATATCGTGCAACCACAAGCCAGTATGGGTAATGGCTGGATTTGTAGTGTAATTGTCTCTACCTGACGTACCCTGGCGAGGGTCGACGTGATGGAGTTCGGTCGGCCTCGGTTAAAGGGTTGATCGGCTTGATTCATCGTGGCACTCGAGGGTTGCCCATTGTCCCGATGGGACTGTGTCTTGTGGGTACAAATGTATACCTCGGCCAAAGTTAAAAACTATTTGAATAGTCATGCCCACGGTTATGCGCGATCAACCAGATTCATCGTGATTAGTCTCATTCTAGAAAATTACTTGATTAATGGTACTTGACTAGAATAGATGGTTGGTTGGGCCTATTGCAACGTGGGGTAACGTTGGACAGTGATAATTTTAATACTGCTTAATTATTACTAGTTTTTATTGCTTTCAACTATTATTGTGACATGTTGTTTTGTGCAATCGAACCTTAGCCTTCCTTGTGAATTATCCTACATCATACCTTCTCTTCCGGTATGACTTGTTGAGTACAGTGAGTAGTACTCGGTCTTGCTCTATCTTCCTCATCAGAGTCAGAGATCGAGGCAGAGGAAGGTTTCGAGGAGGATTAAGCTGTTGTCCAACGTCAAGGTTGCCTGTGGTGTCTTGGTGCTTTGTCGCAAGAGTCAAGTTTTAGTTTAGCTAGTCGTTTCTTTTTCCGCTACATTTTTGTAATTTTTTATATTGTTTCTAAGATGTGGATTCTGTAATATCAACAATTGTTGTATGTGTATCCTCGCTGGTCCTGGATAGAGGTTTTAATACACGTATAGCTTCGGAAATTCTGGTTTGAATTTTTGGGTGTGACAGCAGAGGCAGCACTAGAGAACATATTGGGTACATTTCCTGTGAACTCAATCCCTACTACTGTATTATTTGATTATGGTGCAACGTATTCTTTCATTTCCAAGCATTTCGCTGGGGCGCATGGGTTATCAGTAGTGAAACTTAAGATACCTATGCGGGTTCATACCCCAGGAAATTACATGAACTCAGCACACTACTGCCCCTCAGTGACAATAGAAATCCAAAGATCTCAATTTCTAGCCAACCTTATCCTTCTTGAATCAAAAGACCTAGATGTCATTCTTGGGATGGATTGGTTGACCAGACACAAGGGAGTGATCGATTGCGTGAGTCGCACTATCACTTTAACCAATGACAAGTGGGAAAAGATCACTTTCCATTCTCTAGTGTCACAGAAGTCTGTAGTGAGTTTAAATCAGGGTACTACCAAGGAATAGACAGTAGTAGTGGTGAAGACCCCTAAGAAATTGGAGGATATTCCTATAGTAAGAGAGTATCTTGAAGTCTTTCCGGGGGATCTAACAAGGACACCACCAAAGAGAGAAATCGAGTTTCAGATTGACCTAGTACTGGAAACTACCCTTATCCACAAGAGGTCGTATAGGATGGGAGTCAATGACTTGGCAGAAATCAAGAAGCAAGTCGACGAACAACTGCAGAAAGGTTACATTTGCCCGAGCACGTCACCTTGGGATGCTCCAGTGATCTTTGTGGAGAAGAAGGACTAGACTAAGAGAATGTGCGTCGACTTTTGCGCACTTAATGAGGTCACTATCAAGAACAAGTATCCGCTACCCAGGATTGATGACCTGTTCGATCAGTTGAAGAGAGCAACAATGTTCTCCAAGATAGACCTACGATCATGCTATCACCAGTTGAGAATCCGGGAAGAGGACATCCCGAAGATAGCATTCGTCACTCGGTACGGGTTGTTCGAATGTATGGTTATGTCCTTTAGACTTACCAATGCACCAGCCCTTTTCATGAATTTGATGAACGAGGTGTTTATGGAATTCCTGGACAAGTTTGTCGTGGTATTCATTGATGACATACTTACCTACTCCGAGTCTGAGGAAGAACACGAGTAGCATCTCCGATTAGCGCTCGATAAGTTGAAGGAGCATCAGTTATATGCCAAGTTTAGCAAGTGTGACTTCTGGCTAAAGGAAGTGTAGTTTCTTGGTCACATCATAAATGCTCAAGGAGTAGGTGTGAACCCATCGAATGTGGAATCGGTTACCAAGTGGATCTCACCAAAGAGCGTTACTCAGTCGAAGTTTTCTTGCACTCGCGAGTTACTACCGCCGGTTCATTGAGAATTTCTCCATAATTTCCAAGCCAATGACTTAGTTGTTGAAGAAGGATGAAAAATTCAAGTGGTCAGCAGAATGCAATAAGAGTTTTGAAGAACTTAAGGAGAAGTTGGTGATTGCGCCAGTCCTAATTCTGCCTGACCAGATGAAAGATTTTCAGGTGTATTGTGATGCATCCCGCCAAGGGTTGGGGTGTGTGTTGATGCAGGAAGGCAAAGTGGTCGCATATGCTTTTCGTCAGTTGCGCCCACACGAGAACAACTACCCAACTCATGATTTGGAGTTAGCAGCAGTGGTCCATGCTTTGAAAATATGGCAACATTATCTTATTGGCAACCATTGTGAGGTATATACTGATCACAAAAGCGTGAAGTATATCTTCACTCAACCGGACTTAAACCTCCACCAGCGAAGATGGTTGAAGTTGTTCAAGGATTATGATCTAGAAATACACTACCACCCCGGCAAAGCTAATATGGTGGCAGATGCTTTGAGCAAGAAAAGCTATTGTAATTCCATCAGCACGGAAGAGATGTGTAGCGAGTTGCAGCAAGATCTGGAACACCTAAACCTAGGTATTGTTGAATATGGGTTTGTGGTTGCTCTCGAAGCACAACCCACTCTCATAGAACAAATTCGAGTAGCCCAGGCAAAAGATCCTGAGATCGCCGAGCTTAAGAAAAACATGAGGGTTGGAAAGGCTCGAGCTTTCACCGAAGACAAGCATGGAACAATCTGGATGAGAGAAAGGTTGTGTGTGCCTGAGGACAAAGAACTAAAGAACTTGATACTCACAGAGGCCCATCAGACTCAATACTCAATTCATCCTGGTAGTACAAAGATGTATCAAGATCTTAAAGAGAAATTCTGGTGTGTTAGCATGAGAAAGGAAATAGCTGAATTTGTCGCACTCTGTGATGTGTGTCAGCGAGTAAACGCAGAACACCAATGGCCTACAGGATTGTTACAGACCTCTTTAGATTCCGAAATAGAAATGGGAGGAGATTGGAATGGACTTCATCATGGGTTTTCCCAGAACATCGTTAGGACACGATTATATTTGGGTCATCATGGATCGACTCACGAAAGTGGCTCACTTCATCCTTGTGCATACCACCTATTCCGGGAAAAAGTTAGTAGAACGTTACCTAGCCAGATCATGTGCTTACACGGGGTACCTAAGAAGATCGTGTCTGATCGAGGAAGCTAGTTCACCTCAAAGTTTCGGCAGAAGTTGCAAGAAGAACTTGGGACTCGTTTGAACTTCAGCACAGCTTATCACCCGCAAACTAATGGTCAAACCGAGAGGGTCAACCAAATATTGGAAGATATGTTGAGAGCTTGTGCGCTCGATTTTGGAGGAGCTTGGGACAAAATTTTGCCATATGCAGAATTCTCTTACAACAACAATTACCAAGCTAGTTTGCAGATGGCACCATTTGAGGCGTTGTAGGGCCGGAAGTGTCGCACGCTGCTCTTTTGGGATCAGATGGGAGAACGTCAACTGTTCGGGACTGAAGTCTTGAGTGAGGCTGAAGAAAAAGTTAGGACTATCAGAGAAAGGCTAAGAATCACGCAGTCTCGACAGAAGAGCTACGCTGACAACCGTCGAAGAGAGCTCGCTGTTGAAACAGGGGACTATGTGTACCTTCGTGTCACACCGCTTCAAGGAGTACATCATTTCCAGACTAAAGGCAAGTTGGCACCGTGCTTTATGGGACCATACGGAATCCGAGAATGCCGAAGAGAAGTTGCTTATCGGCTCGAACTCCCACCCAACATAGCTGGTATTCACGACGTGTTTCACGTGTTCCAACTGAAAAAGTGTTTGAGGGTACCAGAGGAACAGGAAAGCCCTGACCAAATCGAGATTCAAGAGGACTTGACCTATGTGAAGAAACCAACCCATATCCTTGAAACAAGTGAGAGAAGAACCAGAAACAATGTTATCAGGTTCTGCAGAGTTTAGTGGAGCCATCACTTCAAAGAAGAGGCCACTTGGGAAAGGGAATTGAAGGCCGCCCACCCGCACCTCTTCACCAACACTTTCGAATCTTGGGGTCGAGATTCCATTTAAGGGGGTAGGTTTGTCACACCCCAAAGTTCCGCTCTAAGCTTTAAAATTGATTTAATAAATCACCTAAAGAAATTGTTTAATTTTAACCTATAGCTAAACCCTAATTAGTAAAATGCATTTAAGAGGAGGAAATGGCATGGTGGAATTTTTCTTGAGTTCCCCATGTCAAAATTCATTAACGGATTTTTAGTGGAATTTTTAGAGCCTTGGAAATAATTTTAAACCAATTTCAATCAATTCTTAATATTAAATAAATCCACGAAATCCTTTTTCTTTTTTTCCTCTTTACCCTCTTTTTTTCTTCTTCTTGGGTCACCGCCCCAGCCCGCCTCTCTTTCCCGCTTGCCACGCCTCCTTTTTTCGTGGGTCGGCCCAAGGCCGTGGCCCACTGCCTTCGCGCGTCCCGTCCTAAGTCCGTTTTGCCTCCCCCTCCTCCCTAGGTCGCCGATAGGTGGGGCCTACCTGTCGGGCCCGTCCGCAACCTCCGGCCGCCGGCCACAATCACTGCGCCGCCCTCTCCGTGCCTTTCCTGCACGTGCTCACGTTGCTAAAACCGCCGCCCCACTCTCCGCTCGTCCCGCACATGCCTCGCCCGTGATTGGGGCGGGATTCGAGTTCGAATCCTATCAATCTCTCTCTCCCCACATCGGCGAGAACTCCGTCCCAATCTCAGCAGCGTCTGCGCTCCCCGACCCCTACAAATTATCCCCGTGTCCTCCTCTTCCTTTTTTCCATTTTGTCGTCCTCTCCCATGCCCGTTATTGCCCTCGCGCCACCGGTCTCGTGCGCCGCTACCTTAAGCCACCTCCAGCTGCCACTCATCATTGCCAACCACCGCGCCAAGCCGTGCCACCGCCGCCTTTGGGTTCGCGAGGCTGAGCACTCCGCCGTCCACCCGCTCGTCTCGCCGCTCGCCATTTCGGTTCACCGTCGTCTCTCCTCGCGCTGGTCGATCCCCGATGAGGACCTCTCTCCCCCTTCCTCTCCTCTCTTGTGTGTGCGCCACCGCTCTCCACGTGTGCGATGCCGCAACATGCGCGCCGCCGCCCTTCACACCGTGCGTCGCCTTGTGCCCCCGACCGCTGCTGCTGACCGGTTGTTGTCGCCGCTGTGTGCCATGGTCGGGCCGAACCGGCCTTAGCCGAGCTCGTGTCGCCTGCGCCCACACTCTGCCGTTCGATCTGCCACTCGGCAGATCGTGGCCATCCATCTGCCTCCCGCGTGGCTACCACGCCGGTGCCACGTGTGCACACGTGGTGCATTGCACCCCTCAGTCCCGTGGACTTGGTCCACCCATGACCAACGACCCCTGAGCCGCTGACATCAACCCCCTCCCTCGCTGACATCACCCCTAGGATTTATTTCGCAATAATTGATTAAGGTCTTTTCTATTTATAGTAAAAACACAGTAAAGTTTCTAAAAATCATAACAAATTCATCCGAGCTCCGTTTAAGCCCATTCAAATTGCATTAAATTCATAAAAATGCAGATAATCCATTAAAAATGGTTTTGTTTCCTATTTCAGTATACTTATAGTCTGTTTTGCATATGTGCCTTATATGTCGTGTAGATTCTGGTAGTTCTGAAGCGCCCGTTTATTTCGAGGTTGTCGCAGAGGTTGCACCAGCACCAGAGAAAGACAAGTCATGCTTTAATTTGATCATATTGTGCCCATTTTGTGAATATCTCAATTTCCTTAAATATTGCATTGTTTTATAATGTCACTTTATGGGCTTATTTACCTATTGTGCTCAGCCATATGAATTGCTTACCATGTACCTTTGATAGCTTGGGTATTAATATGATTAGTTGCTGGTCTAGAAGATGATTAGCAATGCTTAGATAAACTAGCTCTCTAAAGGGGTATCTCACTTAATCATTTAGTGTAGACCCTATGATGATAACTTCAATTATGAGCCATTGTGGTAATGTAATATAACTAAAATATGAAACTGGTGGGTTGCGGGCACAATGGTTTTGACAGACGTGCCCATGGTAGTCAAGGACCGGTTCGTGAGAAACCCTGAAAGAATTACCGTGCGTACCACAAGCCAGCGTGGGCAACAGCTGGGCTTGTAGTGTGGCATTCCTTTAGCCGACGTACCCAGGTTAGGGTGGGCGTGATGGAGTTGGGTCGGCTAGGGTGTCCGGTTGATTGTCTTTCGGATTCACCGAGGCACGAAGGGGGGCTGCCCACTGCTTGTTGAGGAGTGGGGGCGAAACCCGAGGTGTGGTACGATTGGTTAGAGTGGGTTATGCGAAGGGTCATGTCATAGTCCCTTTCCGTGTACCGAGGTGGTATACTGGCACACGAAAATGTGTCATGGGGTTGTATCTTGTGGCTACAGATGTACACCTTTGGCCAGAGTAAAACTATTCGAATAGTCATGCCCGCGGTTATGGGCGATCGACCAGATTCACCATGATTAGTCGCACCACTTTAATAATTTGACATAATGGAATTGGTATAGATCAAGTGGATTGTTTGGGCCTATCGCAATGTGGTGTAGTGTTGGATAGTGATTATTTAGTACTGATTAATTACTTCAACAGTTTTTACTGCTTTCAACTTCTGTTTTTAAATGCATGTTTTATGCAAATAAACTCCTTGGCCTTCCTTTGGAATATCTTGCATCATACCCTCTCTTTCGGTATGACTTGCTAAGTACAGTGGATAGTACTCAGTCTTGCTCTATCTTCCCCACACCAGAGTTGGAGTACGTGTCAGATGGAGGCTTCTTGGAGTAGGCTTCGTCCGCTGTCAAGGATGCCTGTGGAGTGGAGTTGCCACGCTGCGAGCGTCTAGTCTTTTAGTTTAGCTCGTTTTACTTCCTTTTCCTCTGTATTTCTATAAGACTTTTATGATGTTTTTAAGGCGTGGATTATGTATATACAATTTATCGTTTGTGTAACTGGGGTCTGGACGAGAGATTTTAATACACATTCGGCTTCGAAATTTTGGGTAGAAATTTACGGGTGTGATATCGATGCATACTTAAGTCATCCTCACGGTAGAAACTCGGGCGGGAGATTCTTCCAATGCCCAAATATTGATTAGGTATGACTCATCTGTTCCAAGTTCAATTACCTATACTGAATACATAAAACGCTAACTGGTTTCTACACCATCATAACATCTTACGTAGACATACCTTATGGTGTCCAACTTCATTGAGTGGGTAGATACAGAGAACCCACAAAATGATGGAACACGTCGATATTCATGTAGTGAAACAAGATTGGACTACCTTAGGCGGAAGGATGAGCATGAACTGAATTCTTGCAAAAGCTTGAGAATTATAGGTAAATCCACAGGACTCCCACATGACGAAACATCCAGTGTCATTGTGGTGACCTTTGTCGGTGATAAGGTCAGTAAGACAACGAACTTGAGGACAAAGATGCTTCGTGTATCCTAACATTGTCGACAACGATTTCATCGTAAGTATCAATTTTTCGGTACCACTAATCATTACCTTCATTCACTTACCTCTCCTTGCAAAATTGTACAAATAGGAGGAGGTAAGGAAATGTCAATTCGTACAGTGGATCGATACGGTGAGAATTACTTCCATCGGTCAAATGATAACGCAACCTGCGATGACCACACAATTCATTCGGGAATGGATGGAGTACGAACGTCGTGTACAAATTGCAAGCTTAGATTGGAGGAACAATCCATTAGGTTTCCCTAAATGGTCGGAGCGCCCAAAGTGTGGTTGTAGAGATCTCGCTAGGTGGCTACCTCCTTGCGAGAACAAACATTTGGCAGGAGATATTTTGTTTGCTCCAACGTAAACAATAACTTCGTTGTACGTCTTACATTTTTCCAATTTCGCTAGCATCTGCATGATATTGCTATCCTAACTGACTAACTATATTTATTTCTCAGGGCAATCCAAGGAGGTGTGGATTAACTTTGTGGATCGATAATGTCAATCCAACATATCTTGGCCAAAAGATAGCTGAGTCTGAAACACAAGTAGAGTACAAGCGATTAAAGGAGCACGAAAATGTAATACAACACGTTGAACACCATAGAAGGGCCGGTAGAAAAGCTCAAGCTCGATTTGTCGGGTCCGACAAATTTGTATCGTGTATCGAAGACACTTCTTCACTATATTATCATAATAATGTTTAATTATGATGGTCTGTTGTTGTATGCGTCACGAATAATAAATTAATGAGATTGTATTGTTGATTTGCAATTTTCCTTTCACGCCTCCATACATTGTATTTCTTAAATTTTATGAGTACATGCTTATATTTTCATAAATTCTATCTTCAATTATGTGTATGATTACATGATTCAACATACGCGAGATTTATATGCAACTTACCTAACTTACATTTTAGACGTAAAAATCCACCTTCTCAGGCTCCAATTTGAGTGAAAAATAAATCACTTAAAATTTAAAAAATCTTCCTATTTTGTTCATTTTCAAAACGATAATTTACCTAATTATTTTGAAAGACAGGTAGTCCACTCAGCCATCTCTCCTTGTTCTAAATTGAAAGGTTTATGTGATATGATAGAGGCAAGAAATAACGATTGCAAAAAAATTTCCTTTTTCTTCAAAAGTTCAAAAAAAATTATATTGCCAACTCCATTTTAGTTATATTCTTTTTTCTACAAGAGGACAAAATCGCCCTTTGGGAGGGCGGCAAGGGGGCCGCCTGCAAAAATGCAAGGCCACCCTCCCAGCCCTTTTGCAGGCGACCCCCTACAGCCAAAAATCGCTCTCTAGGAGAGCGACAAGGTGGTCGCCTGCAAAATTACCAAAATTCTCCCTTTGAGTGGGCGTCAAGGGTGTCGCCTGCAAAATTGCAAGGCCACCCTTCTAGCCCTTTTGCAGGCGGCCCCCTACGACCAAAAATCATTCTGGAAGGCGGCAGGAGGAGCTGCTGTAAATTTAGCCCTCTTCGGTGGACGACCGTTAGGCGAGGGCCAATGTCATCGCCACATAGAAATAAACGTTCTCGGGAGAGCGATTTTTAAAAACACTCCTGTCTAAGGACGATGGGCAATTAAAAATTATTTTTTTGAATATTTTGATAAATAAAATTAAAAATAAAAAAAATTCTATCGTTTGGATCAGCCTCTACCCCAACAGCCCAACCTATTGATGTGGGCCGGATTTTGAGCCTGCGACAGGGTTTTAGCAATTCCCTTCGGAGAGGGGATTAGAGTTGTCTCATTTTTCACTGCACTGTACAAGTCTTCTGAGCCGCTGGCATCTGGGCCCCACCTTCTCGTCCCCAATCTGTTCCTTCTCCGAACCGACCTGCAAACCCCTGCGCAGGATAACACACTAGCAGGCAGCAGCAGCAGCCGCGAGCCAAGAAATGGAGGCAGCGGCAGCCATGGCGACCATCCCCGCTTCTCCCTGCTCATCCTCCTCGTCTCCGTCGTCCCTTTTCCTCGCTCCCAAGCCGTGCTGCTGGAAGGCGACGCCAAGAGCTACGGTCCACGCATCGGCGGCGGCGGCACGGCGGACGCTCTCCTCCGGGTGGGAACTTCCCGGGCCGTCGGCGGCTCGGCCTGCGGCAAGGAAGCCACGCCTCGAGGAGCTGGACGCCACCAACATGCTCCTTCGCCAGCGCATCGTCTTCCTCGGCTCCCCGGTCAGCCTTTTCTTCTTCCCCCGCAAATCGCACTGTGTGTATATTGTTACCCTTTAAGCAGTTCGTTTTCAATTATTAATGTCGAAATGTTGCGAATTTTATGGTTTGAAAAAAAATGAAGTGTAATTTCCTTGCCATTTTTTTAAAAAGAGAAATGCACAAGTTTAGGAATAAGAAATATTTGCTATTCAATGATGTCAACCAGAATATAGCCCAATATGTTCTTTGGATGCCCGTTGTCACATATTTGTTTCCTTGAGGATTATGGCTTCTTATATGCGTGTGGTAAAAGTGTATTGACTTATATAAACTTATCTCAAATTATTGTATCATTTTTAACATAGTATGCAAAGAACTAGGAGCACTTTAGTAACACTTAATGGGCATCCAAGATTTTATATGGCATGCTATGATTGCCCGCTAGTGTACATTACGTGATGTTCTGTTGTTGTTGTCCAAATTGTTCTAGTTGTTCCCATCTTGATTGATTTTTGTCTTAATACTTTTTCTCGCTCAGAATGTGCATAAGATATGCAAATGAGATATATTTTGTTCCCTTTTTGCCAACCTTGTTCATAAAGAATCTTCCATGCTTGGAATTACATTCACATGAGTGGTGTTTGTTGAACGATTAGATGTCACCTTGGTAATGTTGCATCTTCTTGAATGAACTAAATGCTTGAGACAGTTAGGATCAGAATCAAGCTCTTTCCTGAGTCGTATGCCGTTTTACTTTCTTTCCCTTGTTTGTATGGGGCATATTTTTTTGGTAGGAATAATTAGCAAAAGTGACTTCAGGGAACACTTTTTTCTGTTTGAAGTAACACATTCTTTTATATCATGTTTTCTTGACATTACAATCTAACAGTTTATTAATGATTTAGCCACTGATCAAGCACTACGCTTCACCTTCATGCTATTGTTTCTGAACGAATTTCATGCTACTGTTTGGTGTGCACAAATGAATATATTTCTTCTGTATAATAAATAGCACTTTTATTATTCCATAACTGACTATGCAGCTATGCATCTATTGTTTTCAATGCCTTGTGCTGACTAGGTGGATGATATGAGTGCTGATCTTATCATCAGCCAACTCTTGCTGCTGGATGCTGAGGATCAAACCAAGGACATCAAATTGTTTATTAACTCACCTGGAGGCTCCATAACAGCAGGTGTGTGCTCTTAACCTCTTATTGTACAAACTTATGCCTTCTGCTCTTTGTGTTAATAGAAAGAAATTGACTAACTTCATTTTAAGGATCTTGTAACGTAGCCTTGCAGATTATATTTGATGAGAAGTTTTGGATCCTTGATGATAACACTATAAAATTTATCTACTCTTAAATGCTAATGCTTTTTAAAAACCTTTACCATTTTTGCTACTATTTCTCGATTTCTGTTTGTCAAACAGTGATGGAACTGTGCAAAGATCATTTTGCCCTGACTGTCAAAATTTTACCTTCTTTTTTATTAAGAACCTTTACCTTATTTGTTATTATTTCCCAATTTCTGTTAGTCAAGCAGTGATGGAGCTGTGCAAAGATCATTTTGTCCTGACTATACTATTTACCCTCTTTTTTATTTGGGCCAGCCGCACATGACATTCTGTCCTATATCTTTCTTCTTCCTCTCCAATGAAGGGCATTAGTTCATCCTGTCATTGTGGTACATTGTGGTAGATGACGAGTTCTTGAATTTCGGGTTCCTTTTCTTTTCCTTTTGTGTGTGTGGGGTGGATGGGGGATGGTGGGGAGGGTTCAGTTTTATCATTGTTGGCTCAGGGATAATGTGTCGCGCCCTTAATCTAGTGGATTCTAAGGTGGCTGCAAAACAGAAAAAATAACAAGTTTACAACTGATTTATGATACCAAGCTCTCTGATAAACTGGACCAGGTTGGTTGTTTGGGCTAGTTGACTTTAGAAAGAAGATTTTCTTGCTAATTTTGAGGAAGAATACATGGACAACATTCCCCTTACACCGGTAATCAAACAGAATTTACAATAGTAGTAAGTAGATAAAAGGGTAAGATTTTGATTTTTCGAAAGGCTGTGGTATATGTAGTAAGTATCAGTTTTGGCATTTTGCTGTGTCAATTTAAGGGTCCATGAACTTTCCAGTGGCATATCTTCTTTTTTTGTATATAATAAACTGGCATCTTATCTAATTGGGTTCTGCTGCAATTGGTTATGCACTCATGCCAGAATATACCCAAGTAAGGATTACACATTACAGTTACAAATGTCTGTGGTCTACATATCTGCCTATGAGTTCTTTATATTCTTACTTGGGAGTAAATTGCACTTTACACAAGGTGAAGTTCGCTTTGTTTCGTTTTACACCATGCTTTGCACATATTGTCAGTTTGCACCAGGATTTGTTGAAATAAATTTCACATTGCATCAGGGAGTGTTCTGAAATTTCAGTGAAACCTTGTGAAACATAAGCGAAATCTTGTGAGCTCTAAATGGTGCATATTATCTGCATAATTTTGATTTTTGTTTATTTAATTGCTATTATCTGCATAATTTTGATTTCCTATTTTTTACGTGTTCTAATGTTGGAGCACACATTTCCTCATATGCAAAATATTGTTGCACATAATCGGCTTGTATAGTTATGAAGTTGATGCCATTATCATGTAGCATAAAACTTATCATTTTGTTGTTTCCAGATTCTCAGCAGCATATTTCATACACCAAAAAGATTAGGAATTTGAAAAGAGCTCCTATTTTTTCTCTAGTGAAGTCTTATGCTGCATACTTTTTGCTGATGCATTTATCAAATTCACACATACTTAAAAGGTGCTGTAGTGACAGCAATAGGGCAACTTTGACTTTCCTGAGATTGCTCATGAGTGAACAGTTTAGAGTGCCGAGCTCAATAGTAACAGTGAAAAATGGTTTCAGGTTCAGGAACTTAGATTGGATCTTATTCCTGTCGTGCGATCTCTCCGTGAAAATCATGATGTTATATACTATATGACCTGTGTTTGATAAACCTTACGCCTTTAGGAGACACTGGGGGCTGTTCACTGTTTGTGCCACATTGCTGTACATGTTTAATTCTGATATGAACCCAATCTTATCAGTTAGTTATCGCCAATCCCTGCAAACTAGGGAATAAATTGGAGAATATGCCAAAACAACTAGAAAATTTACTGAAAAATGAAAATGAATTCATCTTCTAACATAAGTCCAATAGAATTGCTTCAATCTTTTACTGTCTTTCCGATCTGCTTCACTCAAGTTCACCAAAACCTAGTCAGTTCAATCAGCTTTGTTTCTTTTATACTTGACCCTTTTAAAGCCCCTTGCCCTTTTACTAGGCTCCCTTTTGTACTGAGGTTTTTAAATCCAACTGCCTAAACTGAATTGGACTCATGTTACTGAATCTACTATTATTCTTGATAACTTTTATGCCAATCGCCAGAAAAATATTTAGTTTTCTGTTATTGTTGCCATATTGATATCGCATGCAGCAATAAAACATGTCCACATCAACATACAGGAATGGGAGTTTATGATGCCATGAAATTTTGCAAGGCTGATATATCAACTGTCTGCTTTGGACTGGCGGCTTCCATGGGTGCATTTTTGCTAGCTGCTGGGACAAAGGGGAAGAGATTTTGCATGCCTAATGCAAGAATTATGATCCATCAACCATCAGGGGGTGCGGGCGGGAAGGTAAGATTTTTATGTTGTTTAACTCTTTTATTAGTTGAACTTGGTTGGGATTGCGTAAGGAATTGTGGAAAATGATTAGAAGCTTTGGCTTCATCCAAACATTCGTGAAATAAAATCATAACTGCCATTTTATATGATACTCCCTCTGTTTTTTAATAGATGACGTTGTTGACTTTTAACATGATGTTTGCCCATTCGTCTTATTCAAAAAAATTATATAAATGTCATTTGTTTTGTTATGACTTTTTATCATTAAAGAAACTTTAAGTATTACTTATACTTTAGCATATTTACACTAATATTTGAGTAATCGAATGGTCAAATTTTTCCAAAAGTCAATGGCGTCATCTATTATAAAATGGAGGTAGTAATATCATATTAAGACTAAAACTGTAACTGTCAATATTGCTTTTTGAAAAGAATAATTCTCGCTTGGCTTAAATTCTGACCATTGTGCACTCTGGCAGTTTATGTGCTACCATGAAATGCAATGGCACGTTCAGAAATAGGTCATCCTTTTTTTCAATATAACATGTTAATTTATGCTATCTGACAGGTCACAGAGATGGGATTACAGATACGAGAGATGATGTATGAGAAGATAAAGATCAACAAAATACTGTCAAGAATCACCGGGAAGCCTGAAGAGCAGGTACTCCTTGACAACTTGTTACCGATGTATTGCTTCAGTGCAAAAATTTGCTGTATTGAACTACTGCATGCTTTTTATTGTAGATTGATGAGGATACAAAGTTTGACTATTTCATGAGTCCTTGGGAAGCCAAGGATTATGGCATAGTTGACAGTGTTATAGATGAAGGGAAGCCGGGATTGGTTGCTCCTTTGGCAGGAGCCGTGCCACCTCCAAAATCGCGTGTGTGGTACTTGTGGAATGCTTCAGGACCAACTAGAAAAATCATGAAAAATCTACCTTCAGAGGAGAAGCTTATTCAAAATGGTAATGGCAGTGCAAGTGGAAACGATGGGAAGCTCAAGGAGACCTCAACAGCTTGAGGTATATCTGCAGGTCACACTGTCACCATTGGTCTACGGTCGAACATAGCCTGGCATGATATGTTAGCCTACAATGCACAACTTTGGGTTTCCACTTCATCAGGTTATTACACATTGTGAAGCTTAATGTAGTCTGGCAGTAGTACAAAAATAATATCCAGTAGCTGTAGCGCTCCTTCATTTTATGGACTGCAAGAAACGTTCTTCCAATGCAAGAACTCATGGCGATTTCTAGTGCTACATTGCTTTCATTTTGCCATTATATTCGACTGAATTATTGTTCTTGCCAATGGCCACACTACACAACATATAACCAGCAAGTTATATTACAACACTGCCTAGATTGTTCTCTTATGTATATGCACTCTATAAACAAATCGATATGGTGGTTGCTTCAGCTTTCACCGTGGTTACTTTGTGTTGGAAGCAATTCCAAACGTAGCACAACTGCAGATTGCTTCTTTTCGTACAATAAATTGTTTGGCAGCGAATTAACGTTAGTCTCCGTCTCTTTTTAGCACGCGTAATATTCGTGGACAAGATTAAAAACCTGATGGTGGAGTTATTCATGGACACTGGATTTATTCCTTGATGGCTGCACCCATGACTTCACATATAGTAAATTGCACATATGGTATAAGAACTTGTGGGTGCGTTTCAGTGCCAGACCTAGAAATTTAAACATTCTAGTGTAACAACTTGGCTTAGTGGTGCATTTTCAGTCAAAGTGCATGCCACGTGGGATTTTTTTTTGCCACATCAGTGGGTACGTTGACAGTGATTGCACACCAGTACTCTAGATTTCAGCCACATGCCATAGCACACACATCGTGAGAACCAATCCACCTTCTTTCCCACTTCCCCCATCCTCAATCTAGCCAGCAACAAATTCATCGGCGTGCCTCTAGATCCAGCAGAGTAAAGAATAGATCATCGATGCTTGCATGCTACTTTTATCAAACAAGCGCGTATGTAAATTGGTTGCCTTCAAAATCAGACGTCCCTTTCTAGCATGCATGTCTTTTTTCTCTGTCCCTTTCTAGCATGCATGTCATTTTTCTCTCTGCACCTCGCTGTGGCACATCCACATGTATGCTTTATTTCTCTCTTCCACTCTTCCTGCGTGCATATAAGTTTTTCTCTCACCGTTTTTCCTTTCCTTCTATGTACCAATTAGATATAAATCATTTTTTCCTCACAAATTACGTATCCAATTCACGATCTAATTATACCATTAAATTCGTCGTAATTATATCTTTACTAAAAAATCTCACATGATTATATTTCGATTGAATGAAATATATTTTTTAACTAAAACATTAAGTTAGTTGTTGAAACATAACACAATAACCGCTGAAATATGACAAAATATTTACTGAAACATCACAAAAATACCTACTGAAACATTCAACATTCAAAGAGCATCTTATGCAACGTTCCAAATGACCTAATAAAACATCAGTTAAATCATCATAAAATATGTACATATGTACTGAAACATTCAAATAGCTACCCGCCACGTCCAAATGACCTAATAAAACATAATAAACTACTTATTGCAATATTTTAAAAAGCATTGTAAAAAAACCTTAATATGTTTTATTGAAATATAATCATACGAAATCAAACTTTGCATTAAGTTAATGCATGAAGAGTGAGATTGAGAAAGGTGAGAGTGTGTGTTGTATGCATGTTGACTGTTGAGGTGATGACACATGCAGGTAAAAGGAGAGGGGGAGAGAAATGGGCATGGGCTGCGGGTGTCCGATTTTTCTAGTTGAAATCGGACGCTAAGGAAGAAGCATCGTCGCATTTTGATCTGCACTAAGAGAGAGAAGAATAAAATCAAAGGAAGCAATAAGAATCGGGTACCGTGCCACATGGTTAATAAGTGTTAACCATTCAATACAGGGCCCGAGGGACCCTCATTTTAGTCCATTTTAATCCCTAAACTCTTAAACAGAAGAGATTAAAAGGGACTAAAATACCATTAGTCTCTCTTGGAGGTACTAATTAAGACTAAAACTTTATTTTTTTAAATATTCTTTTCTCTCCCACAGCGCGATTGAGGTACAAATAAATAAATAAAGGTAATATAGTCTTTATAGTTTTAGTCCTGCAACCAAACAGAATGAGACTAAAATTTTTACTCCAAAGACTAATCTTTAGTCCTTTTAACTAAAACGTCAACCAGCACCAGATACTGCTCGATCGTGTAGTTAAGCATGTCAGCATGGCTTGCCTTCTTCTTGGATCTAGAGCGCAACATCTTTGCCGTGAAGTGAAGGTAGACCATACATACTATTGAATTTGAACCGTTGTGTTGATCATCACCATCCAATCAACAACACGATATGAAAGCCACGAAATCTGACCGAAAATGCCACGTGTGGCTTTCACGTGCCTACTGGTGTGGGGAAAAAATCTCATGTGGCTTTCAATTTAACCGAAAATGCACTACTAGAATGCTCACATTTTAAATTTTTTCAATAAAACACACTCATTTGACAAATTGTATTATGAATGCAATTTACTCCTTCTCGCAAAATACTACATTTTTTTCCGTGTGGATCGAAAAACATCTTTTCATGCGAAAGGTCAGCCCGCACGCTCGAGAAGGTATGCGAAAACCAAATTTTCGCGTGCGGACGGCCTAACCGCACGGGAAGATCTATTATCTCGTACGGTCGGCTTAAGCTGCCCGCACGGGAAGATCTATTATCCCGTGCGGCCCACTTAATATGACCACAGAGGATAATAGATTTTTCCGTGCGGTTTTTAAGTCGACCGCACCCGTGCGGCATTTTATGTGTTTACCGAGCCGTTTGGGAATATTATCTCTCTCTCAATAATGATACGCGTACTACATATCAAGATTATCGTTAGTAGCACGTATTAAGAAATCACATTATATTCTCATAAAAAATATATGTACGCATACACATATATACATATCATGTTATCATCTCGTATTTTACAATAATTCAAAAGCACATAAAAATATATGTCTCTCCAAAATGTTTGGTCACATATATTCTTTCTCCCACTCTCTAAGTCATTTGAAAGCATCCTCCATTGCAAGTTGGCTCTCTGAATCATAGAAATCGTCCAAATGGTTACAGACATCGCGGCGGATGAAGCGACAAATATCTGCACATAAGTTAAGTATGTTTTGATTATCAAACAGGTTCGCTACAACTGGAATGGACGGGATCTATTTAAGAAGGAATACACATTGATAGTTAGAAAAATTATACAAGATCTTAATGTGTAAAAAGATATTTTTTGGACTTACTTCTTCAAACTTTGTAGTATAAGCTCCCTTTGATTCTAAGCATCTCGCACACGTAGTATCCGTATAAGTTAGTGCCTGGTGGTTGCTTATAACACTGTGTTAACAAAACTGTATGTCAATATTTTGAATTAAACAAGTATAAGAAATATCAGTATATAAGACATGTAATTACCGGTCATTGTGTCTTCATGAGAAGCTTAGTCTTTTGGGGATTATTGACTGGTTCGTTATGGTCTACGTAATATTTGTGTGTTCTATGTAGACAAAATATTTGTGAGTCAATTGTGTCTTTGAGAGTACAACATCCAATATTTATTAAATGGTGCATAAAAGTACATACAAATTTAACAAAATGAGAAATTCAAAAGAATGTATCATCGATGTAGTGTGTTGGATCCAACACTACGACCAAGTGGTCCCGCGGATATACCAGAAATAATATATAGTGATCGTTGCAAAGAAGATATGTTAATTGTTGGTGATATTGTAGTAAAATAACAATAGTATGGAAGAAATATTATGTACCACAAAGAATAAAGGACCATGATGACATTTATGTATTTGTGCGTGATCATTGCTTTTTCCAAGTACATTGCTACACTGACCATATTTTTCTTGTGCATTTGTTTGATGACAGCTTCTTTTTCGGCCTTTGATTTATCTTTCAGCTCACTCGAATCTTCACGAATTGCCACGGTGTGTTTCGTCCACAAAACCTTGTTGGGTTGACGTATCCTACTAGTCGGTCGACCTTTTCAGCATCATGGAATTACATCCTAAGTAATGCAGCGGGTAATTTATCAGAAGTTAGTTTGCAAATGAATTCATTTATGTCATCAAATGTGATTGACTTATAGACAAAACGCGGGAACTAGATTTATATCCATTTTGTCGAGCTTGAAAAATGCATGAAGGTCATTGAAATCGATGACGAGCATCACATTAGGTCCACCGACGAAAGCGTGATCCGGGACCTTCATAGTAATCAAGCCGAGGCCCTTTTTGTTGTCTTTAGGTAACAATCATGCATCAACCTCATCTCCCAAGGTAGGTCTTCCATGACGTGCCATGATAAGAACGGCTTCTCGTACTTGTACTTTTTTGCACTTCATCGGATGTCAGGTTTGCATATCCTCCATGTGATTTTTCACGATTTACGTGAATCCAACAACTTCGGAGGTTCATCTTGCTTCTTGTCAGTCGGCGCTCTCCCCCTGAAGACCTGGAACACTAACTTTTGCTCGTATATGACCATTTCTTTCTGATCATAAGCGGATCATACCATTTTTGGAATAAGCCGATGAGGTTGAAGCTTAGTTGGACTTGGGAGACTTGTTGTTTTCTGAAGAGGCCTTGCAGGTAGCGCCAATGCTGACTGTGGTGTCGAAGAAGATTGATGAATATCTTCTATTTCCTTTGGAGGTTGTTCTATGGGGACTTTAGGGGGTGACAGATGTGGCGAATCATGCCCTTTTGGTGGGGACAAGGGAGGTGGAGGTGGGAAAGCAGGCCGATTTGGTGGCGAATCTGGCCCTGTTGAAGAAGGCGGTGCAGGAGCATCAGCAATCTTAGGAATCAGCAGGATTGGGGTTGAAGGCGATGGACCGACCAGGAGGATATCTCGTCGATTCCACAATATGAACTGGTTCACAGCATCCCCAAGCAGTTCTATCTCTTTCGGTGCTAGAATATCTAGCTCCAAACCATTATGCTGTGCATGCACCTTTGCCACTTGCATCCTTGTATATTCTTCAGGGATTGGAGTGTTGTGAAATTGACGGCCTGGTATCGCAAGTCCTGTTCCCACCTCTTTTCTCTTCCCAGCCCTTTCTATTGGCACGAGTAGGCTGCACGGCGTCGGACCAGTGATGTTATCCACTGGATAAGGTGATGTGTCTACTGACCCGACACTGCTTGGCACCTGAACTGTCGGTTCTTCGGACTCACGAAATAAGTTTGGGAACGCTTGATGATTTTGAGCAACAAGAGAGTAGAAATGTTGTTCTACTTGTGATGCTATTTTTTCTTTCAGTTTTTGTTTGTACCTGTCCCGTTTCTTGTAACTCCTAGCTTCCTTTGGAAACCCTTCCTTCCAACTTGTTCTTGACAATACAACTCTTACTTGTCCAGAATGTTCAAGGTTGCCTAATGCAGCTATCAGTTGATCATTCTCCCTCTTGGCAATGAACTCCCCTGCTTTCTCTTTCTTCGTAATCTCTTGGAGACTAGTGGTCACACGGTCAATATCAGGGTCCTCGAAAAGGATCTCTCCCAAGTCGGTGACTTGGCTTATTCTACGTGCCCAAACCCAGTTTTTACTCCTTTCCTTTAGTGGTTCGACAAGTAGTGGTTTGCCTTGGGCTGCAAACTTTTCTTCAATTGCTCGCCACTTCTCTACGTGACCATTGTAGCCACTCGAGCCCAATCGGTGCGGGTATTTGTTTCTTTTAGCTAGATCAGATATCTTTTTTTCTCCGCGCTAAGGCTTCCGGGCTTGTCATCTTTGCGACGAACTTGTCCCATTTGGAGGGCGTAATACCACCATATTCTTCGAATGAAGATTTGTTCTTTTGTACATAATATGTGTTCATGTCGGACTTCCACTGCCTCCACCGATGTGCCATCGTTTTCAACGCAAACTCTCTTGCCAAAACCTCTGCACCAGGCGGATAGACAAGCCATTTCTGTAACTCATTCCATATAAATGTCTTCAGGTTGGCAGCCACCTGCTCCCAGGAATCTACATTTAACGGGCCATGGGTTATGGCCAGTACCCCGCATGTTCTGCTAAATTTAGTCATCGCCACCTTTGGCTCCACTGGCTTTCCATCTTGGTTCAGAGTGATTATGTAGTATGTCTCCTTAGGGGGTTGGTTCTTACTTCTCTGACCACGCCTTTTGTTTTGACGTCCTCCAGCGCTTACGGACGTGTTAGTTTCTATTAGACCGGACGTTGTTGTGTCCGTCTCGATTTTGGCTATGATGGTAGACTTGGTGACCTTTCTTTTTGAGCAGCGCCGTGTTTCCATCTTTATAAACATTACATCAGAAAATGCTAAACGCGACCGAGGGGGAGACAGATTAGTTCACAACACTACAGCTCGACTTACTGCTTGCTCGATAGGGATGTAGTCGGGGTCATCTTTAACCCGTGGTGCTGGCGTAATTTTTATCTCGAAAAGATCGCTTGGTGTCAGCCATGTGCCTTCGCTAGACGCCTCTTGCGTTCGTTCGATATTGAGTGTCTCGGAGGGAGCTTTCTCGTTCGATATTTGATCTACGGTTGTTCATAACATAATTCATCTTATTTAAGTATCGACACAGACTTTAATACATATGTTTAATTTTGATCATTATTTTTCTAATCACGCGTTCATAAAATTATTACCGAAACACATTGGTGCATGCATTATCAGTGAAATACTAAAGTATGGAGAAAGCTGAAAACTTTGCAATACTATATATATTCTTCATTTTTTCACAATATACAAATTAATAATGCTAAACAAGAATTCCGACAAGAATTCGATAATATATGCATCTCGGAGTTGGAATATTCGTTTTGATGAAGTAATCAAAGGGTTTGGTTTCATCAAAAATGAAGAGGCCTGTGTTTACAAAAAGGTCGGTGGGAGCGCAATTGTATTTCTAATCTTATATGTGGATGACATATTCGATTGGAAATGATATCCCTATGCTAGAATCCGTCAAGTCTTCATTGAAAAATAGTTTTTCCATAAAAGACTTAGGGAGGCAGCATACATATTGGGCATTCGGATCTATAGAGATAGATCCAAGAGGCTAATTGGATTAAGCCAAAGTACATACATTGACAAGGTGTTGAAAAGGTTCAACATGCATGATTCCAAGAAAGGTTTCTTGCCCATGTCACATGGCATTAATCTTAGCAAGAATCGGTGTCCTCGGACACATGATGAGCGGAATAAGATGGGTATGGTTCCATATGCTTCGGCAATTGGATCCATCATGTATGCCATGCTTTGTACATGCCCCGGATGTCTCGTACGCTTTGAGTGCTACGAGCGGATACCGATCGAGATCCAGTGAAGGTCAGGATTTGCCGTAAAGAATATCCTTAAGTACTTGAGAAGAACTAAGGATATGTTCCTAGTCTATGGAGGTGAAGAAGAGCTCGTTGTAAGTGGTTACACCGATGCTAGCTTCCAAACGGACAAGGATGATTATAGATCACAATCTGGTTCGTGTTACTGCTGAACGGAGCGCGGTCGGTGGAAGAGTTCCAAGCGGGATACTTGCTGATTCTACAACGAAGGCCGAGTACATTCTGCTCGGAAGCTGCAAAGGAGGCTGTTTGGATCAAGAAATTCGTTTCGAGCTTGGTGTGATGACTAGTACGGTCCAATGTCTCTCTATTGTGATAATAGTGGAGCCATTGCGCAAGCCAAGGAGCCGAGGTCACATCGAAGTCCAAACACATACTTCGGCGATATCATCTCATCCGCGAGATTGTGGACGAGAGGTGATGTCAAGATATGCAAAGTGCACACGGATCTCAACATAGCCGATCCGTGACAAAACCTCTCCCTCAGCCGAAGCATGAGGCGCACACAAGAGCAATGGGTATTAGATACTTACATGATTGACTCTAGTGCAAGTGGGAGATTGTTAGTGATATGCCCTAGAGGCAACATGGAGATGTTGGATATCACGTCAATGTTTATGTATAAATGAATAAAGTGTTATTCGGTTCCATGAAATAGACATCTTGTATTGATCAATAAGTACGTGACTTATTTATGAGACTCGATATGTATGAATCTATTTCTAAACGATCCTCGATCATATGTCATATTGTTGGAACAAATATGATTCTAAGATCGGCATGTTTATTGATTGATGATCATGTCTCATAGATCATGGGTATGGAGATACCAAATCAATAAACATGGACACATGTGTTGGAGAACACATTGTTGGATAGACCCACCATGAGACAATACGGAATTAATGTGCCATTAGTTGGTCTCGGGTAGTGTTGGTACAAAGTCCTTAGACGAGATCACCATGGATTCCAACATGTGTAGTAGCCTACTTTGGGACTACCAAACGCTATTCCATACCGGGTAGTTATAAAGGTAGTTTTCGGGTTTGCTATGAAACATGGAGTGGGATGTGAGTGATCAAGATGGAATTTGCCCCTCCTTTGGAGAGATATCTCTGGCCCCTCGAGGTAATGGATTATGGAAATGCATGGCCATGCTAAGTTGATTGAGGAGTCAATCAGCGACGGATAATCCAATACGGTTCGAGTGAATGGTTAAGCTATTGAAGGCATGGCACACATCTTGCCTATAGCTTAACGGTATCGTGAGGCGAAGGGATTTGTGTACACATTACAGGTTGAGCCGATATTATTCTTGTATACTATGGTGTCAATATGTGCTTGCTAGGCGCCGCTTTGACAGTCGGCTGAGTTAGACTCGAGCGACGATCGGCTAAGTTAGACTATAGCCGAAACCGAGTATACCTGAACCTACGGGGTCGCACGCTTAAGGGGATAGAATAGATATTCGAGTTGGACTCGGATACGGCTCGATCGGATAGGGATCCGATCGGATAGAGTCCTATGGGCTTACGACGTGTGGGGCGGCCAACTCTATGAGATACGGATGAGATCCGATTCAAAATAGAGTCCTAATCGGCCACTAGTCCCGTCGGCCAACTCTATATAAAGGAGGGAGGGGTGGAGAGCGTGACACGTCAATTGCATCGCGCGCAAGAAGTCGCCGAGATCAATCTCCACGGAAACCCTCCCCACTTTCGAGCCAAACCCTAGCCTTGCATCGCGTGCTAGCACACGGGTGTACGGCGTTCAGTCCCCGGACGTGTGGATACCGGTAGAGGCGCCGCTACGTTGCGCGCTCTTGATCGGCTTCGGATCGGGCGCAATCGGAGCGATCGGGCGTGGTGGAATCGGCTGCGGTCGGACGCATCGGAGCGAGGCGTGAGAACGCGGCCGGACGACTCGAATCGGCGATTGGCGAATCGGCGTCTCCGGGAATCGGCTACACTGTTCCGGATCGGATTGCCCGATTGGCTATTCCTGCACTCTACTCCAATCGGTAACGATCTATCGGCCCTTACTTGCAAGTGTTCCTGGTTTGCGCGGTAAAAGTTTTTGTTTTTGGCTAGCGTAGCCTCCGCGTAACCCTTCGGTGGTATCGAGCTAATCTTGCTTAGTTCGGGTTTTAGATTGGATCGGAACAAGTTTTGCGCACGGGTTGATTAGATCAATCGGTTTTACGGGATCGTTGAGGAGAGTAGATGGTAATTACGTTCCTTGATAGTGTATCGGAACGGCGTAATGTGATTACGTCGAAGCAATTTCCATATAACACGGTTTGAGTTGGGTTCGAGATAACGTTCCTTGATAGTGTATCGGAACGGTATAATGTGATTATACCGAAGCTATCTCGTAGTCCGACTTTGTTGCTGCCTCGAGCCTACGCAAACCATCTCCCTTGATAGTGTATCGGGACGGCGTAATATGATTATGCCGATATGGTTTCCATAAGCGATTTCATAGATTGGATCTATGAATTTCGTGTGGTGTTCGAGCGCTGCCCGGAAGCCGCGAGGGCGGCTTCCCCTCGACCCCCGCCCGCTAACCGGCTAGCGGGACCGCCGTGTGCGTACCCCTTATAGGTCGTCTCGATGTCGTATCTCTGCGATAGGTAGAAAACGTTTCTACGCCTAACTTGTTTTTGCGAGAATGCTTTGAGATGGTATGGCCCTATTGTATGTATGAGATGCATGTGATGCATGTAATATTCTTTCATATGTGCAATCCCTGTAATATTCTTTCATACGTGCAATGCTTGTAATATTCTTTCACGACCTGCGAGTCGATGTAATCTTCAATTAGAGCTTCTATAGTAGTAGCTTAGTTTGAAGAAATCAAGCATTCGGCACTCGAAAGAACGGTGATGAAGATGGAGATCCTGTACACCGGCATGGAGATGGAGATCACCATGTGAAGGGGGCCATACTATTTCATGCTATTCTATCTCGCTTTCATATATGTGATATGTTTGTTTGATAGGATAGCATCCCTCACAAAATTAAGTAGTAATGATGCCCTTCCAAATGTTGCACCGTCACCGTTATGCTCGTCAATGGTGGGTCGCCAAAGCAGAGTGCCATTCTCTATCATAACACGACGGGGTATATGTCGGACATATACGGCGGAGCATTTGGTTTACTTAACAAGGCTATCAAAACAGTTTTGGGCCTTGGGGCATAGGTTGGGGCCGGGCATGGAGATGCCACACCAACAACAAGAGTCACATAGAGATGTGATTAGCAAGGAGTTGCTTACCGATGTTACTAATTTTCTAACAGTGATGCCAAAGCTCACTAGAAAATTAACTAACATGTGGATCTTGACCCAATACGTAACCTAGAGGGAAGGTGGAAAATACGTAATGGGAGTCTTATGTTAAATTGTTTAACAAAAGACATAACATAAACATTGTGCTAAACTTTATTTTTTCGTTGTAGAATAAATGGCGGCTAATACTACACCCAGTACCTTTAATTTGCGATCTATTCTCGAAAAGGAAAAATTAAATGGAACAAACTTTATGGATTGGTATCGCAACTTGAGAATTGTTCTCAAGCAAGAGCGTAAGGAGTACGTTCTTGAAGTACCCTATCCCGAGGATTTGCCAAATAATGCCACCGCAAGCGCACGGAGGGCTTAGGAGAAGCACACTAATGATGCCCTAGATATAAGCTGTCTCATGCTTGCTACAATGTCCCCGAGCTTGAAGCAATATGAGAGCAACGATGCTCACACTATTATTCGGGGACTGCGTGGCATGTTTGAGAACCAAGCTCGGGCCGAGAGGTTCAACACCTCAAAGTCCTTGTTTGCGTGCGAGCTTGTTGAGGGAATCCCGCCCGCATGTGATAAAGATGATTGGCTATATCGAGAGTCCGGAAAACTAGGTTTTCCCCTTAGCCAAGAGTTGGCTACGATGTGATTCTCCGTCGCTCCCTCCGAGCTTCGAGCCATTCATATTGAATTATCACATGAACAATATGGATAGAACCTTGGCTGAATTGCATGGGATGCTAAAGACAGTGAGGAGAGTATCCGAAAAACGGTCATCATGTGATGATGATGCGAAGGCAAAGCGCAAACCACTGTCAAGAAACTTTGCACCAAGAGGAAGTTAACTCCCGATGAGATCGCGAGTGCCTCCAATGCAAAGAAGGGCAAGAAGGGGTCGGCGGCATCGATGTCGTTTGCTTCTACCGCAAGGAGACAGCCCCTTTGGAAAAGGAACTGCAAGAAGTACATGGAGGATCTCAAGAAGAAGCAAAGTACGACTTCGCCAGGTATTAATGTTATAGACATTAATCTCGCTACTTCACCTATGACTCTTGGGTATTTGATACCGGATCGTAGCTCATATTTGCAAATCGTTGCGGGAATGAGAAGAAGTAGAGGATTGAGAAGGGCGAGGTGAACTGCGCGTCGGCAATGGAGCAAGCGTTGCTACGATTCTTTGTCGGCACGCACCACTTCATCTACCTTCGGATTAGTTTTGGAATTGAATAATTGTTATTGTGTTCCAACACTATGTCAAAACGTTATTTCCGCTTCATGTTTGCAAGCGGAAGGATATGATTTTAGATCAATGGACAATGGTTGTTCAATATATCTTAGAGATATGTTCTATTTTCATGCTCCATTGGTGAATGGATTATACGTTTTGAATCTTGAAGCGTCTCCCATCTATAACATTAATACGAAAGGCAACTCTCTAATGATATAAACCCCACGTTTATCCGGCATTGTCGCTTAGGCCATATAAATAAGAAACGCATGGAGAAGCTCCATAAGGATGGATTGCTTCACTCTTTTGATTTTGAATCATTTGAGACATGTGAGTCTTGTTTACTTGGTAAGATGACAAAGGCACCTTTCACGGGGCACGTGAAAGAGCATGTGACTTGTTGGCACTCGTACATACGATGTATGTGGACCAATGAGCTCAACGGCCGAGGTGGTTATCGTACTTCATTACCTTTACCGATGACTTTAGTAGATATGGCTATATCTACTTAATGAGGCATAAGTCCGAATCCTTTGAAAAGTTCAAAGAATTCGAGAATGAAGTACGAATCATTTAGGAAAAACAATCAAGTTTCTACGATCGATCGTGGAGGGGAATACTTGAGCCAAGAGTTTGGTAATCATCCGAAAAATTGTGGAATTGTTCCACGTTGACTCCGCCAGAACTCCACAATGGAATGGAGTGTCCGAACGGAGAAATCGCACCTTGTTGGACATGGTGCGGTCGATGATGAGCCAAAGAGATCTTCCGTTATCTTTCGGGGATATGCTCTTGAGACATTGCGCTCACATTAAATAGAGTTCCATCTAAGTCGGTTGAAAAGACACCATATGAGATATGGACGGCAACCCCTGGTTTGTCTTTTCTCAAAATTTGGGGATGTGAGGCTTATGTAAAACGTTTATAATCGACAAGCTCACACCCAAATCGACAAGTGCTTCTTTGTGGGATATCCTAAGGAAACTAAGGGATATTACTTTTATAATCGGGAACAAGGCAAAGTGTTTGTCGCCCGACATGGTGTCTTCTTGGAGAAAGAGTTTCTTTCAAGAAGGGTTAGTGGGAGCAGGGTGCATCTTGAAGAAGTTCAAGAAACACCGAAAACGTTTCAGCGACCACGGAACCACAAGGAGGAACAAAGTGTTGCGCCACCAGTTTAGATACACCCGCCCCACGGAGGTGCGAAAGATCACGTCGTGCGCCCGATTGTACACGTGCGGAACAACGTGATATATTGTTGTTGGACAACGATGAACCTAAGACCTATGAGGAAGCGATGGTGGGACCCGATTCCAACAAGTGGCTTGGAGCCATGAAATCCGAAATAGAATCCATGTACGACAATCAAGTTTGGAACTTGGTTGATCCACTGATGGTGTCAAAACCATTGAGTGTAAATGGGTTTTTAAGAAAAGGCCGATATGGATGGAAATGTTCACATCTATAAGGCGCGATTGGTGGCGAAAGGTTTTAAACAGATTCAAGGAGTTGATTATGATGAAACCTTCTCGCCCGTCGCAATGCTTAAATCTATTCGGATTATCCTAGCGATTGCTGCATATTTCGATTATGAGATATGGCAAATGGATGTCAAAACGGCTTTCCTGAATGGAAACCTAAGCGAGGATGTATATATGATACATACATTGACAAGGTGTTGAAAAGGTTCAACATGCATGATTCCAAGAAAGGTTTCTTGCCCATGTCACATGGCATTAATCTTAGCAAGAATCGGTGTCCTCGGACACATGATGAGCGGAATAAGATGGGTATGGTTCCATATGCTTCGGCAATTGGATCCATCATGTATGCCATGCTTTGTACACGCCTGATGTCTCGTACGCTTTGAGTGCTACGAGCGAGATACCATCAGATCCAGTGAAGGTCACTGGATCGCGTAAAGAATATCCTTAAGTACTTGAGAAGAACTAAGGATATGTTCCTAGTCTATGGAGGTGAAGAAGAGCTCGTTGTAAGTGGTTACACCGATGCTAGCTTCCAAACAGACAAGGATGATTATAGATCGCAATGCGGGTTCGTGTCTACGCCCGAACGGAGGCGCGGTCACTGGAAGAGTTCCAAGCGGGATACCGTTGCCGATTCTACAACGAAGGCCGAGTACATTGCTGCGGAAGCTGCAAAGGAGGCTGTTTGGATCAAGAAATTCGTTTCGAGCTTGGTGTGATGACTAGTACGACGGTCCAATGTCTCTCTATTGTGATAATAGTGGAGCCATTGCGCAAGCCAAGGAGCCGAGGTCACATCGAAGTCCAAACACATACTTCGGCGATATCATCTCATCGCGAGATTGTGGACGAGAGGTGATGTCAAGATATGCAAAGTGCACACGGATCTCAACATAGCCGATCCCTGACAAAACCTCTCCCTCGCCGAAGCATGAGGCGCACACAAGAGCAATGGGTATTAGATACTTACATGATTGACTCTAGTGCAAGTGGGAGATTGTTAGTGATATGCCCTAGAGGCAACATGGAGATGTTGGATATCACGTCAATGTTTATGTATAAATGAATAAAGTGTTATTCGGTTCCATGAAATAGACATCTTGTATTGATCAATAAGTACGTGACTTATTTATGAGACTCGATATGTATGAATCTATTTCTAAACGATCCACGATCATATGTCATATTGTTGGAACAAATATGATTCTAAGATCGGCATGTTTATTGATTGATGATCATGTCTCATAGATCATGGGTATGGAGATACCAAATCAATAAACATGGACACATGTGTTGGAGAACACATTGTTGGATAGACCCACCATGAGACACTACGGGAATTAATGTGCCATTAGTTGGTCTCGGGTAGTGTTGGTACAAAGTCCTTAGACCTGAGATCACCATGGATTCCAACATGTGTAGTAGCCTACTTTGGGACTACCAAACGCTATTCCGTAACGGATAGTTATAAAGGTAGTTTTCGGGTTTGCTATGAAACATGGAGTGGGATGTGAGTGATCAAGATGGAATTTGCCCCTCCTTTGGAGAGATATCTCTGGGCCCCTCGAGGTAATGGATTATGGAAATGCATGGCCATGCTAAGTTGATTGAGGAGTCAATCAACGGACGGATAATCCAATACGGTTCGAGTGAATGGTTAAGCTATTGAAGGCATGGCACACATCTTGCCTATAGCTTAACGGTATCGTGAGGCGAAGGGATTTGTGTACACATTACAGGTTCGAGCCGATATTATTCTTGTATACTATGGTGTCAATATGTGCTTGCTAGGTGCCGCTATTGATGGTCGGCTGAGTTAGACTCGAGCCGACGATCGGCTAAGTTAGACTATAGCCGAAACCGAGTATACCTGAACCTACGTGGTCGCACGCTTAAGGGGATAGAATAGATATTCGAGTTGGACTCGGATATGTCTCGATCGGATAGGGATCCGATCGGATAGAGTCCTATGGGCTTACGACGTGTGGGGCGGCCAACTCTATGAGATACGGATGAGATCCGATTCAAAATAGAGTCCTAATCGGCCACTAGTCCCGTCGGCCAACTCTATATAAAGGAGGGAGGGGTGGAGAGGCGTGACACGTCAATTGCATCGCGCGCAACGAAGTCGCCGAGATCAATCTCCACGGAAACCCTCCCACTTTCGAGCCAAACCCTAGCCTTGCATCGCGTGCTAGCACACGGGTGTACGGCGTTCAGTCCCCGGACGTGTGGATACCGGTAGAGGCGCTGCTACGTTGCGCGCTCTTGATCGGCTTCGGATCGGCTACAATCGGAGCGATCGGCTGTGGTGGAATCGGCTGCGGTCGGACGCATCGGAGCGAGGCGTGAGAACGCGGCCGGACGACTCGAATCGGCGATTGGCGAATCGGCCGTCTCCGGGAATCGGCTACATCTTTCGGATCGGATTGCCCCGATTGGCTATTCCGCCGCACTCTACTCCAATCGGTAACGATCTATCGGCCCTTACTTGCAAGTGTTCCTGGTTTGCGCGGTAAAAGTTTTTGTTTTTGGCTAGCGTAGCCTCCGCGTAACCCTTCAAGGGTGTCCCGATCTTTCAGTGGAGATGATAACTTTGATTTAATGGAACGACGTTCACGGCCCGACTACGATACTCCACGGAGTAATTGTGCCTTACCGACCGATACACCAACTCCACCGGTTCACGTGATCTTGTGAAGCTCGATCAACCAAACCACTAGGGTTATTCCTGCAAGTAACCGAAGAACTAGCAAGAACAAGATGAATAGCAACTCAAATTATAAATATTGATTTCCGATCTGAATACTCATGAAAAGGTGGGGTTCCGAATCAAATAGAACAGATGGTCTAGCCGACAAACGCGTCTATCAGGAAGTAGCGATAGCTAAACTTATATAATCAAAACCCAAATTGTTCTATGGTGGCTACAGGGTATTTATACAGATGGGAGGACAAGTTGGGGTCATTCTCCAACCCTAGGATGCGTCCGTAATGGACTCAACTTGATACAAGGCCCATCGGCCCAATTTTGGCGGTGCAACACCTCGGGCAGAACAAGGTATCTGTATTAAATTGATGATTGCGGCCGAAACATAATAGATATGGAAGTGATGCCAGATCCGTTGGAAAATAGACTTTATAAGCTTTCCATGAAGTACTATCGATGGGTAGGTCGGCAGTCCTCCGAGAAGGGTGCCTAAGAAGGTGAGTGAGTGGTCGGGAATACGCCTCCTCTAGGGACCTGATGGTCGACTCGAGTCACTAAAACGAGCCAAAGATCAAGAGACACAAGATTTATACTGGTTCAGCCCTCTTGAAAGATAATAGGCCTACGTCCAGTGTGTGGTTTCTTTGATGAGATGGATGATGAACAAGGTTTACAAGTGTGAGTTCTTGGGGCTTAGAGCAAGCTGGCCAAGAACAAGAGCTGAGAATGAAAATGAACTCAGATGCTTCGATCCCCCCTCAGCCCGTCCCGCCCTTCCTTTTATAGCTCAAGGAAGGCAAATACAAGAGACTTGGGGGCCACCAATGATGGGTTACGCGGAGGCTACGCTAGCCGAAAACAAAAACTTTTCTACCGCGCAAACCAGGAACACTTGCAAGTAAGGGACGATAGATCGTTACCGATTGGAGTGTGCAAATGGAAATTACCAATCGTGGCTATCCGATCCGAAACAAGTAGCTGATTCCCACAAGCCGACAACCGATACTTGGGGACAGCCGATTCGCCAATCAGCCGATTCGCAGATGCCGTAGCCGATCCGAGTTGTCCGACTGTGTTCTCGCGCCTCACTCCGATGCGCTCGACCGCAGCCGATCAACAGCGTGCAACGAAGCAGCGCCTCTACCGGTATCCACACGTCCGGGGATAGAACACCCAACACCCGTGTGCTAGCACGCGATGCAAGGTTAGGGTTTGGCTCGAAAGCGGGAGGGTTTCGTGGAGATTGATCTCGGCGACTTCATTGCGGATTCGGTTCAATGCGATCCAACCGATGTGTCGCAGCTCTCCACCCTCGCCCCTTTATATAGAGTTGGCCGACTAGAACTAGTGGCCAATCAGGACTCTATTTTGAATCGGATCTCATCCGTATCTCATAGAGTTGGTCGCCCACACGTCGTAAGCCCATAGGACTCTATCCGATCGGATCCCTATCCGATCGAGCCGTATCCGAGTCCAACTCGAATATCTATTCTATCCCCTTAAGCGTGCGACCACAGAGGTTCGGTATACTCGGTTTCAGCTATAGTCTAACTTAGCCGATCGTCGGCTCGAGTCCAACTCGGCCGACCCGTCAACCGGCGCCTAGAAGCACATATTGACACCATAGTATACAAGAATAATATCGGCTCGAACCTGTAATGTGTACACAAATCCATTTGCCTCACGATACCGGTTAAGCTATAGGCAAGATGTGTGCCATCCCTTCAATAGCTTAACCATTTACTCGAACCGTATTGAATTATCCGTCCGTTGATTGACTCCTCAATCAACTTAGCATGGCCATGCATTTCCATAATCCATTACCTCGAGGGGCCAGAGATATCTCTCCAAAGGAGGGGCAAATTCCATCTTGATCACTCACATCCCACTCCATGTTTCATAGCAAACCCGAAAACTACCTTTATAACTACCCGATTACGGAATAGCGTTTGGTAGTCCCAAAGTAGGCTACTACACATGTTGGAATCCATGGTGATCTCAGGTCTAAGGACTTTGTACCAACACTACACGAGACCAACTAATGACACATTAATTCTGTAGTGTCTCATGGTGGGTCTATCCAACAATGTGTTCTCCAACACATGTGTCCATGTTTATTGATTTGGTATCTCCATACCCATGATCTATGAGACATGATCATCAATCAATAAACATGCCGATCTTAGAATCATATTTGTTCCAACAATATGACATATGATCGAGGATCGTTTAGAAATAGAGTCATACATAAAGAGTCTCATAAATAAGTCGCGTACTTATTGATCATATTAAGATGTCTATTTCATGGAACCGAATAACACTTTATTCATAAATACATAAACATTGACGTGATATCCAACATCTCCATGTTGCCTCTAGGGCATATCACTAACAATCTCCCACTTGCACTAGAGTCAATCATGTAAGTATCTAATACCCATTGCTTTTGTGTGCGCCTCATGCTTCGGCGAGTGAGAGAGGTTTTGTCGGCGGATCGGCTATGTTGAGATCCGTGTGCACTTTGCATATCTTGACATCACCTCGTCCACAATCTCGCGGATGAGATGATATCGCCGAAGTATGTGTTTGGACTTCGATGTGACCTCGGCTCCTTGGCTTGCGCAATGGCTCCACTATTATCACAATAGAGAGACATTGGACCGCCGCACTAGTTATCACACCAAGCTCGAAACGAATTTCTTGATCCAAACAAGCATCCTTTGTAGCTTCGGGCGCAATGTACTCGGCCTCCGTTGTAGAATCAGCAACGGTATCCTAATTGGAACTCTTCCGCGATCGCGCCTCCGTTCAGCGGAACATGAACCCGATTGCGATCTATAATCATCCTTGTCTGTTTGGAAGCTAGCATCGGTGTAACCACTTACAACGAGCTCTTCTTCACCTCCATAGACTAGGAACATATCCTTAGTTCTTCTCAAGTACTTAAGGATATTCTTTACGGCATCCAGTGACCTTCACTGGATCGGCGGTATCTGCTCGTAGCACCCAAAGCGTACGAGACATCGGGCGTGTACAAAGCATGGCATACATGATGGATCCAATTGCCGAAGCATATGGAACCATACCCATCTTATTCCGCTCATCATGTCCGAGGACACCGATTCTTGCTAAGATTAATACCATGTAACATGGGCAAGAAACCTTTCTTGGAATCATGCATGTTGAACCTTTTCAACACCTTGTCGATGTATGTACTTTGGCTTAATCCAATTAGCCTCTTGGATCTATCTCTATAGATCCGAATGCTAATATGTATTTGCCTCCCCTAAGTCTTTCATGGAAAAACTATTTTTCAATGAAGACTTGACGGATTCTAGCATAGGGATATCATTTCCGATCAACAATATGTCATCCACATATAAGATTAGAAATACAATTGCACTCCCACCGACCTTTTTGTAAACACAGGCCTCCTCTTCATTTTTGATGAAACCAAACCCTTTGATTACTTCATCAAAACGAATATTCCAACTCCGAGATGCTTGCTTCAATCCATAAATGGATTTACGTAGCTTGCATATCTTTCCGAGCGATTGAGGATCGACAAAACCCGAGGTTGTATCATGTATACATCCTCGCTTAGGTTTCCATTTAGGAAAGCCGTTTTGACATCCATCCGCCATATCTCATAATCGAAATATGCAGCAATCGCTAGGATAATACGAATAGATTTAAGCATTGCGACGGGCGAGAAGGTTTCATCATAATCAACTCCTTGAATCTGTTTAAAACCTTTCGCCACCAATCGCGCCTTATAGATGTGAACATTTTCATCCATATCGGCCTTTTCTTAAAAACCCATTTACACTCAATGGTTTTGACACCATCAGTGGATCAACCAAGTTCCAAACTTGATTGTCGTACATGGATTCTATTTCAGATTTCATGGCTCCAAGCCACTTGTTGGAATCGGGTCCCACCATCGCTTCCTCATAGGTTTTAGGTTCATCGTTGTCCAACAACAATATATCACGTTGTTCCGCACTTGTGTTCTGTCAGGTGCACGACGTGATCTTTCGTACCTCCGTGGGGTGGTGTATCTACAACCGGTGGCGCAACACTTTGCTCCTCTGTTGTGGTTCGTGGTCGCCGAAACGTTTTCGGTGTTTCTTGAACTTCTTCAAGATGCACCCTGCTCCCACTAACCCTTCTTTAAAGAAACTCTTTCTCCAAGAAGACACCGTGTCGGGCGACAAACACTTTGCCTTGTTCCCGATTATAAAAGTAATATCCCTTAGTTTCCTTAGGATATCCCACAAAGAAGCACTTGTCGATTTGGGTGTGAGCTTGTCGACGTAGAACGTTTTACATAAGCTTCGCATCCCCAAATTTTGAGAAAAGACAAACTAGGGGTTGCCCTGTCCATATCTCATATGGTGTCTTTTCAACCGACTTAGATGGAACTCTATTTAGTGTGAGCGTTGTTTCAAGAGCATATCCCCGAAGGACAACGGAAGATCACTTTGGCTCATCATCGACCGCACCATGTCCAACACGGTGCGATTTCTTCGTTCGGACACCCCATTCCATTGTGGAGTTCTGGCGGAGTCAGCGTGGAACAATTCCACAATCTTTCGATGATTACCAAACTCTTGGCTCAAGTATTCTCCTCCGCGATCGATCGTAGAAACTTGATTGTTTTCCCTAAATGATTCTCGTACTTCATTCGGAATTCTTTGAACTTTTCAAAGGATTCGGACTTATGCCTCATTAAGTAGATATAACCATATCTACTAAAGTCATCGGTAAATGTAATGAAGTGCGATAACCACCTCTCGGCCGTTGAGCTCATTGGTCCACATACATCGGTATGTACGAGTGCCAATAAGTCACTTGCTTTCTCACTATGTCCCGTGAAAGGTGCCTTTGTCATCTTACCAAGTAAACAAGACTCACATGTCTCAAATGATTCAAAATCAAAAGAGTGAAGCAATCCATCCTTATGGAGCTTCTCCATGCGTTTCTTATTTATATGGCCTAAGCGACAATGCCGGATAAACGTGGGGTTTATATCATTAGAGAGTTGCCTTTCGTATTAATGTTATAGATGGGATACGCTTCAAGATTCAAAACGTATAATCCATTCACCAATGGAGCATGAAAATAGAACATATCTCTAAGATATATTGAACAACCATTGTCCATTGATCTAAAATCATATCCTTCCGCTTGCAAACATGAAGCGAAATAACGTTTTGACATAGTGTTGGAACACAATAACAATTATTCAATTCCAAAACTAATCCCGAAGGTAGATGAAGTGGTGTCGTGCCGACAAGAAGCCGTAGCAACGCTTGCTCCATTGCCGACGCGCAGTTCACCTCGCCCTTCTCAATCCTCTACTTCTTCTCATTCCCCGCAACGATTTGCAAATATGAGCTACGATCGGTATCAAATACCCAAGAGTCGAGTAGGTGAAGTAGCGAGATTAATGTCTATAACATTAATACCGAGCGTAAGTCGTACTTTGCTTCTTCTTGAGATCCTCCATGTACTTCTTGCGGTTCCTTTTCCGTGTCCTGTCTCCTTGCGTAGAAGCAAACGGCATCCGATGCCGCCGACCCTTCTTGCCCTTCTTTGCATTGGAGGCACTCGCGATCTCATCGGGAGTTAACTTCCTCTTGGTGCAAAGTTTCTTGACAGTGGTTTGCGGTTAGCCTTACGCATCATCATCACATGATGACCGTTTTTCTAGATACTCTCGTCACTGTCTTTAGCATCCCATGCAATTCAGCCAAGGTTCTATCCATATTGTTCATGTGATAATTCAATATGAACGGCTCGAAGCTTGGAGGGAGCGGCTGGAGAATCACATCGTAGCCAACTCTTGGCTAAGGGGAAAACCTAGTTTTTCCGGACTCTCGATATAGCCAATCATCTTTATCACATGCGGAGACGGGATTCCCTCAACAAGCTCGCACGCAAACAAGGACTTTGAGGTGTTGAACCTCTCGGCCCGAGCTTGGTTCTCAAACATACCACGCAGTCCCCGAATAATAGTGTGAGCATCGTGCTCTCATATTGCTTCGAAGCTCGGGGACATTGTAGCAAGCATGAGACACTTATATCTAGGGCATCATTAGTGTGCTTCTCGTAAGCTCTTCGTGCGTTGCAATGGCATTATTTGACAAATTCTCTCGGATAAGGTACTTCAAGAACGTACTCCTTACGCTCTTGCTTGAGAACAATTCTCAAGTTGCGATACCAATCCATAAAGTTTGTTCCGTTTAATTTTTCCTTTTCGAGAATAGATCGCAAATTAAAGGTACGGTGTAGTATTAGCCGCCATTTATTCTACAAAGAAAAAGCAAAGTTTAGCACAATGTTTATGCTATGTCTATTGTTAAACAATTTAACATTAGACTCCCATTACGTATTTTACACCTTCCCTCTAGGTTACATCTGGGTCAAGATCCACATGTTAATTAATTTCTAGTGAGCTTTGGCATCACTTGCTAGAAAATTAATAACTTCGTAAGCAACAACTTGCTAATCACATCTCTATATGACTCTTGTTGTTGGTGTGGCATCTCCATGCCCGGCACCAACCTATACCCCAAGGCCCAAAACTATTTTGATAGCCTTGTTAAGTCAACCAAACGCTCTTGCCGTATATGTCCGACATATACCCCCTCGTGTTATGATAGAGAATGGAACTCGCTTTGGCGACCCACCATTGACGAGCATAACGGTGACGGGTGCAACGTTTGGAAGGGCATCTTTACTACTTAATTTTGCGAGGATGCTATCCTATCAAACAAACATATCACATATATGAAAGCAGATAGAATAGCATATAATGAAATAGTATGGCCCCCTTCACATGGTGATCTCCATCTCCATGTCGGTTTGAGGATCTTCATCTTCGGCACCATCTTCCAATGTGCATGATACTTGATTTCTTCAAACTAAGCTACTACTATAGAAGCTCTAATTGAAGATTACATCGACTCGTAGGTCGTGAAAGAATATTACAAGCATTGCACATATGAAAGAATATTACAGGGATTGCACATATGAAAGAATATTACATGCATCACATGCATCTCATACATACAATAGGGCCATACCATCTCAAAGCATTCTCTGCAAAAACAAGTTAGGCGTAGAAACGTTTTCTACCTATCGCAGAGATTCGGCATCGAGACGACCTATAAGGGGTACGCACACGGCGGTCCCGCTCCCTCGCCGCTTAATCCGTACGCTCCCTCGAGACGACCTATAAGGGGTACGCACACGGAGAAAAATTATCTTTCCGTACAGGCCGCTTAATCCGCCCGCACGGAAATATTATCTTTTCGTGTGGGCAGTTTAAGCGGCCCGCACAGAAAGATAGTTTCTCCGTGCGGTCCCTTAAGCCGCTCGCACGCGATAATCGCTGCCCTTATATGTAAACTATAAAACTAAAAATATCAATGCACATATTAATTTAATTAATTAATATTAAAAAAGAAACAAAAATATATATGTGCTCCTATATAAAAATATATTTGGTGAATAAGATAAAAAAACAATCATCATTAACTATTATGTTTTATAAAATTTAAAGTAAATTTTACAAAACTACACGTACTTTGATCAACTATCACAAAATTATAGATTTTAAGGTGTTGTATCATAAAACTACAGATCTAAAGCCAAATATCATAAAATTATTGGTTTAATAACAAAATTATCCCAAATTAGCACCAATTTAATTGCAAATTTGTAATGTTTATAGCTTCAACATAATAGTGGTGGTAGGGATTTAGTTTCATACTAACTTTACTATTAAATCTATAGTTTTATAATACTTGGCTTTAAATTTTAAATCTTTAGTTTTGTGATAATGTTGGTATTAAATCTATAGTTTTTGATAAAAACACCTTAAAAATGCAATTTTTAATAGTTTAGTTAAAATATGTAGTTTTATGAAATTTATTAATCAATGCACATATTAATTTTATTAATTAATGTAAATACTATTTTACTAATTAACATATTAATTATTCCATTTATTTTAATCAACCTTATGATTATTACTGAAAATACATTAATCATCCACACAAATACCATAAGTTTGATATAGGATCACACATTCACTCGTAACACCATAAGTTTAATACTTTCGTTCAAAAACATATTGTGCACAAAAACAAACTAATGTTTCACAATTTTTGGATTAACATCCTTCCGCAGGATGAAAACTTTGATTCGTCGAGGACACTCTCAATGTGCTTGATCCACGTAAGAAGATCTGTGAATAACAAAATGGCATCGTATTGATTATAATCAGACGCGTCTTCAATGTTGTCAATACCAACGATGTGTTGCTTGCCCGATATAATAATGTCCATCTTTTTATCGGAAAGGTCCCTCACATAAAAAAAACTTGTGCAACACGCTTGGCAAGGGCCCATGGATCGTCCTTGTGTCCAATTTTACTCCATTCAACATACGTAAATTCAAATTTATCTACCATGTTATCTTTCACCCATTGGCATATGAGAACAGGGATCTGAATGTTTAAACCGTAGTCAAGTTCTCAGATTTCTTGTATGATCCCGTAGTAAGATTTTTTTCTGCCCTATTGCATCCAACACTTCGACACGAACCCCACTGTTATATGCTAAGCTTTTCCTGTTTTGGCTGATTGTGTACAAAGAATATCTGTCGTGTCATACCCTTGCCATGAGGTCACAAGGCTTGTTGGGCCAGCTGCAAGTCTTTCTATTGTTTTTTCCTCGAGTGATTCATCAGACGGATTTTGATCCTTCAGCCATTGGGAAAAACTGTGTGTTTGTTCTTTCGAAACCCAATCAGCGAATCGTCCAGGATTGCATGCTCTGATCTCGAAAATGTGCAATGTAGGGCTCAACGATGGCGAGTTGTTGAAGCACACTGCTGTGTGCATCTGATACCGCTTTGTAAGCATTGTCGTAGAAACATTTTCTTCCCAGATAACCTTCCATCATGTTGAGGCATTGGTATCCTAATGGGGTTGACATCTTTCATATAATTTGGGCAACACTCGACAACCTCCTCAGTTGTGTAACCCTCTATCATCAAGACTTTCGGATGGGCACAATTACGGACATACCCTTTCAGAACAACCATGTATCGCTCGTATGCCCACATTTGATGTAGGTATAGAGGACCAAGTTCAATAATTTGAGGGACAATGTGAACAATGAGATGTTCCATCATATCAAAGTACGATGGAGGAAAAAACATCTCTAGCTGGCAAGCTGTCCCGACTGCGAATTTCTGATGGGGTCCTAATTCTTCTGGATCAAAAACTTTCTGTGAAACTCGATTAAAAAAATAACACAACTTTGTTATCACTACCTTGGTGTGCACTAGCTTCGCCACCCTTATAGCGATATGGAGGAATACTGTAAGCATCTTATGACAATCGTGAGTGTTGTATCCAGAAATCGATAAATCTTTCATTGATACTAGTTTCCTGATATTCGATGAGAATCCAGTCAACACTTTCAAACCATGAAGACATTTACAGAAAGCTTTGTTCTCTTCTAGTGTCATTGAGTAGCATGCCAGTGAAGTCTCAATCTTACCATTTGTTAGCTCATTCGGGTGGAGATCTTTTCTTATGCCCAAATTGACCAAGTCGTTACGTGACTACAATCCATCCTTTTCTTACTGGGGATGTCAAGTAAAATCCCGATGGTGCTGTCGAATATGTTTTTCTTGAGGTGCATGACATCGATGGCATGACGAATCTCCAGGTCTTTCAGTACGTCAGGTACTTAAAAAAATTGAATGTTTCTTGAAGGACAGCGTGTTGTCTACCACTTCTTTCTTCCTGTTGCCTACAGCAGTCTTTCCCTTACCAAACACGACCTTTATGCTCTTTGTCAACTTGAACACCGTGGAACCATCCTTTGCTTTGAGGACAGTACCTTCCTCCACAGTTTTGTCAAAAAATGTAGCCATAGCACAATACCTATGCTTCTGTGGTAAGAAATGATGATGACGCATGTAAACTAACTTTTTTGACAAGGTCAGGTATATATACGATATGTTGTCCAGACATATAAGACATCCAGTCTTTCCTTTAATCTATCCTGAGAGGGAAAAATTTGCTGGTATATCATTTATAGTAATGAATATGATAGCACGCAGAGTAAAATACTCCCGACGGTACGTATCAAACAATCGTAGACCCTCTTCCCACAATTCTTGCATATCCTCCATCAAAGGTTCAAGAAACACATCTAGATCGATGTCAGGTTGTTTTGGCCCTTGTATAAGGATAGTCAACAAAATGTACTTTCGCTTTTGACATAACCATATTGGAAGGTTGTACATGGTTAGCAAAACAGGCTAAGTGTTGTGCCAGCTACTTAGGTCACCAAACGGATTCATTTCATCCGTGCTAAACGCAAACATGATATTTCTCGGATCCTTAGAAAATTCTGGGTGCTTTGAATCAAAGTTTCTCTATTGTCGAGCATCGGCGGGATGTCAAATCATACTATTTGTCTTTCGACCCTCTGATGCCATCTCATCAACTCGGCGTCGGTGGGGTTCGAGAACAATCGCTTCATGCGATCTTTCACTGGCAAGTACCACATCACCATGGCTGGAATCTTTTTTCCTGGCTCGACCAATGATTTTGGTTCAGCAACATCACTATCGGCAACACTGTTACCCGTTTTGTACCTACTCACCCCACAAGTTGGACACTTGTCCAAGTCAGCATATTTTTTACGATAAAGTACACAATGATTAATACATGCATGTATCTTTTCAACACCAAGAGATAATGGACATATCAGTTTCTTGGCTTGATAAGTGTTAGATCACAACAAGTTAGGCTTAGGAAGCATAGCTCTCAAGAGACCCATCAATTCGTTGAAACTAGTATCAGACCATCCATGCCTGGACTTCAATCTAAGAAGTTCTAGCACCGACCGTAACACTGTATAATCCATGTCACATCCCTTTGATTGATCGTACAAAAGATCTTTCGCTAATTTCTGCAACGCCTTCCAATTGTTTAAATCTCTTTCTTTCTCTATTAGCACCTCTGGTCTATCGTGCCGCAACATATCCTCAAGATCAATATCAACCTCTCTATCGTCAAAACCAGAGCCACCAAAATCATCCATCAATTCATGACATGTCCTCAATTATAAGATTCTTTGCCTCATCGAAGTAAATTTTAGGAATCTCTTCATGAACGGCGACTTCCCCGTGATATGTCCAAACTGTATATTTCTTCACAAATTCATGCTGAATTATGTGTCCCAAAATTACATTCGGATCTTTTCACATCTTCTGATTCTTGCAATCAAAACAAGGACAAAAAATATCCTTCCTATTATCCCTCAAAGCGTATGCTTAGCCTTATCAATAAATTTTGATGCTTCTCTCATGAACACCTGATGAGTTCTCCATGTCTCATACATCTATGTCCGATCCATCTAAAAAAATTCACAGCAAAAAATAATATTATATTTGTTAACGCCAAATTCGTACCGCCGCAAGATATGTTGACGTCAAATCACACCCTGGCCTGGAAGATCTGCTTAGCTCCAGTGCAGGTCCTAAAATTGATGAATCGCACGCATGTCGATCAGTTTGATCTTACCACTGACAAGATATGCAAAACAGCAGAGCATAAATCATATCGGCCGATAGGCCGATAATCAAAACAGCTGATCTGTTGACAGCCGATTGTGTGATTCCAGCCGATGCCGATGTCCAGATAACTCGTCGGCTGAAACCTCGACGAAACCCTTATTGGTAGCCATCAGGCAGGCTAGAGATTACAGTTCTAATCATGACTTAGTAGGTCAAACTGAATTGATGCAGCACTAAGTATGAAAAGAAACGTAATATCTAGAGAATCAACCCCTTGACTAATTTTCAGGGTGGTAGATGTCTAAACTAATCTAATCTAGTAAACAGTTTAGCCGGTATCGGCAGAGACCCTAAAGTGAGAGACAGCCGATAGAGCTAAATTGAGATACTAGGACTAGATTAACACAGATATATGATAAGACCGGCTAACCCTTCGGTGAAACATTAGCATGAACCTATCGGCTTAACAAGACTTAGATTATCGATAACAATCTAGTAGGTCGGACCTAACCGATGCAGCACGAGATTGTATATGATAATCTAATACTCGATGAGCCGATAGATCTGTTTAATGTGATGGATATAACAAATCTACCTAAAGCGATATTACGTTGATAGAAACATTGACTTAATCAGAATATCGGACCTAACCGAGAAAGTCCTAACTAAGCCGATGTATCTATGAACGGTAATGAAACTAAAGATAGATACGATATACCTAGGTCGGCGGGACCTTGGACTTATCCTTTCACCGGAGATCGTAGCCGATGCAGCCCGCGTCGGGTGCCAAGTCTCGCCGGATGATGAAAAAAGTGAAAAAGGTAAAAGGTGGCGATGCGCTGAAATTGTATTGATCGTGAGAGAGATGATTTACATGAACCCCGGGCTTACATATTTATACCCATGGGCTAATAGAGATCCTAACAGATTACAAATCTAAACTTTTCTAAAGATAAAGAAAACAAATCGAATCCTTACCGGATACTAACACACTTTCCTAAAGATAAAATAGAAAACTAACAAAATCTTCCTAATTAATAGATACAATTGCCTTTTTAAGACTCTATTCCTTATATGACAATCCTCATGAAGCACATCATCTTGATCCGATGGTGTCTCCAATGTTGTCATACCGGAATCGGCTACATCGGCTTGCCTTGTCCGATTTGGTATCAGCCAATGGACACCTTAGCCGATTCGGGCTCCGGGGCTTACCAAATTCTGACGTTAACAATATCACAGGTATTTTCTACATAAACAAAAAATTCAAATACTACTTAAAAACTAAACCTACAATACATTGGACCATCATGCACTAGTAATTACCAAAAAAATTTCGTTCAAACAATATATTTGACCTATAAATTACAAAAATAGCTCAAAATGACTTATTCAAAAAAGTTTAAATATCTTCGCATTCAACCAATAAAATTTTACAAAAACAGAAGCAAATGAAAGAGAAGATCAAGCATGTTACCTTTTATATTGATTGCAATCGAAGAATTCGAGTTGAAAACCTTCTCCCCTATTAATGGCCTATTTTTGGAGAGAGAAACACCGAGTTGAAAATGTTTACATATCTTCGCATTCAACCAATAAAATTTTACAAAAAATAAAATCAAATGAAAGAGAAGATCAAACATGTTACTTTTTATATTGATTGCAATCGAAGAATTTGAGTTGAAAACTTGCTCTCCTGTTAATTGGCTTTTTTGAGAGAGAGACACCGATTTTAAAATGGCAACATTCGGGTTGGGATAGAATATATAGCCCATCATTGTGTGCGGCCCACTTAAGGGACCGCACGGGAAAATGGATTATCCTGTGTGGTCGCTTAGGTAGACCGCACGTGATGTTACGGCATTATCGCGTGCGGTCTCTTAAGTGAACCGCACGAGATAATACATTATCGCGTGCGGTCGCTTAAGTGAACCGCACGGGATATTATCGTGTACGGTCGATCGCACAGGATAATGCATCTTCGTGTGTGGTCCAACAACCGGTCCCTGGGGACCGGTTTTTTCAAACACGGCCACTTATAGCCTACCTAGAACCTGGAGAGGCCTCGCCCGTAAAACCGATTTTGCAGTAGTGCCTCTAGTGTTTCCCTAACAAATGATTTTTTCTCTTCGTTAAATATTTGGGATTTTGCACATCCTAACATGATTTCCAAGATTATGAAGATTGATCCAAATTATGAATACGTTAATAAGCATAAGTTTGTCCAGATTTAACACACATTCACAAATGTAAAGGGCATCGGCACTTTGGCCGGACTAGCGCAGGAGCGGAGTGGGTCCAACTTTCTTCAGCGCTATGCCGCGGACACCCAACCATTGTTTTCAGTGTCGGTGAAAACACGTCCGGATCGAAAACACAAATGCTCGTTTTTTTGATCATGTTTAAAAAAATAAAGTGGATTTTAATTTTTAATAAATTTATTTAGATTTTATTGGTTTTATTGGTTATCATCGGATTCTGCGAAATCCCGTGATATCGCTTATGAGCGGTCTTTGATAGATATCAGTATTGTAAACCCAGTACTCGGCACCACACCACACGTGAAGCTCAGCAAAATCAAACCAACCCAAGGAGGCAAGAACCAAAGAAGCTTTCGCATGGCAGCCGGGTTGTCTTTACCGTTGGAGTGTCGTAACAAAAACCACCGAATACAGATCAATGAAATTTTGCGCGGTGCTCCCGACGTCTCCGCAATACTCTGCATGGCACCGTTTGCTAACCGTCGGTGTGTAGAAAAAGGGCACGATACTGGGCCCTTTTTAAAAACTTTAAAAACAAACCATCTAATATTTTATTTTTTAAAAATAAATCATCTAGGTTGGCCCGATGCCCGAGCACAAAGGAGAAGGCAAAGCCACATGAAAATAAATAAATAATCCTATCAGACCGCAGTTTGATTTTGCTTAGCGATTTAATTTGCCACGCGCCACCATGGTTGACATCGCCACTGAATTACCACGGAATTTAACTGTGATGTAACCTTTTTCCTGCCACCTCAACTTGTACGGAATGGGATAAGATTTTTACAAAAATAATATTTTATAAAACTTAGATTAAAAGGTTGAAAAAATAAAATTACATTCAGTATCAAAACAAATAAAATTGTATTTTTGTTACAAAGTGTTTTTAAGAAAAATATATTTTCTCTTAACACAAACGCTCAACCGGTCAAGCTTTTTATAGAAGAATCAGTTCATCCGGTTTCAAAAGTTTCAGGATTGACATATTTACTTACATTTTTTATATAGTTATTTTTTTTCAGCGGTAGGTAACGTATTTATCGATAGAGATGTTTATGGTGATTTTATTAATTTCAATATACAGACTCAATCTTTTGAAGATGTAAAAAAGGATAGGATGTGTGCGTGTGTTTATAGCGATAAGCCTATATACATTGTGACTGATTGTGTTTTTACCGTGTTTCTTATAAAGAAAATGCATGCATAACTCTTGTCGTTCTCTAAACAGTTTACTGTGATCTAGTATGTAGATTTTTCCATCGAGGAAGACAGCAAAGCGAAAAATAAATAACCATAAGCGGCATGTCTGAGTGACGCCGCACCGCTCGCTAGGTAGCTTCGTCCCCGTCCGTCCTACGCTAGATATGGTACAAATTAAGGGCGCCGGGTGCTGACAACCATCTCCGTCTAACGCGCGCATGGTCCCTATAATGGCCAAACAGTTGAGCTTTTCACTGCTAGATCCAGACATACTTCGCCACAGGGATCACTCGTTCTCGCTCCTCTTCTTTATCTCTTTTTCTTCTTCTTTAGCTAGTTAGTCGGCGGGCGCACACCGTGCACCAGCAGTACAGTGCCAGTGCGGCAGAGCAATCAACCATGGGCCAGCGTCTCGTCGCTGTGCTTCTGCTGGCCTTATTAGCAGTAGCTGGAGCCGCGTGGGCGGCGGAGCAAGCTGCGGGCGACGACGGTATTCGCAGCGGCGCCGATCATCAGGAGGCCGGGAAGAGGGCATCATGGACGGGCGGGCTGAGCCGGCGGAGCTTCCCGGCGGGGTTCGTGTTCGGGACGGCTGCGTCGGCGTACCAGGTGGAGGGCATGGCGCTCAATGATGGCCGCGGGCCTAGCATTTGGGACGCCTTCGTCAAGATTCCAGGTGAGCAAAGCTGCATGAAGGAGCCTCCTGTTAAATTTAACGGTACTCGGGCCAACAGTACTGTCATCAAAACTGATTCAGAGCTTAGAACAAATTAGATAGCACACATATAACACTGGTACATGAGTAGCAACATTATTTTGCAAACGTACGTATTCCTTATGACATTTCTGCCATACAAATAGAACAGACAGAACCGTATTTGAACTACCCTTAAGTACATGAGTCATGCTTTAGTGTTAGAACACGTACAACACTTCTTTTTGTACAAGAAAAAAATGGGAAAAAGAACACCTCTTATACATGTGCGACCTTGTGTTTGAAGACTGACTAGAGTTTGCTTTATTTTCTGACCAGGTGAAATAGCAAATAATGCTACGGCAGATGTTACTGTTGATGAGTACCATCGCTACAAGGTGAAAAGCTTACCTCCAGTCAGAAAAGAATAATGTTATGGTATATCCGTGCGGTCAAGGCATGTTAATTTTAACAACTATTGTTTAAAAGCCAAGTGTGTCGCAACAAAAGCTTTCAAAATATCACACCTTTGTAACTTCTTTTCTTATTTATACAAAAGAACTAAGTAGTCAAAGTTGTACCTTGTTTACTTTGAAACTTCCAAAACAGCGTCCCTTTTTTACCAGAGGGAGTAGTTCATTTCGAAAACTAGCTTCTTGAGATTGTACAAGAACTTGGCCTTTTCGTCGAGCTTCTGCTTTTGAAACAAGCTGAAGAAGCTACGGGGCTTGCCATTCGAGGATTTCAAACTAGAAATGTATTTCCTGAGCTTGATCTCTATGGGGGTGTTTTATCTTTGTTTTGTAATAGACTGATAGTTATCAGAAGAGTCTTTTGTGAAGAGTAGAGTATCATGCATGGCAAGGCAGCCAGGGCTACATACACGTCATGATTTCAACAAGAACAGATTCGCATCCTTAAAAAAAATAAATTTCACAAAATACAACAAATATATTGACCAAACTATCATAAAACATAGATCTAAAATAACGTGTCACAAAACTATAGATTTAACAACACTATAAATTTAAAATAAAGTATCGTAAATTTACATATTTATTGATAAAGTTGTCACAACTACAAGTTTAACGTTAATTTAATAAGCTTGGATGTTTGTAACTCAACCATAACAACATTAGTGCTAAGGGTTTAAACCCTAAAATCTATAGTTTTATTTATAATAATTATATTATTAAATCTATAGTTTTATAATAAATTTATTGTTAAATATATAGTTTTGTGATATCGCCTTAAATTTATAGTTTTTATGATAATTTGATCTTATGAAATTTGCTTAAAAAAGATAGCTGAATCTGCAAACCCCGCAGTACACTTTTCCTTGAGATGAAATGCATTATCTTCTTGTATGAACTTATTTTCTATTTCTATGATTCTCTATAGGATTCTAACCGCTCTAAAGGTTTTATTAATATTTTTCTTAATAAACAATCAACCACATTGGTTTCCAAAAGAAAGTTCAATCTCAGCAATATTCCATAGTAATAAGCATGCATCATAATACGGTGCTTTTTCTCGTGAAGGTATGAAATTGTAGCATGCGAGTATGCATAGTATTCTCTGGCTCATTTCCTAAATTTTTATGGGACTGCTGTTTCATATGCTTGAAAACTTTTCTTATACTAAGGATTGAAAGGCTTGTTTTAATGATGAACATATTCAACTTTCATTATTTTAGACAACGCAAAATTAAACTGAACTGGAAATTATCTTTTATAAATCAAGCATCTTGTAGTTTTGAAAAGTTTGGTCTGTTGTCATTCTGATTGTACATTAGAAACATAATGTTATCCTTTTCCTATACAAAGATTTGCTTATTACTACACATACCCCCTTACTCTTAGTACCTAATAATTGGTCTACCAGATATGCATGGAATTTTCTTCATTCACTTGTACTCCTGATTCCAGGAACTATAGAATAAAACAAATGACCTGAAACCAGAGAATTAAACTTGGTGCTCTGCTCTTGCAGGAGGATATAAACATCATGAAAAGTATGGGTTTCGATGCGTACCGCTTCTCAATCTCATGGTCAAGAATATTCCCAAGTAATGCTCCCTTAAGTTGCTCGTCTTAATCTACTACAATTTCATCATTTTGGACTTGATTTCTGAAAGTGATGACAACCTAACTTATATTTCTCTTGGATGGTTGTTCACTGTTCTAGCTGGAACTGGAAAAGTAAATTGGAAAGGTGTGGCATACTATAACAGATTGATAAACTATATGCGGAAGATAGGTATGCCACGTACTATAATGTTTCATTTGATATTCACCCGCAAAAAAAAATATTTCATCTGATACGTGGCAAATGTTTCAAACTCTAAAGCTGAAAGTTGCTCTGCTCCTTAACAGGCATTACACCTTATGCCAATTTGTATCACTATGACTTACCAGAGGCACTAGAGGTGCAATATGGAGGACTGTTGAACAGAAAAGTAGTGTAAGTATTGCTTTGTTAGATTCAAGACTATGCCACAAGATTGATTCAAATACATATACATTGACATCTGATGTTCTCTTCGCAATATATGCAACAGTATATTCTCTGTACGTACGTTCGTTTTTCTGAACAATTTTCAGGCACACATGGGAACTAACGGGATAGTTCCTATAATTCTTGATATCAATATTTGAATTTTACAGAAAAATGTAATTAGCAGATTGGTGTTATTTGATAACAAATTATTGAAAAAAATGAAGTTATTATGGTCGGAATTGCAGATCCTTGTGGTATAGTATATTCCTACTAGCAAAAGATCAGATACAACAGACACGCAAAATCCTGCAAAGTACCAAGAGTTCCAATGGCAATTCTATTCATTTTTCTCCTAATACATTGTTTTTTTTCCATCCCCTTGCAGCAGCAGATTGTGCATTCCTTGAAACTGTAGATCAAGATGATCCAATGTAATGTATCTGCTGGTTTACTTATGAATCATATGCAGGGAAGCATTCGCAGACTACGCTGAATTTTGCTTCAAGACATTTGGTGACAGAGTGAAGAACTGGATGACATTTAACGAACCGAGAGTTGTCGCCGCTCTAGGATACGATGATGGAAGATTTGCTCCAGGAAGGTGCACAAAATGCAAGGCTGGAAACTCTGCCACCGAGCCCTACGTTGTTGCACATCACCTCATTCTTTCCCATGCTGCTGCTGTTCAGAGATATCGGCAGAAGTATCAGGTAAAAACAGTCATCAGTTGGTGGTGTAAGTTAATCGGGGATTTTAAAAAAAATTATGAGAAAACAAGTGACCATTTTGTTAGATCTTTATGTAAAACTAATAGTAGCATCAAATTCACAAACGGTCCTAAAAATGCTTAACACAATTTTCAGCATAGACAAAAGGGGAAGATTGGAATTCTTCTGGATTTTGTCTGGTACGAAGGTCTTACTAATTCAACGGCAGACCAAGCTGCCGCTCAAAGATCAAGAGACTTCCACGTTGGATGGTATTTCTGCTTCGAACTCATTTCTGTTTTTTCTAAACCTTTTTCTTATTTTTTATTCTAGTCAAGAATCAGCAAACTGCCGGAGAACAGTTCTGAAAAGTTGATTAATCTTTATAGGTTTCTGCACCCAATCATCTATGGTGAGTACCCAAGATCGCTGCAAGTGATTGTTAAAGAACGGCTTCCGAAGTTCATGGCTGATGAGGTCCAGATGGTGCAGGGATCAATCGACTATGTTGGCATCAATCAGTATACTGCTTATTATGTCTATGATCAGCAGCCGAATGCAACGACTCTCCCTAGTTACTCGTCTGACTGGCATGCTGCATTTGTTTGTGAGTCCTTTCTTCAACTAACTTAATTACCTAATAAACGGTTATACTTCAGTGATCCCCAGAACTAAAAATTAAAGGTTTTGGTTTGCAAATAATGGTAAGTTCCATTGTGATGACAATTAATTTCCTGGTATCCTTTGCCTCTCTTGGTGCTGCAGATGAACGCAATGGCGTGTCAATTGGACCAAGGGTACGCCACCTTTTGGTTATTTCTACCGAAGATACGAATCATATCGCGGTTAGACTTCAGTTGTGTGCATTGCTGAAACCATTTGTTCTTGCAGGCGAATTCTGACTGGCTTTACATTGTACCGTGGGGTTTGTACAAAGCTATCACCTATGTCAAGGAGAAGTACGGTAACCCCACAATGTTACTATCTGAAAATGGTACATCTCGTTTTCTTACACATTCTTTTTTCTCTTTTGTTTACTTTGTTTTGTGATCACTAAGAGCAGCACAACAAGAAAAAATTGGTTAATTTCAGGCATGGATGATCCTGGAAATGTGACCATTGCTCACGGGGTGCATGACACCATGAGGGTTGCCTACTACAGGAGCTACATCACCAAGCTCAAGGAGGCGATCGACGATGGCGCCAACTGCATAGGCTACTTCGCCTGGTCCCTGCTGGACAACTTCGAGTGGAAGCTCGGGTACACGTCGAGGTTTGGCCTGGTGTACGTGGATTTCAGGACCCTCAGGAGGTACCCCAAGATGTCGGCCTACTGGTTCAGGGACCTTGTCACCGGCAAAAACTGAGTTGGGCTTTCAACCTTGGTATAACCACTTTTTCGTTTGCAAAAATGCACAAATAAAAAGGTGGACCTAGCTAATAAATACAAGTAGGCTTCTTACCAGTCTTGAATCATGAAAATAGTTTGAATGGTTCATGGGGAGATAGCATGCAAGGGATATCAATAAGTATGTATGAGTAAAATGCACCGTGATATCACAACTTACGAGAGGTATGTGCAATTTAGTAATTTATCTAGCAAATTATTCAAATGAATCACTCATCTTGCTCCGATGATGCAAATATTCAAAAATACATGTCACATGTATTATTTATTTCTAAATTGAAAACCATACAAGGTTAACACTATGAGACATATGAGCGGAACAACGGAACAAGCTGACATGTTTACAGATGACATGTTTACATGCAAGCAATAAAATTATAAATTAGCATCTGTATTTTTATTTTAGTTGTTACTTATGTGCTTTCAATAAACTTACCAAGCAATAATAAAAATAATTATTTTAGTTGTTACTTATGTGCTTTCAATAAACTTACCAAGCAATAATAAAATTTATTTTTAGTATCAGTCCTATTGAAATTCGTTTATTTATGAATTATAAATTAGCATCTGTATTTTTATCTATCTATACTAGTTGTTATGCTTTCAATAAACTTACCAAGCAATAATAAAATTCATTTTTAGTATCATATTTATGGATCGTGTGTAACCATCTTTGCAAAAATAAATAAATGTGTCTATTTTAATAGCGAATTTCACACATGTTTTATAAATTTGCACAATAAAACAAAATGAGTGACTTTTGAGTATTTTACGACATGAGTAACTAAATTATACCCACCTCATATGACTAAATGGAGTAATCCTACTGTCCTCTGATTTTAGTTCACTAAGAGTTGGGTATATGAAAAAAAGGGTCCACATGGCAGTGACGTCATATGAATTAAGGAAGAGGATCTCAATCCAGTCCCTGAATGGGTTAGTTTTCTCTCTCAAAAAAAGAACAGTACAACTTTCTGAGTATAAAACCCTCTGCTCAAGTTATTTCTACTTCAAAACATTACAATTTTGTACTGAATAAATTCTAAAACAAAACAAAACATTTTTAGCACATATTTGTCCCTCTGATTACAAATATAAATTATTTTTGACACGTGCACAAGAATTATGAATGTTACATGGTCTTGTTGTCATTTGTGAGGGGATAATATTTATTAGAACGACGAACAAGAAAAAAATGATTAAAAAGAAGTAGCGGTGGTGGTTGATGAATTTGTCACCATCCTCATCACGAACTCGCTATGTTTTTGGAATGGAGAAATGAGAAAGAATATGTGGGTTAGAGGACCCACATGATAATCACCAACTCTCTACTTTTTTTTGAAAAAAATGATAATATGAGATCAAACGGTCCACATGTCATTAATAAATTTATATAGTAATTAAGAGATGAAGTATAAAATAATAATAATAATAACGGATTAATGATAATTTTATTAATTAAAATCCCGTGCAACAAACTGGCAATATGCAAGTTATAAAACGGCTTATGACAAAGCTAGCCAACGCAGCACATAACATCATAACCTTTAAACAAACGGAAAACAACAACAACAAAAAGACAAACATCCCACAACCAAACTGCACAGCTACACTTGCTGGGAAGTCCAGCATACATTCCAGTGCTCAAAACATCCACAAGGCTAATTCATCTCCACAGCAAGCTAAAACAATACTCAGCAGCTAAATATCTAAAGTCTAAAGGCAACACATCAGTGTGTCTTAAGGTTCTGATCTTCACCACCATCTTCTCAATCAGACTTGACATTCTAGAGTTTCCAGCCTTGCATTTTGTGCATATGCTTGTACATATACTTGTAGCAGTAAGCCAGTAACATCTATAAACCTTCCAAAGCATCAGAGAATACTTGATGTTGCATCATACAGTAATACAAGGCTTCTCACCCCAAAACACCAAGCAATCCACGTCAATTAGTTCAATCTTGTCACCATTTGCGAACAAAAATGCTCATCAACTTCAAACTCAAGCACTCACCATTCTCCACGAATACGCAGAAAGCAGTTCGATCTCACCTGCTCGACGAGCCGGTGCACGGGGCTCCCGTTGGAGGTCAGGTTGGAGATCTCGCGGTACGAGTCCCTGAACAGCCGCGGCGCGGCGCGGGGAGTCGGGGCGGCGGATGGAGGAGAGAGCGAGGGTTTCGGGGAAAAGGGAAGGAGAGGGCGTGCGGGGCGGCGCGGCGCGAGGAGTCGGGGGCGGCGCTGGATCTGCTAGGCGGCCGGCGCTTGCTTGCCTCGGGAGAGAGGGGCGCGGCACAGGAGAAAGAGGCTAGGGTTTGCTTTTATACCAAAAACCTAATGAATCCTGTCCATTGATGAAAATCTGACGGCGCACACGCGCTTCTGTCTTAAGTTGGGCTGAATTGGGCCGGGAAATAGATAAAAAGAGCCCAGTATGAAAATTTCTTTACAAATTTTTTATTAGTATTTTCAGAGCAACTCCAACAAGCTAGCTATGTTTGGCTCTCTATTTGTCGATTTGGCTAGCTAGTCAAAAAGATTTTTTTTCAAATCTACTACACACTCCAACAGGCTCTCCATTTCAGACTCTCTGAATCCTAATAGTTGCATTTTTTCTTTTTGGCACCGGCATCAAAATATGATCAACTGCCTAGTCCCAAGATCCAATTGTTGTATATTTTATAAACAACCATATATTTCCAACAGCTGAAACTGTGCAAGCATTCACAATTGGAGATCATGTATGATGAGTTAAAGGGCACCCAAGTAGAAGTATCTGTAATGCAATCCTCATTAGAAAGTCACAGCTATCACGCCTATCAATCACACTGCTACGTCAATGCCATTTAAACCCTATATCAACATCCCATTCTCACTTGTTAAAATATGGAGCTATTTGCTAGCAGATACTGCACAAGTAACAATCCATGGGCACAAGGTGTGGCAATTAATGGTGCACATGTAACTATCGTCCTCGTGTAAATACTCATGTTGCACATGCCGCATTCGTACCATATGGAAATGAATAATTGAAGCTACCTATATGTTTCTACTGTAAACAGTAATTGAAGCTAGCTAGTACTGCAAGTGATTTTTTGACTGATGACTGTTGAGTATATGGATTCAGCAACCTATCATTCAAACTGAACCTAAATATGCACTCCCATGGATAGGGATGAAAACGGTCGGCAAAGGTCGAGAAAAGACCTTAACCATTCCCGTTCCCATATTTTTTAGCGGAAACGGAAACGGAAACGGGAAAGACGGACGAAAAAACGAATTCGGTAATACGGGATATCGGGAACGGTCGGGAGCATGTCAATTACGATCGGGAATCGGTAAAAGAAAACGGGAACGTCGACACACATATAATCACTTCAAAGAGTTAACTAGATGCAACAATTATAACCATACATAATCTCATGGTATGAGTGAAGGTTTTATTATGCACATGAGCTTACAATATTCCAAAAATTCCATGAGTGAAAGTTTAATAGACTAGAGTGAATGTTTTATTATGCACATGAGCTCAAAAGGGAATTTCTCATGGGAATTTTCCCGGATAAATACGGGATCCGTGAATACAATCGGAAAACACCCCAACCATTTTCGTTCCCATTTCCCGTTTTTCCGTTCCCGTTTTTTTTCCCGTTTTTCTCGCGGATACGGTATTCGGTCGGAATTTTCGGTATTCGGTGACGGTCGGTACGGGATTTTCCCGTCCCCGCTTTCATCCCTACCATGGATCAGTGAATCATGCAGCAAGGAAGAAAGGTACATGGTTCTGATAAACGGGTCTACTGTGGACTAGAGAAATATATAAGAAGATCAAATTCATTTGTAAATACTGGTTTTATAAAAGTTCATTCATATACATTTGAAAGATGTGGGGCGCGGTACAAATTTTTCGAGATTTGGAATCCGTGAATGCTCCTTGCAAACAAGATGTCGGACGGTACAAATTTTTCGAGATTTGGATGGATCGTAGAATGTTGCTACTGACAAACGGGCACGATCAGCATTGACAATAGCTCGATGCACAGCACTTCTGTATCTTCCATTGGTTATGATCTGGAGAAGGGAAAACAACATGGGTAGCATTTCGACTGCAGGAACCAAATTGTATGGAAAGAAAACATTGGTAGCAGCTACTCCAAATACAACAGTAAGCATTGGCTGCCGTACACCTCGGCGGCAGCGCCCATGGCCGGGTTGCACGTGAACCGGAGCTTCTCCTCCATGGGGGAGCGAAAGAAGGCGAGCCCCGCCGCACGCATCGCGTCGATCAGCCCCGGCGCGATGCCGTAGCTGACCACGTGGAAGGCGCCCCACTCGGCGGATGCGTGGCGGACGACGTCGTCCGCCGGGGCCGAGAGGTCGACGACGGGGACGAAGAGGAGACGGCGGTCGGCGGTGGGGTCTAGCCGAGTTCCGCGATCGGACGACGTGTCGGGAGGAGGCGGTGTCAGCTAGGGCTTGCACGCGCGGCGCTGCGGCGGTTTCCATCGGAGCGTCGACGGCACACAGGCTCACGGGGCCGTGGGAGCGGTGGCAGCAACGGGAAGGGAGGATGGTGGGACTCGGGCGGAGGAGGGGGCGGCGACGTGTCGGTGGCAGTGCGGGCGGCGGCGGCAGCAGCAACGCAACGTCGGTCGCAGTGCAGAGGAGAGGAAGGCAGAGAGAGAGGGGGAGTTGAGGATGGCGTGGGGCTCACCATTGGCCAGCCAAATAGAGTGGCCAAATTTGGCCATAGAGGAGATGAGCTTGACCAGCCAAATAGTTGGGCCGGTCAAATAGAGAGGCTGTTGGAGTACTTTTTTAGATAAAATGGTCAAAATTTAACTTGGAGGGCCTATTGGAGATGCTCTTGGAGTTGCTCTCAGTGTACAAATACATATACATAAATACAAATAATTTTAAACACATATATTCACATAATTTTTTTAAATGGAGTGGAATGGGTATATGTTGTTTTATAGGAGTTTCAAAATTTTTTGAATTCATCTATTATTTTTAACAATTAAATGAATATCTGCGTTCTCTTCAAAATTAATTCCTAACTGAACTACGAGTACCCCAAATAAGGTTTAAAATATATATATATATATATGTGCTCCTATATTTTATTCTATCTCATATCTAAATTAGATGTAGAATTCAATAAGTTGCTATAGATAATTAAAACCTTACATCTCTAAATTGGTTTACAAAAATTATAATAATATCTAAATTTGGTCAGAAAATTTTATAAATTGACATGACAACTTAATTTTGGTATGTAACATTTCCATAAGAATTTCAATCGATTTCGGTCAAGTCAGAATATATATTGTTCACACATGATTACACTTCTCCCAAAATCTCATATAACTTAACTAAAAAATTGAAGTTTGCAAAACATATAATATTTTCGAACTCATATGCACCTCAAATTTGGAAATAACCTTAATATTACCTCAATGTTACGACATATTAAGCTATATTGTCACTTGTTTTGCAAAAAATATATTTTTCTATTTTTTATATAATTGCATAATGGATCCTTGTGAATGAACCTATAAAAATATTTTATTACATACTCCTATAGATTTTTTTACATGGATTAGACTATATATATGTTATTTCAGAGGAATTTCAAATTTTTTAAGTAATATACTACTTTTTAACAATTAAATGAATTTTTGTGTGTTTTTCAAAAATAATTCCAAATTGAACTACGAGTACCCAAATAAGGTTTAAAAAATAAACAAAAAATATATATGTGCTTCCATATTTTATTATATCTCATATCCAAGAATTAGATGAAGAATTCAATATGTTGCTATAAATAATTAAACCTTACATTTCTAAATTAGTTTACAAAAATTATAATAATATCTAAATTTGGTGAGCAAATTCTATAAATTGACATGACAACTTAATTTTCGTCGTAACATTGCCATAAAAATTTCAATCAATTTTGGTCAAGCCGAATATATTAGATGGTTACACTTCTCACATAATCTCATATAACTTACCTAAAAAATTAAAGTTTGCATAACACATAATATTTTTGAACTCGTATACACCTCAAATTTGAACATAACCTTAACATTACGTCAATATTACGAGATACGAAGTTTTATTGCCACTTGTTTTGTGAAAAAAATATTTTTTCTATTTTCTAAGTAATTGCATAATGGACCCTTGTAAATGAACATATAAAAATATTTTATTACATACTAGTATAAATTTTTACATGGATTAGACTACATATATATTGTTCCGAGAAATTTCAATTTTTTAAGTAATATACTATTTTTTAACAATTAAATGAAATTCTGTGTGCTTATCGAAAGGAAGGTAAAACATACTTTTAATTCCTAAACAGTTCTGGGCTGAAAAGAAATAGGGACGAAAAACAGACTTCAGACATAGGCACACTAGGTCGTACTAAATAGAGGAGGGGACACAGACTTCTAGAATTTGGCCTATTTCGGTTGGGGACAAGATCTCTCTCCTTAGCTAACAAGGTTTGAATCTCAGCTCTTGATTTTTGCTCCGTTTTCTGTCCAGGCGGGTTTGTTGGGCTGAGTGGGCTTTGTCTTTGAGTCGGGTGGGCTGCTGTGGTCAAGTGAGCTGCTTTGCTCCAGTGTTGGGTCGAGTAGGAGACTGAGTGGGCTTTTAATACGCTGAACCTAATAGAGAGGCGCAGCTCATGAAACTTGGGACATCTTTCTGCCTAGTTCCGTGGTAACCGCAACGAGTCCGGCCCTACATGTCGCGGGTTCGATTCCCGTCCACGCCTCTTTTTTGGCCTATTTCGGTGACTTTAGTTGAATTAAGTCCCAATGACGCGTGGACCCTTGAATAGGATGCACATGTGACACTAGCTGCCATGTAGGACAGTTGCCACGTAGAGAACTGGGGTTTTATTTATAAAAAATTCTAAAAAATCTAATGACAAAGCTAACATCATAAAAATTCGTCACTAAGAATTCCAATAATTTAAATTTTTACATAAAAAGTATCCTCCAACAGATCTTTTATATGTCCCTTTATTTTTAGTGATCCTGTAACCCGATTTTCACGCTGACTTCTTGTAGCAAACGAGAACTCCATCGCTATATCGGCGCGCGCGTCTTTCTTCCCTCCTTGTCGTGCGCGCGTCCTCCTCCCGCGGGAATTTTTTCCCCAACCGCGAGAAGCCCTCCACTACCGCCGACGCATATTCTTGCTGAAGAGTTACGTGGAGGCTATGCTAGCCGAAAACAAAACTTTTCTACCGCGCAAACCAGGAACACTTGCAAGTAAGGGCCAATAGATCGTTACCGATTGGAGTACGCAGCGGAAATAGCCAATCAGGACTATCCGATCTGGAACTGTGCTGGCCGATGACAGCCGATTCCCGCAAGCCGACAGCCGATTCCTGGGGACAACCGATTCACCAATCAGCCGATTCGCTGAGTAGCTGATTCGCCGAGTCGTCTGACCGCGTTCTCGCGCCTCGCTCCGATTCGCTCGACCGCAGCCAATTCCATCACAGCCGATTCGTAGCCGATCAACAGCGCGCAACGTAGCAGCGCCTCTACCGGTATCCACACGTCCGGGGACAGAACGCCGAACACCCGTGTGCTAGCACGCGATGCAAGGCTAGGGTTTGGCTCGAAAGTGGGGAGGATTTCTGTGGAGATTGATCTCGGTGACTTCTAAAGCCGCGGGTGATCAGATTGATTTTGGCACAATGCGATTCAATTGACGTACATCAGCTCTCCACCCCTCACCCCTTTATATAGAGTTGGCCGACTGGGATTAGTGGCCGATTAGGACTCTATTTCAAATCGGATCCTATCTGAATCTCATAGAGTCGGTCGCCCATACGTCGTAAGACCATAGGACTCTATCCGATCGGATCCCTATCCGGATCGAGCCGTATCCGAGTCCAACTCGAATGCCTGTTCTTATCCTTAAGCGTGCGACCTCGAGGTTCAGGTATACTCGGTTTCGGCTATAGTCCAACTTAGCCGATCATCGGCTCGAGTCCAACTCAGCCGACTGTCCATAGCGGTGCCTAGCGGCACATATTGACACCATAGTATACAAGAATATAATATCGGCTCGAACTGTAATGTGTACACAAATCCCTTTGCCTCACGATATCGGTTAAGCTATAGGCAAGATATGTGCCATCCCTTTAATAGCTTAACCATTCACTCAACCGTATTGGATTATCTCGTTGATTGACTCCTCAATCAACTTAGCATGGCCATGCATTTCCATAATCCATTACCTCGAGGGCCGAGATATCTCTCCAAAGGAGGGACAAATTCCATCTTGATCACTCACATTCCACTCCATGTTTCATAGCAAACCCGAAAACTATCTTTATAACTACCCGATTCATGAATAGCGTTTGGTAGTCCCAAAGTAGGCTACTACACATGTTGGAATCCATGATGATCTCGAGTCTAAGGACTTTGTACCAACACTACACGAGACCAACTAATGGCACATTAATTCCTGTAGTGTCTCATGGTGGGTCTATCCAACAATGTGTTCTCTAACACATGTGTCCATGTTTATTGATTCGGTATCTCCATACCCATGATCTATGAGACATGATCATCAATCAATAAACATGCCGATCTTAGAATCATATTAGTTCCAATAATATGACATATGATCGGGATCATTTAGAAATAGATTCATATATAAAGAATCTCATAAATAAGTCACGTACTTATTGATCAATACAAGATGTCTATTTCATGGAACTGAATAACACTTTATTCATATATATACATAAACATTGATTATGATATCCAACATCTCCATGTTGCCTCTAGGGCATATCACTAACACTTGCTACGCCATCCCCGCCGTCGCCGCCGCCACACCATCCCCGCCACGTCGCCATCCCTATCCGCCGACCCATGGAGCCGCCGTCGCGGGGAACCAAGCGCGTGCTCCCCGTGGATGCCGATCGCGACAGTGGATACGACAACGACGATGGTGCTCTTCATGGGTAAGCCCCAGCACGTCCCGCTTACTCTCCCCTTTGTGTAGTTCTCCCTCTAGCTAGGGTTTTGGCGTGTTTGCCTCCCCTGCGTATGACCTTATGGAATTCGGGGTGCGCCGTTCCCCTCTTTGGCAGGGAGCGCAAGCCGTGGTTTCCCAAGGGGAAGAAGGCCAAGTACTGAAACCCTGCCGTCGCCGCGGAGGGCATCGACGGCTTGATTGTTAGTGATATGCCCTAGAGGCAACATGGAGATGTTGGATATCATGGTTAATATTTATGTATTTATGAATAAAGGGTTATTCAGTTCCATGAAATAGACATCTTGTATTGATCAATAAGTATGTGACTTATTTATGAGACTCTTTATGTATAAATCTATTTCTAAACGATTCCTGATCACATGTCATATTATTGAAACAAATATGATTCTAAGATCGACATATTTATTGATTGATGATCATGTCTCATAGATCATGTATGGAGATACCAAATCGATATACGTGGACTTGTGTTAGAGAACACATTATTGGATAGACCCACCATGAGACACTACAGGAATTAATATGCCATTAGTTGGTCTCAAGTAGTGTTGGTGCAAAGCCCTTAGACCTGAGATCATCATGGATTTCAACATGTGTAGTAGCCTACTTTGGGACTACCAAACGCTATTCCGTAACTGGGTAGTTATAAAAGTAGTCTTCGGGTTTGCTATGAAAAATGGAGTGGGATGTGAGTGATCAAGATGGAATTTGCCCCTCCTTTGGAGAGATATCTCTAGGCTCTTCGAGGTAATGGATTATGAAAGTGCATGGCCATGCCGAGTTGATTGAGGAGTCAATCAATAGACAGACAATCCAATACGGTTAGAGTGAATGGTTAAGTTATTGAAGGGATGACACACACATCTTGCCTATAGCTTAATTGGTATCGTGAGGCAAAGGGATTTGTGTATACATTACAGTTCAGAGCCGATATTATATTATTGTATACTATGGTGTCAATATGTGTTGCTAGGCGCCGCTATTGACTGTCGGCTGAGTTGGACTTGAGCCGAAACCGAGTATACCTGAACCTACAGGGTCGCACGCTTAAGGGGATAGAACAGATATTCGAGTTGGACTCGAATATGGCTCAATTCGGATAAGATTCGATTTAATATAGAGTCCTATGGGCTTACAAAGTCTGGCCGGCCAACTCTATGAAATTCGGATATGATCCGATTCAAAATAGAGTCCCGATGGGCCCAGGCGACAACTCTATATAAAGGGGCGAAGGGTGGAGAGTTGTTGCATTGCATTGAACCGAGTCAATCTGATCTTCACGGAAACCCTCCCCACTTTCGAGCCAAACCCTAGTCTTGCATCTTGTGCTAGCACACGGGTGTTAGGCGTTCTGTCCCTAAACGTGTGGATACCGGTAGAGGTACAGCTATATTGCGGTGCTGTTCGACGGCTGCAAATCGGCTGCGACGCATCGAAGCGAGACGGATCCGGTGGATTGGCAGTGCGAGCGCGGTTCGGCGAATCAGCAAATCGGATGTGGTGGATCGGCTATGGAATCGGCGCATTGGCTGCGGCGAATCGGCTGTCCAATCGGCGAATTGGCTGTACTCAGGAATCGGCTGTGATCGGCTGGCACTGTTCCGGATCAGATAGCTCCTGATTGGCTATATCCGCTGCACTCCACTCCAATCGGTAATGATCGATCGACCCTTACTTACAAGGTTCCTGGTTTGCATGATAGATTTTTTTGTTATTAGCTATCGTAGCTTCTGCATACCCTCTCAATGGTATCAGAGCTAATCTTACTTAGTTCGGGTTTTAGATTGGATCTGGAACAAGTTTTGCACATGGGTTGATTAGATCAATCGGTTTTACGGGATCTGTTGAGGAGAGTAGATGGTAATTGTGTTCCTTGATAGTGTATCGGAACGGCGTAATGTGATTGCGTCGAAGCAATTTCCATTGAACTCGGTTTGAGTCGAATTCGAGATGGCATTCCTTGATAGTGTATCGGAACGGTATAATGTGATTATGCCGAAGCTGTCTTGTAGTCCGACCTTGATTGTCGCCTCGCGCCTACGCAAACCATCTCCCTTGATAGTGTATCGGGACGACATAATGTGATTATGCAGATATGGTTTCCGTAAGCGATTTCATAGATTGGATCTATGAATTTCATGTGGTGTTCAGGGCGCTGCCCAGAAGCCCGCGAGGGGGCGGCTTCCCCCTCGACCCTTCGCCCGCTAACCGCCGTATGCGTACCCCCTTTTATGTCGTCTCGATACCGTATCTCTGCGATAGGTAGAAAACGTTCTACGCCTAACTTGTTTTTGCAGAGAATGCTTTGTGATGATATGGCCCTATTGTATGTATGAGATGCATGTGATGCGTGTAATATTCTTTCATATGTGCAATGCTTGTAATATTCTTTCTTACGTGCAATGCTTGTAATATTCTTTCACGACCTACGAGTCAATGTAATCTTCAATTATAGCTTCTATAGTAGTAGCTTAGTTTGAAAAAAATCAAGCATCTTGCACACTGGAAGATGGTGCCAAAGATGGAGATCCTCTGTGTCGATATGGAGATGGAGATCACCATGTGAAAGGGGCCATACTATTTCATTAATTACTATTGTACCTGCTTTCATATATTGATATGTTTGTTTGATAGGATAGTATCCCTCACAAAATTAAGTAGCAATGATGCCCTTCCAAATGTTGCACCCGTCACCGTTATGCTCGTCAATGGTGGGTCTGTCAAAGCAGAGTGCCATTCTCTATCATAACATGAGGGGGTATATGTCGGACATATATAGCAGGAGCATTTGGTTCACTTAATAATGCTATCAGTTTTGGGCCTTGGGCATAGGTTGGCGCCGAGGCATGGAGATGCCACACCAACAACAAGAGTCACATAGAGATGTGATTAGCAAGATGTTGCTTACCCATGTTACTAATATTCTAGCAGTGATGCCAAAGCTCACTAGAAATTAACTAACATGTGGATCTTGACCCAATACGTAACCTAGAGGGAAGGTATAAAATACGTAATGGGAGTCTTATGTTAAATTGTTTAACAATAGACATAGCATAAACATTGTGCTAAACTTTGCTTTTTCGTTGTAGAATAATGGCGCTAACACCCGTACCTTTAATTTGCGATCTATTCTCAAGAAAGAAAAATTGAACGGAACAAACTTTATGGATTTGTATCGCAACTTGAGAATTGTTCTCAAGTAAGAGCGCAAGGAGTACGTTCTTGAAGTACCCTATACCGATGATTTGCCTAATAATGCTACTGCTACACGCATGGAGGGCTTATGAGAAGCACACTAATGATTCCCTAGACATAAGCGTCTCATGCTTGCTACAATGTCCTATGAGCTTGAAGCAATACGAGAGCAGCAATGCTCATACTATTATTCAGGGACTGCGTGGCATGTTTGAGAACCAAGCAAGGGCCGAGAGGTTCAACACCTCAAAGTCCCTATTTTCGTAAAGGCTTGTTGAGGGGAGCCCCGTCGCCGCATGTGATAAAAATGATTGGCTACATTGAAAGTCCGGAAAAACTAGGTTTTCCCCTTAGCCAAGAGTTGGCTACTGATGTGATTCTTCATTCGCTCCCTCCAAGCTTTGAGCCATTCGTATTGTATTATCACATGAACAATATGGATAAGACCTTGGCCAAGTTGCATGGGATGCTAAAGACGGCTGAGGAGAGTATCTAGAAAAATAATCATCATGTGATGATGATGCAGAAAGCTAAGCGCAAACCACCTGTTAAGAAACTTTGTACTAAGAGGAAACTAACTCCCGATGAGATCGCGAGTGCCTCCAACGCAAAGAAGGGCAAGAAGGGGTCGGCGACATCAGATGCTGTTTGTTTCTATTGCAAGGAGACAGTCATTGGAAAAGGAATTGCAAGAAGTACATGGAGGATTTAAAAAGAAGCAAAGTGTGACTTCGCTTCGGTATTAATGTTATAGACATTAATATTGCCACTTCACCTACTGACTCTTGGGTATTTGATACCGGATCAGTAGCTCATATTTGCAAATCGTTGCAGGGAATGAGAAGAAGTAGAGGCTTGAGAAGGGGCGAGGTGAACCTGCGCGTCGGCAAGGGAGCAAGCGTTGCTATAGTTGTTGTCGGCACTATTCCACTTCATCTACCTTCAGGATTAGTTTTGGAATTAAATAATTGTTATTGTGTTACAACTCTATGTCAAAACGTTATTTCCGCTTCATGTTTGCAAGCGAAAGGATATGATTTTAGATCAATGGACAATGGTTGTTCAATTTATCTCGAGATATGTTCTATTTTCATACACCATTGGTGAATGGATTATACATTTTGAATCTTGAAGCGTCTCCCATCTATAACATTAATACAGAGGCAACTCCCAAATGATACAAACCCCACGTTTATCCGGCATTGTCGCTTAGGCCATATAAATCGAAACGCATGGAGAAGCTCCATAAGGATGGATTGCTTCACTCTTTTGATTTTGAATCATTTGAGACATGTGAGTCTTGTTTACTTGGTAAGATGACAAAGACACCTTTCACGGGACATAGTGAGAGAGCAAATGACTTGTTGGCACTCGTACATACCGATGTATGTGGACCAATGAGCTCAACGACCGAGGTGGTTATCGTACTTCATTACCTTCACCGATGACTTTAGTAGATATGGTTATATCTACTTAGTGAGGCATAAGCCCGAATCCTTTGAAAGATTCAATTCCGAATGAAGTACAAAATCATTTAGGGAAAACAATCAAGTTTCTACAATCAAATCGTGGAGGGAATACTTGAGCCAAGAGTTTGGTAATCATCGAATGATTGTGGAATTGTTCCACGCTGACTCCGCCAGAACTCCACAATGGAATGGGGTGTCCGACGGAGAAATCGCACCTTGTTGGACATGGTGCGGTCCATGATGAGCCAAAGTGATCTTTCGTTATCCTTCCGGGGATATGCTCTTGAAACATGTGTTCACACTAAATAGAGTTCCATCTAAGTCGGTTGAAAAGACACTATATGAGAGATGGACGGGCGACCCCTAGTTTGTCTTTTCTCAAAATTTGGGGATGTGAGGCTTATGTAAAATGTTTACAGTCCGACAAGCTCACACCCAAATCTGACAAGTGCTTCTTTGTGGGATATCCTAAGAAAACTAAAGGATATTACTTTTATAATTGGGAACAAGGCAAAATGTTTGTCGCCCGACACGGTGTCTTCTTGGAGAAAGAGTTTCTTTTAAGAAGGGTTAGTGGGAGCAGAGTGCATCTTGAAGAAGTTCAAGAAACACCAGAAAATATTTCAGCTACCAGGGAACCACAATAAGAGGAACAAGATGTTGTACCACCTGTTGTAGATACACCACCCCCACGGAGGTCTGAAAGATCACGTCGTGCGCCTAATAGGTACACGATGCGGAACAATATGATATATTATTGTTGGACAACGATGAACCTAAGACTTATGAGGAAGCGATGGTGGGACCCGATTCTAACAAGTGGCTTGGAGCCATGAAATCTAAAATAGAATCCATGTATGATAATCAACTTTGAAACTTGGTTGATCCACTGATGGTGTCAAAACCATTGAGTGCAAATGGGTTTTTAAGAAAAAGGCCGACATGGATGGAAATGTTCACATCTATAAGGCACGATTGGTGGCGAAATGTTTTAAACAGATTCAAGGTGTTGATTATGATGAAACCTTCTTGCCCGTCGCAATGCTTAAGTCTATTCGGATTATTCTAGCGATTGCTGCATATTTCGATTATGAGATATGGCAATGGATGTCAAAACGACTTTCCTAAATGGAAACCTAAGCGAGGATGTATACATGATACAACCTTAGGGTTTTGTCGATCCACAATCGCCTGGAAAGATATGCAAGCTACAGAAATCCATTTATGGATTGAAGCAAGCATCTCAAAGTTGGAATATTCGTTTTGATGAAGTAATCAAAGGGTTTGGTTTCATCAAAAATGAAGAAGAGGCCTGTGTTTACAAGAAGGTCAGTGGGAGCGCAATTGTATTTCTAATCTTATATGTGGATGACATATTATTGATTGGAAATGATATCTCTATGCTAGAATCCGTTAAGTCTTCATTGAAAAATAGTTTTTTCATGAAAGATTTAGAGGAGGCAGCATACATATTGGGCATTCGGATCTATAGAGATAGATCCAAGAGGCTAATTGGATTAAGCCAAAGTACATAAATTGACAAGGTGTTGAAAATGCTCAACATGCACGATTCCAAGAAAGGTTTCTTACCCATGTCACATGACATTAATCTTAGCAAGAATCAGTGTCCTCAGACACATGATGAGCGGAATAAGATGGGTATGGTTCCATATGCTTCGACAATTGGATCCATCATGTATGCCATGCTTTGTACATGTCCGGATGTCTCGTAAGCTTTGAGTGCTACGAGATACCGCCGATCCAGTGAAGGTCACTGGATCGCCAGTAAAGAATATCCTTAAGTACTTGAGAAGAACTAAGGATATGTTCCTAGTCTATGGAGGTGAAGAAGAGCTCGTTGTAAGTGGTTACACCGATGCTAGCTTGCAAACATACAAGGATGACTATAGATCGCAATCGGGTTCGTGTTCGCCACACGGGGAGCATCGGTTGGAAGAGTTCCAAGCGGATACCGTTGCCGATTCTACAACGGAGGCCGAGTACATCGCTACTTCGAAGTGCAAAGGATGCTTGTTTGGATCAAAAAATTTGTTTCGAGCTAGTTGTGATGACCGGTGCAAGCGGTCCAATGTCTCTCTATTGTGATAATAGTGGAGCCATTGCACAAGCGAAGGAGCCGAGGTCACATCGAAGTCCAAACACATACTTCGGCGATATCATCTCATCCGCGAGATTGTGGACAAAGGTGATGTCAAGATATGCAAAGTGCACACGGATCTCAACATTGCCGATCCGTTGACAAAACCACTCCCTCAGCCAAAACATGAGGTACATACAAGAGCAATGGGTATTAGATACTAACATGATTGACTCTAGTACAAGTGGAAGACTGTTAGTAATATGTCCTAGAGGCAACATGAAGATATTGGATATCATGGTCAATGTTTATGGATTATGAATAAAGTATTATTCGGTTCCATGAAATAGACATCTTGTATTGATCAATAAGTACGTGACTTATTTATTAGACTCTTTATGTATGAATCTATTTCTAAACGATCCCTGATCACATGTCATATAATTGGAACAAATATGATTCTAAGATTGGCATGTTTATTGATTGATGATCATGTCTCATAGATCATGCTATGGAGATACCAAATCAATATACATGAACATGTGTTAGAGAACACATTATTAGATAGACCCATCATGAGACACTACAGAATTAATGTGCCATTAGTTGGTCTCAAGTAGTGTTGGTGCAAAGTCCTTAGACCCGAGATCATCATGGATTCCAACATGTGTAGTAGCCTACTTTGGGACTACCAAACGCTATTCCGTAACTGGGTAGTTATAAAAGTAGTTTTCGGGTTTGCTATGAAACATGGAGTGGGATGTGAGTGATCAAGATGGAATTTGCCCCTCCTTTGGAGAGATATCTCTGGGCCCCAATACGGTTAGAGTGAATGGTTAAGCTATTGAAGGGATGGCACACACATCTTGCCTATAGCTTAATTGGTATTGTGAGGCAAATGGATTTGTGTACACATTACAGGTTCAGAGCCGATATTATATTCTTGTATACTATGGTGTCAATATGTGCTGCTAGCGCCGCTATTGACGGTCGGCTTAGTTGGACTTGAGCCGAAACCGAGTATACCTGAACCTACAGGGTCGCACACTTAGTGGGATAGAACAGATATTCGAGTTGGACTCAAATATGGCTCAATTCGGATAAGATTCGATTTAATATAGAGTCTTATGGGCTTACAAAGTCTGGCCGGCCAACTCTATGAGATTTGGATAGGATCCGATTCAAAATAGAGTCCCGATGGGCCTATAGGCCCAGGCGGCAACTCTATACAAAGGGGCGAGGGGTGGAGAGTTGTTGCATTGCATTGAACCGAATCAATTTGATCTTCACGGAAACCCTCCCCACTTTCAAGCCAAACCCTAGCCTTGCATCTTGTGCTAGCACACGGGTGTTAGGCGTTTTGTCCCTGAACGTGTGGATACCAGTAGAGACACTGCTATATTACGATGCTGTTCGTCGGCTACGAATCGGCTGCGATCATACAAATCGGCTGCAACGCATCGGAGCGAGGCGGCTGCGGCGCATTGGCAACGCGAGCGCGGTTCGCCGAATCGGCAAATCGGCTGCGGCAGATTGGCTGTGGAGTCGGCGCGTCGGCTGCGGCAGATCGGCTATCGACTCGGGAATCGGCTGTCAGGGAATCAGCTGTAATCGGCTGGCATTGTTTCGGATCGGATAGCTCCTGATTGGTTATTTCTGCTGCACTCTACTCAAATCGGTAACAATCTATCGACCCTTACCTGCAAGGTTCCTGGTTTGCGCAGTAGAAATTTTGTTTTATGCTATCGTAGCCTCCGCGCGACCCTTCATTGATAAACCCCGAGCTCACAGCGAAGCGGCGTGCATGGCGACGCCACCGCAAGGATGAGGATGACCAGCAGGGAGTTGCCTCCGACGTCAAGGGATTTGAAGTGCGGTACGAGGTAGGCCGTGCTTTCTCTGAACTCAAGTCGCTAAAGTTGCTCTTCTTCGTGGATTGGATATAATTAGCTGCTTATGCTGGTGATTTTAGTGTTGGAATTGCATCTTTTTTGGAGTGATATTTCTGTAACCTGGCATTTTGAGGAAACATTCAGTAGAGTGAACAAGTTTACTTATCCTAAGAGAGTTAAACCAAAGAGGCTGTAGGGTTACTGTAGCCGAAATGCATTAAGATTAAAATATGAACTTCTGTTATGGATGAGTGAGACCTGGTTAATGTTGCTGCCCTTTTTTATCCTATTTGAATGATGAGTGCCGAAAACTAACGAACCATTTTAGTGCATGTGTTTTCCCCTTGTTCATATTTTGAGTTATAAAGCACTCTTCTCTGCTTCATTCTTTTTCTTGCTTATGATTGGGTATGAATGTATGGTGCAAATTTGGTTGATGATGGCATTCGACTAGAGCCTTTTAACTTGAAACAAGAGAGGGAGGAATGATATTTTGATGAAAACGGGAACTTTGTGGAGTATTCAAGGGGCAACGACATCAAGGTGCTGCCATTTTTATGTTTACAGTTTACAAATTGCAATCGTGGAATTTTAATTACAGTTGTGTGACGCAAACACTTGTTTTCTGTAGGATGCCTGGTTGGATAGTGTTGAAGTTGACACCAAGTATGCTGAAAAGGTTAAAAAGAAGAAAGAGAAAGAGAAACATAAAGAAGAGGAGTTCCAGAATCTTTCATCCGATGATATTGGAAAGATAAAATGAAGAAATATCAAACATACTAGAGCCAGGCGAAACGGTATGTTGAGTGTCTATTGTCTGTGTATATATGTGAAGTTATCGTCCTATCTAATATTTGCTTCTTTGTAACTGAATAAATGCCTTTAGCTAGCACTAAGAAGTAAGAAATGTTAAAGCTCCTAAGTTGTGCTTAGGCATCAAATAATATTGTAAAAGTGCCTAATTCTTTTGAATGAGTTGAACGCTTATCCTAAATCCCTAGTCCTGTTATGCTATCAAATTCCCTCTTTTATTTAATGTTGGATATAGATTAATCTGTGCTGCTCGTATTGTGGTAAGTTTGGGGTTATTGTTCTACGCCACCAAATCTATTAGTCATGGCAAGTAACCTGTGTTAGTATGGGCAATCCACATTATGTCACATTTGGCACAAAGAAGCTCAAGGTTCTTTATTGTTGGCTTGGCTGGAAAAATAGGTTTTGCATATTGATGATTTAAAGCTTAGTGATATTGGGCCTAAATTTGAGCATCATGAAATGTTTCCTGCCTGCACCAACACAGGTTACTCTTAATTATTATAGAACCATATGCTTCTATTCATATATATATATTCTTGCATTTGAGTTTACTTAAATTAGCATCCCGCTACTGCTGCTAGCATCGCTGCTTCTATTGCTGATCTTTTGCTCATCTGGACTTGATATTAATGCTATTTTTTGTTGCTGTTGATTGCTGCTACTGCTAAAAATCTGGTGGTGGTGCTTTGGCTAATGCCGAATTGAGATATCTGTGGGAACCCTAACAAACATTTGTTTCTTCGGTTATTTGTTTCCTTGTGGCTGTGATGGCGTTGGTCATTTGTTTCCTTGTGGTTGTGATGCCACCTGATTGAGGCTGGCCCAACACGTACACTCGACGTTGGATGATGCTGAGGCCCAACATTCTACATTATTTTGGCCCAACGTGATGAGCCCATAATTTAAATTATTGGGATCAATATTTTGATGAATCTGTTATGTCCAAAAAATAGAAAATATACTTTTAGATATGCTCTTTAAACAGAGATTATAGATAATATTTATACAAAAGCCTTTGGAGTAACCATGACGTTTTCTAGTTGGATTTATGACACTAAATTTTTTCGTCACTAAGCATCCTTGCCTCATACAAAACATCATAAACAAAACGATTTAGTGACGAATATCTACAATATATTTTAAAATCGTCATAGAAGGCCATATGTGTTGTAGTGGCATGAACTGGTAGATTTGGAGCTATAAATTATTTTTGATTTTTTTGCCGTTCTGTTTTTAGATGTGACGTTAACATCAATAAATTACTACTGTAGCCTATAAAGTCATTTGACATCCTAAAAACATAGAGGTGGGTAGGGGTGGATACCGAGCCGGCTCGGCTTGGTTTGACTTAGCTCGTTAGGATAACGAGCTGGCTCGGCTTGACTCGGCTCGTTATCCTAACGAGCTAAAAACCCAGCTCGGCTCGGCTCGTTTGAAAGCTCAAGCCGGCTCGTTAGGCTTGTGAGCCGGCTCGTGACTATATGATTTCACTGTAAGTTTGCTAAGTCGGCTCGGATTGCATGCATTTGCTAAGTCGGCTAAGCCATCAATTGCTAGATTCACGGCTCACTATATACCATACATCATAAAAGAAGCTCGTGACTTGTTAACTCACTCGGCTTATGACAGGCTTAGCTCGGTTCGGTTCGTGATAGGCTCGGCTTGACTCAGCTCACTTGTTCTGGCTCGTTTAGGCTCGCGAGCGGCTTGCGAGTTAGCTCGAGCCAGCTCGTTATCTCTAACGAGCTTTAAAGCCAGCTCGACTCGTTAGAAAATTAAAACGAACCGATCTAAGCCAAGCCAAGCAAGCTAATGAGCCATAAACTTTTTGTTTTATTTTTAGAGATGGACAACTATGAGACGAGAACACTGATGACGACGGCGTACACGTCGTGTGCGTTTGTGCCGGATGTCAGCTCCATGTGTCACGCCCCCACGCCACGACCCACGCGCGTGGCGCGCTGCCGCCCCCGCCTCACCGCACGAGGATCGCGCCCGCGAGTTGCGAGTTTAAGCCGGCGCGCGATCGAGTCCACCACGTACGCGACTGACGACTATCTACCGGCACGAATTCTGCCACAGGCCCACTAATGTCGACTACGTTTATTCGCTGCTAATATTTTCTATTAAATTAAAGGTCCCAACCCAAAGCTGTGGATCACGTGAGCTTGCCTAGTTAAAAAAGGCGAAAGAAGATCATGTGAGCAGTAAAGGAGGAAAAAAACCATGTGAGCGCCGAGACCTCTCCAACCGTCCAACGGCGCATGCGCATGGGTAGTCAGCGGGCAGCTGGCATGTGCGACGTGAATGTCGATCAACACCGTACAGTTAACACCGACGGATGGGGGAGTCAGACCAGACGACGTTGCTTCCGTAAGCCGTGTACAGGCAAGGCGACGTAACTGCACACGTAAGGACCTCGAGGATGGTCCCCTTGCTGAGCGTCCGACGCAAAAAGATAATGATAAAAATAGGCCAACCGCCGTCGATCGGCGCCGCACTAGCTTGCTCACCCAAAGCGGTAAGCGGCGACGCGACGCAAACTCGTCCCGCACGCAGGAAGGGATCAATCGCCATGTCCTACTTAACGCGGAGACGGGCGCGCCTCGTTCTCATGGATCCAACGTTATCCCGTACTACTTCGGGTACTTTTCCACGCGACAGCAGCAGCGCCGGCGCGGCGGAGATCGTGATGGAGCAGGAACACCAGCCGCGGCAGCGGAGGCCAAGGAAGAGGGATCGGCCGCCGCCAACACCGTCGGGTAACATTCGAGCGACGGTGGCGGCGCCACCGGAGGAGTCGGCAAGGGGACGCCAAGAAGAGGAGGCGCGGGACGAAGACGTGGACAGGTTCTACGCGCTGCTGCAAGACGTCAGGGAGATGAGGGAGCTGTGGCGGCGGAACGGCGACGAGATCGCGACCAAGCGGACGAGCGTGGATGATGGCCGGAAGAAGCAGGATCACCAGCAGCTGTGGCGGCCGACGTTCGTAATGGAGGACTTCGCCTTCGAGTTGAAGGGAAGCCAAGTAGTCCAAGCGGAGGAGGTGGACAACGCGCCTAATCTCGATCTTAGTTTGTCAATGTGATTTTTCTTGTTTTTCTTTCTTTCTTTTTGACTGGACTATTGTTTTCTATTAGGAGAAAGAAATCAAGTTCATTACAGTTGCACTACGTAGTTTTCCCTATAGCAACCAAAGTTTTGTCAACGTCATATAATTAGTTGTAATAGGCTGTTCTATTGCAATAGGCTGTTCTATTGTAACGAGTTCGTGAAATTGTTGCAATATGGGGGGGCTTTTACAACAATTTTGGTGGTGTTGTGAAAGTTTTTTTTGTTGCAATAGACATGTATAATCGCAACACTTAATCGTATGATTGCGATAGAGATATTATGGCAACACGTTTATGTTGTTGCAATAGAGAAGTTATGGCAACACGTTCAAATGGTTACGATAGAGATATTATTGCTACATGATTTTGTTGTTGCAATAGAGAGGTTATGGCAACACGTCCAAATGGTTGCCATAGAGATATTATGGCAACACGTTTAGGTTGTTGCAATAGATAGGTTGTGGCAACACGTTCAAACGGTTGTAATAGAGAATTATGGCAACACGTTTAGTTTGTTGCTATAGATAGATTGTGGCAACACGTTCAAATGGTTGCGATAGAGATATTATGGCAACTCTTTTATATTGTTGCGATAAGTTATGACACCAAAAAAATAAGTGAAAAATTTTGCCGCAGCATGGAATCGAACCCACGACGCCTAAAGTAGGACTCATCACCACTACCACTGCACTAGGCTAGGTGGAGTGTTAGGTTTCATCGTTTTGTATGTATCTCATCTTCCCGACGTAGTAGGATGAGCATCTTCCTCTGCAACATGTTAATTTAGTTGCAATAAGTTATAATATGACAACACAATTTACTTTGTTGCAATAAGTGATAATATGACAACACATTTATGTTGTTGCAATAAGTAAATGTTGTTGCAATAAGATATGTTATGGCAACACTTTTATTTGGTTGCAAAACTCTAAAAAAAGGCAAAAAAATTGTCGTAGCGGGATGTTTATTTGGTTGTAAAAATAGCACAAAATAACTCTACAAAAAATAGCACAAAATAAAAATACAATATTTTATTTGGTTGTAAAGTTATGATTTTATAAATATAAACATATATAAAAATCTCGGGAAGGAAGATTGTTTGTTGAGATTATATATTACTTGTTAAATCATTGGATCTGTCGTGACCCAAAAGAACAGAAAATGCTTCTTTTACTTAGCTCATGCTACAATAAACCCGAAAGCCCTATTGCTATAAAATATCAACAGCCCATACATGCCGAATGATATTGATGTCGTCAGAGATTCAAAACCTTACATTTTTTTCCACAAAGGCTTACCAAATTTCATTACCAAGTTCATAATGTTTGCGGTGAAACCAAAAGCACAACTGCTAGTCATGTCCTAGAGTGCACGGGGCTCCAACCGACATGCAGCACCAAGTTCTAAAGAAGAAACAATAAAAACCAAATTTCGAGCCCCACATAGCTAAAGATAGACAACACAAAGAAACCGTGCACGGGGACATCACCCCTCAAAGCCAACGGATGACATTAGGACGGACACTAGACGTTTCCGCATACGTGATCATATGTAAGTCCCTTCATCGGAGCACCATCTTCCTGTGATAGTAGAGTGCGTTGCTCTTGATCACTTCTGCCCCCTTCTTAAGCTGCTCTTGCACTCCACCATTTGAGAGACCTGCAGAACATAAACAAATACCTTGGCTTAATGCCTTGGGCAAAAAAATAGCATACAAAGCGACCAAAACAGGCGAGCAAAAAATAGTAGCATACAAAGATTGAACAGTCGCCCACTTGAATTAAAACTCAAAAAACAGGAACCATTTCACTATGGAAAATTCAGTTCAGCTAAAAAAAGGTATATGAAAATAGGAACCATTTCACTAGTGTATAACATTATTACTTGTGTTTTCAACTAAAAAAAGCAACCATTTCATCATGGAAACTTCAGTTCAGCAACCATTTCATCATGAAAATAGGTACCCAAAAGCTGGAACCATTTCACTACTGTTTAAAAAGATGCTTAAATGTTTACCTCCTAGTCGGTGCTCTGGACTGCTATTGTATAGGTGAATTGGGCTTGATGGAAAAATTAAACAAAAGTTCATCAGGATCTTGCCCCACAAAATTAAGCGGTGCAACATAGCCATCACCAACATATGTGTCGTCGGTGTCATCTTCATCCTCGAGCAGCGAGATTCAGTTTGTTCATCTCCAGAGGCCGCAATCAACTGTCAATCACGAGATGCATCTACATTAACCCCTTCCATGTCATTCCTCCTCCACCGCTAACTCTTCATGTTCTGCGGTACATTCATATATTCCACTCCCACGACCAGTGAATCCAGATCAATTTCACACTCATCTCCAATATTTTTTACTTCAGGCATGGAAAATAGATTCCTTGGTTTTATTCTAAGAACACTGCACCAATTAGGTTTCTTGACACCTTTAACATAAACGACTTGCTCGGCTTGTGTCCCTAGAATATAAGGATCACCATGTATCGAAATCGTGTTGTATCAATATCAATAATCCCATATTGATCTTGACTGTAACCTCTCCCTTTATTTTTGCCACCTGCAGGAACGTCATACCAGTCGCACTTAAATAGTACAACTTCCTTTTCACCACGAGAATTCAAGTGATAATATTTCTGAATCACACCGTACCAGTTCATATTTCCGGTACTATCATCTCCTTTCACGACAACCCCGCTATTCTCGTGTACTAAGATTCTTGTCGGCGAGATGTTGTTGAAACAAGAATCCATTTATGGAGCATCTATTAAAAAACGAGCCCGGTTGTCGGGACCACGCGAAAGTGCATACAACATTTCGTTTGCATTCCCTTGTTCGTACAATTTCCTTATCTCGCATGAAGTTAAAAAAATATGTTAGCAATTACAAAGCAGCATTAGTTTGCCACCATTACAACACATGAAAACATTAACTCATTGCACGCTCAAACCAGCCTACAAAATGGGCCTTGTGCCGCACTTCAACATTTCGTGTACCCAATTTGGTTAGCTCGTCCAAATGCTTTCTACGGTTAAAACAAAATGTTTTAGTTTGCTTAATAAAGTACATAGCACAAAAGGGTAGAAACAAAATCAAATTTAAATGTCAATCTTACTTAATCCATGGCGTGCCTCATCACAATTTGTAAGTATATAGTGCCTCGGTGATGCATCTTACCGGAGGTATTAATGCAATAGTACCTCCCTTCTTAGTGTAGTTAATACTCCCAAAAATGCTTAGTCCAGATGGTGGTTCATCCACTGCAGCACCTTGATTACGCTCGGACGATTAAGCTTTGTGTCAACGTCTTCCAAGAAGCGAGAACAAAATGTCATGCACTCGAAATATACCCCTCGCTATTGAACCTTCAGGTACGCTTTATTCCTCACATATCCTTTAAGTGTACGCAGATATCTCTCAATTGGATACATCCATCTATAACACACAGGACCACCTTGTTTAGCCTCATCGCTAGGTGACCGGCAAGTGTACCATTATATCAAAAAATGCAGGTGGGAATATCATCTCTAGCCAACAAAGTGTCTCCTTAATAGATATGCTCGGGCGGTCAAGTTCTACGGTGTCTAGTTTCTTGGAACATATAGCATTGAAAAACATACTAAGCTCAATCAAGGGGACTATAACATCTTTAGGCAATATGCCTCGTACCACCAAGGGTAAAAGTTTCGAAAAATAACATGGTAGTCATGGGTTTTCGTCGAAAGCTTACACCCATCGACGTTGATGGATTTCTTAATATTGGAGGCATATCCATCGGGCATCTTCACGCCTTCTAGAAACTTTAAAAATATTCTTTTTCTTGTTTACCCAAAGCTGTACAATCTGGAGCGGGGTGTACCTATTATTCTTGACCACGGGGTGTTGATCCGCCTTATCCCTAAATGTTGCGGGTCAAGGCGAGCCTTCTCGGTGTCCTTAGTTTTCCCTTCTATGTCCAGCGGTGTCCCCAAAATACTCTCACATATGTTCTTCTCAATGTGCATGACATCCAAATTATGCCTTATAAGTAATGATGCCCAGTAAGGAAGTTCAAAAAAATGCTCTTCTTCCTCCAATTGTGCCATCTATTATCTTCATCCCGCTGCTTCCTCTTCCTTGCCGTCTTCCCAAATTCTAGTTGCTCGAAACTCTGAAATTGTTGCAACACCGCTCTCCCATCAATGGCACCGGAGATTCCTTGGTTTCAACCATGTTGTTGAAGCTGATTTTGTTCTTTCTCCACTTGTGGTTCTTGGGCAAAAAACGGCGATGTCCCATGTAGCAATGCTTGAACCCATATTTCGGCCATAAATAATCTGTATCTTTGTGGCAGTACGGACATGCAAACTTGCCTTTTGTGCTCCAACCGGAAAGCATGGCATATGCGGGAAATCATTGATGGTCCGAGTAAAACAGCCCGCATGGTGAAGTTCTTCTTCTCTTTTGCATCCCAAGTCTCGACACCCCTTTCCCAAAGTTCTTTTAGCTCATCAATCAATGGCTGCGAGATATACATCAATGCTCATTCTGGAGATTTTGGTCCCGGTACCAACATTGACATCATCCAATACGGTTGCTTTAGACACAACCATGGAGGCAAGTTATATGGGATAATGATCACCGGCCATGTTGTGTAGGTCACATTGAACATCCCAAATGGATTGAAGCCATCGATGCAAGGCCAAGCCTAATGTTTCGAGGATCGATGCAAAATCCTTGTACTTGTCATCCACGTGCTTCCAAGTGGGAGTCTCTGGATGACGCATTTTCCCATCGCGTACTAATCCTTCTTTATGCCACCGCATGTATGATGATGTTGTCTCTCTCATGTATAGTCTTTGCGACGGGGAATAAGTGGGAAATAACGCAGCACTTTGCGTGGATACCGCTTCTTTCCTTTACCACTAGCAACATGCGGGGTCAACATCAAATGTCTTCCACCTTTGTTTTCCACATGTTGGACAGGTATCCATGTCGGCATAATCTCCTCTAAATAAAACACGAGTCATTAACACAAGGCGTCAATCTTCCGGTAGTCAAGGCCAAGATCTCGAACAACCTTTTGCACTTTGTCCAAGGTGTTAGGAACACAATGCCCTTCGGGAGCACAAGCGAGAATAGTGAAGTATGGCTGCCAATGCATTGTTACTAATACCAAACATACATTTAATCGAAAGAGCGACAATGAATGATACTTTAGTTGCCTCCTTGCACTGGATATAGTTCCTTTTGGGCCTCTTTTAGTAGATTAAAAAAGCCCTTGCATCCGCATTTGGCTCCTCATCACCAATGATGTCTCCATGTATAGCACCCTTGATTAGTGACGAAACCAAATCCTTCATACAATCCCCATCACTGTTCTCTCTTCTAAGCGGTCTCCTTCATCGGTGTTTTCAATTACATATAAATCATCGCCTTTGCTGAAACTCTCATCAAAACCAAAAAGAAGCAAGTGCCTTTCAACCTGATATTTTGTTATGTATGCTTGGCGCGACACTTTGCACAAGGACAGGTGCGGTTTGGCTAGCAAAGGTGCCTCGAATAATGATTCAAGGTAATCAAGTAATCCTTTTGCCACTCGGTGATGACTTGTCTAACCGCATCCAACTCTGTCAAATTGTGACATGCTTGCAAATCGATAGTTTCAATCGAGCACGCACGATCCGAGCCCAAATTGAAAACGCCTCTGCATATATGACCAACAGTAAAGCAAAGTTTTAGAAACAGGAACAGTAAAGCAAATAAAACAAAAGTTAGGGTTTCTTGTTTAGGGTTTTGGCATCCAAAAATTAAAATAAAATCCACCTTGGCCGGGGAACCACGGGCGCAGGGGAGGAACGGGCGGGAGGAGCGCCGCCGCGTGGGGAGGAGCGCTGCCGCGCGCGTGGGGAGGAGCGCGCCGCGTGGGAGGAGCGCCGCCGCCGCCGCGTGGGGAGGAGCGCCGCGTGGAGAGGAGCGCCGCCGCGTGGGGAGCCACGCCGTGTGGGGAGGCTGCCGCGTGGGGAGGAGCCGCTGCGCGTGGGGAGGAGCGCCGCGTGGGGAGACGAGGCTGGAGGAGACGAGCCGGCGCCAAAGAAGTCGACGCGGCGCCGCGTCGGGCGCCGCGTCGGGAGAGGATAGTCACGGCTAGGAGGGAGCTGTCGCACCGGGACTAGGATTAGCCTAAACCCTAAACCCTAGGAACTTGACGCCGCCAACGGGGAGGAGTGGCGCACGAGGCACACCAAATCGGGCACGGGGAAGGGAGGAGCAGGAAATTTGGATTTTTTGCTTGTTTTTAAGGCTTTTTGCTTGTTGGGCTGGCCGGTTGCGGTTCGCGACACGTTCGAGGAAACCACGTGCGATGGAAATAGAGATGATGCACCGGTTGATATGGACCGTTGGATCGTATGGGGCGCCACCAATCGCCGATCACAAGGTCGCAGGGTTCGCCGCCGCAGTCGCGTTTGGGCGGACTGGGGAGGACGGGGGGAGTTAGCTAGGGCGATATAAAAAAACCATCCAAAGTTATCCAAATTCGATATTTGCAGTTTCAAAGTTATCCAAATTCGATATTTCCAGTTTCAAAGTTATCCAAACCGCGGTAAGCTCTTCCTCCCTCGCGGAAGGGCAAGCCCGCGGGTAACCGCAGGCGGTCCCCGGACCCTCGTCTCCAGGGCCGGGCCGAAGGCAAATGGTTCATGGTGCACCAAACCTCCCACCACGACCTCTCCGAGTGTCGTTCGGTCAAGAATCTGGCCGAGCAGGTGCAAAAGTACGAGCAGGAGCGGAGGGAGAATGAGAAGGAAATCCGCCGCAAGGGCAAGGCACCGGTGGAGCGTCCGGACGACCGGCGAGAGGAGGCCAAGGATGCGGCCCCCGCCGAGGACGACGGTGACAACCTAGGCTACCAAGACCTCCAGCACGTCGTTGCCACCATCGACGGCGGTGCGGGCGCCCAGGTATCCCGTCGGAGCCTCAAGTCCATGAGGCGCGAGCTCCTTGCGGCCGTGCCGACTCAAGAGGCGGCCCGAAGGTCGCGGCGGGCAGAGGTGCCCATCACCTTTGACCAGACGGACCACCCAGGGAGCGTTGCACGTAGTGGCCACTTGGCCCTCGTGACCTCCCCCACCATCTGCAACGTTAAGGTCGCCCGAGTCTTAATTGGCGGAGGTGCGGCCCTCAATATACTATCCCCGAAGGCTTTTGATGTAATCAAGGCCCCGGGAATGGTGCTCGGGCCCTCTCACCCCATCATTGGGGTGACGCCCGGAAAGGTATGGCCCCTTGGGCAGATCGCTCTGCCGGTCACCTTTGGGGCCCCCACTAATTTCCGTACTGAGCGGATCGACTTCGATGTGGCGGATCTTAATCTGCCCTACAACGCCGTGCTCGGGAGACCAGCGTTGGTGATGTTCATGGCGGCTACACATTATGCCTACCGCCAGCTCAAGATGCCGGGCCCCGGAGGCCCCATCACCATCCACGCCGATGTTAAAACCGCGCTGGACTATGCGGAAGCGCGCGTGGGCGACGTTGCGGCGGCCGACCGCGTCGAACCCGAGGGCCCCCAAGGGGAGACATCGGGTTCCCGGGCCCCGAAGCAGCGATCACCTCTGCCGATGAGGTGGTGATTAAGTCTATCCGTTTGGGTGACGACCCGTCCAAGACCGCCAACATTGGCGGCAACCTGGACCCCAAATAGGAAGACGCGCTCGTCTCCTTCCTGCGGGCGAACGCCGACGTGTTTGCTTGGAAGCCGTCGGATATGCCCGGGGTCCCCAGGGAGGTGATCGAGCACCGATTTGCAGTACGGCCGGACGCACGCCCGGTCCGGCAAAGGGTGAGGCGGCAGGCCCCGGAGCGGCAGGCGTTCATCCGAGAAGAGGTGGCACGACTCCAGGAGGCCGACTTCATCCGAGAGGTGCTGCATCCGGAGTGGTTGGCAAACCCAGTGGTCGTCCCGAAGGCCAACCACAAGCTACGCATGTGCATCGACTACACCGACCTCAACAAGGCATGTCCCAAAGACCCCTATCCTCTACCCCGAATAGACCAGATAGTCGACTCCACTGCGGGGTGTGACCTTTTATGCTTCCTAGATGCATACTCTGGCTATCATCAATTTCGCATGGCTATAGAGGATGAGGAGAAAACTTCATTTATCACTCCTGTGGGTACTTTTTGCTACATGTCTATGCCCTTTGGTTTAAAAAAAGCCATGTCTACTTTTCAACGTGGTGTCCGCATCACGTTGAAAGACCAAATAGGGCGCAATGTTGAGGCATACGTCGATAACCTCGTAGTTAAATCTCAGGATCAAAGAACCTTGTTCCCAGATTTGGCCGAGACGTTCAATAACCTCCGGTCCTCCCGCATGAAGCTGAACCCAGAAAATGTATGTTCGGGGTACCGGCAGGCAAGCTGTTAGGGTTCTTGGTCTCTGCCCGAGGCATCGAGGCCAACCCCACTAAAATAAAAGCAATAGAGGAAATGCGCCCCCTTAGGAAACTCAAGGACGTGCAGAGACTCACTGGTTGTGTAGTTGCCCTGAGCCGTTTCATATCCAGATTAGGAGAGCGGGCGCTTCCTCTATTTAAGTTGTTAAAATGAACTGACCCCTCCACTTGGACGGACAAAGCAGAGAAAGCCTTGATCGAGCTCAAGCGCTACCTCTCCTCGTCGCCCGTGCTGGTGGCCCCCCGGGAAGGGGAGCCCCTCCTTTTATATTTGGCGGCGACCCCCAAGTGATTAGTGCGGCCTTGGTTGTGGAGCGCGACGACGAGCTAGGCTCTTAGTCGCCCCCAACCCTGTCAAACCCGGAGGCAGGAGACCTCGAAACGGAGCTGGCCGTGGAAGCGCTCGAGCCCGGAGGTAGCCCTTGGCCCCCCGAGCCTCAGGGAGCCGCCCGGCCCCCTAGTCTAGGGGCCTCCGAGGCCCCCTCCACCCAGAGTGGCCCCAAGGGCCCCGGGGGAAGCGATGGCCTGGTAGCCCCGGACACCGAGATGACCTGCCCCGAAGCACCCGTGGCAGGAAGTCCTGGAACGGAGTTGGCCGAGGAAGCGCCCGAACTCAGAGGAGGCCTTTGGCCCCCCGAGTTTCAGGGAGCCGCCCGGCCCCCTAGTCCGGGGGCTCCCGAAGCCCCCTCCACCCAGAGCGGCCCTGAGGGCCCCGGTGGAGGCGACGGCTCGGAAGCCCCGGACACCGAGGTAACCCGTCCCGGTGTACCCGAACCAGTCACCCCTAACAAGGTAGCCAAGGCCCGCACCAAGGTGCAGCGACCGATCTACTTTGTCAGCGAGGCGCTACGGGACGCGAAGACACGTTACCCGCAGGCCCAAAAAATGCTATACGCCGTACTTACACTACTACGCGGTTTTCGTGGCGGCCATTTTGGGTCTTGGCGGCGGCAACCGGGCCGCCACAAAGCAAAGGCCGGTGAAGATCAAGATCTTCACTAGCGACTACACACCGCCGTAAAGAAACATCTTTGCTAGCGGTTGCTTTAAGACGCCGCCGAGAGAAGCCATATTTTCTATGGCGGCCGGTTAGTCGCCGCCCGGCGAAGCCATATCTTCGGCGCGCGGCTTAAGGAAGCCGCCGTGAAAATATTATTCTCTAGCGGCTTACACTCTTTTCACGACACGTGGCCCGCTAGGAAAAAAGCCCATCAGTTTCTGGAAAAGACACATGGCCCGCCAGTAAAAATAGGACATCGTCCTTATTTTGACACGTGGCCCGCCTGCGAAGATGCAATATTTATAAAAAAATAAAACAATATTATATATTATTTTTTTAGTTCATGTATTTTAGAGTCACACATAGATGATATAACTAATCGAGCTATTGATAAAGTATGTTCTCTTTCGTGCAGCCGCCATTGATGATTAATATACATGCACGCGGAATAATATATGAAAATTAATATATACATATATATACAATTTCTAAGCACCACATATATTGGAACGACACCAGATATACAAGTAGTTGAATGTCTTACAACCCGACCGATATACATATGGGTGAAACCTGTCTATATTATACTCCTGCTCCAGTTAGACAGACATTCGTTCTCTGGCAGGGCCAAAACTCGAAAAACCTCCCAAGCTGATGTGCGCACTCACGGTGGATGAAGTAGCACATGTCCCGTTGTATGTTCTCAATGGATTTATCATCGAGCTCCCTTTCAGACTTGGGAATTTTGGAAGCTGCATCGAGATCATGACAAATTACGAAATTGTTCACAGTAATGCGAGTTAGCGATTAACTTAACAAGATTATTGATGGTTTGTACTTACATCGTCGTAATTCGCGCAATATCTCCCATTGACCCTAAGGTATTCGCAGGTGTAATATCCGCATAGTACGGTTCCCACCGGTTGCTTATGACACTTTCAACATCAATAAGTATATTAGTTAATTAAATAGAAAAACACATGCATTTATAAAAATTAAGTAGTACTTGTTTGGCATCCAAATTTACTTACCGGCCACTTATTGCGGATGACTATGCGTTGTCTGGAGTTTTTCCGTTGTCCGCCTTTCTGGTAATACCTTTTATATGCACTATTTGCAGAGATAATTAATTTAAATTCGTCAAAGATAACAACACATCATGAGAATATATAAGAATAAGAAACGTCCATGCATATAACTTACGGATCGATAATTCGAGCATTTCTTCATATGTATTGCTTGTCTTTATCAAGAGAATCCAAGACGACGACTTCATTGTACTTTGGATAGAGAAGAAATACTATCCAATGGTCGCCGCAAAAGAAATGGTTAGTCTAGCCGTGATTATATGTATATACTCGTAGTTGATACGAAGACTTACTCAAAGGCGTATGGCGCATAAACACATTCCTTGTCTGCGTAGATTCAAGTGCTATAGATATAAGCAGCAACATCGAGAATCTTTTCCGATGCCTTTGTTCTATATATGCGTCCCTCTCTTGCCGCGTCATCGCCTGAACATGTGCCGGTAGCTTGTTCTCGTCTAGCACGTAGGTGTGGTTCGGCTTGCTTATCCGGCACGGGTTTAGGTAGCCGACAGGCTTTCGCATCGCTTCGGCTTCCACGTAATTCATCCTTCAAAAAATGTAAGGTCAAATTAGGTACGCACATAGGTACAATGATCTATTGACACGTTCCAGTCATGCACTTACAGACACCAGATGCCGACCAAATTGGCGTCGAGCCTCTTCCGACGATAGAGGGCATGCATATCGGAGAAATGAACTTGGAATAGGCATGGCCCGCTCCAGAAGATGTTCTCCTGCACGGCAACTGTGAACGATGAAAGGCCTTTTGTGGTGCTTGCCCTGATGTACCATTCATGCCACCTCCTTAGTTGCCACGAACCTTCTGTTAGTTGCCATGCATAGATGAATGGTTGGCCATTCTAAAACTCATGCGGCACATCAGGGGAGTTGATATAATTGAGATAATCTTCCATGGTTTGCTTGAGGCCTGTTAACTTTCTATCATCATAATCGGCATCTTTGATATCCTTGTCCCTTCCTCGGAATGCCGTTATCATATATCTTTTCTTCGATTCACTTTTCCCTTTGTGCTTGTGTGTCCTTACCATCACTGGCACATCGGCACCCTTAGACACCTCCGGTTGCGATGGCTGTACTTGTACTTCCTGTACTTCCTGTACTTCCTGTACTTCATGTACTTGTACTTCCTGTACTTGTACTTCTGATTGATCCTTTTCAAGCCCTGATTGTACTTCTGTCTCCTTTTCAATTGGAGGTGACGCAACAGCAGGCTCTGATATTGGAGGTGACGCAACAGCAGGCTCTGATCTTGGAGGTGATGAAACTGGAGGATCTCTCGGTTCTTCGTCCCTTGGTGGACGAGACGGTGACACCGGTATCCTTGGTGGACGATCCGTTCCATCCGTTGACCCTAGTTCAATATCATTCTTGTGCCACAGTACAAACTAGTCAACGACATCTCCAAGGTACACAATCCCCTCGGGTGTTGGAATGTCAATCTCGTGCATCCGGTGAGCCTCATTGACCGTCCGGACCTCTACCTTGGCATAGTCATCCGGAATGTCTTGGTAGTGGAACCTGCGGCCCGGTATGAACCTCCCAGTTGCAACTTGTATTTTCTTTCCTGCCCTGCCGACCGGAATCAAGAGCTTGCAAGGAGTATCCTCCGTTACATCGTCTATCGGATAGCTCGGATCAGGCTGCGAAACGGCACCACCGTGCATCATATGATGGCTCCAATATCTATGGCATTCCTCACGAGCTGCTGCCCTAGCCTGGGATTCTATCTCCTCCTTATAGCGATCACGCTTCTTGTAGGTATGAGCATCCTCTTTGAATCCATCCTTCCGGCTAGTCTTTGAGGATACTCCCGGACACGGCGAGTGCTCCGGGTTGCCCAACGCATAGGTCGGCTTGTCCCGGTCTCTATCGGCACGAACATCCCGGCCTCTTCTGCGCGACGATGTTCTTCATCTTGGACTACCTCCTGGAGCTTTGGATCCTTGAAGACTACATCCCCCTCGGGGTGAAGGCCGGTGTTCTTGCACGCACCCGGTTCTGGTTCGTGGGTTGTGATTTTCATAGGAACCGGTTTCCCGGCCTTTTCCATCTCTTCATCTTGTTTTGTCCATTTCTTAACCGCTTGATGGTAACCGGTCGATCCCAAACGATGAGGATATTCATTCCTTCTGGCTAGTTCAGACATCCTCTAGCTCTTCTCCTTTTCCTCCGCCGATGTCTTCAGGGCAACGAACTCATCCCACTGGGCTGGTGTTATCTTTTCGTACTCCGTGAACGGCGTGCATCCCTTCTAAACATATTTCTTGTTAAGGTCTGTTTTCCAGTTCCGCCATAGCTTGCCCATGGTCTTGAGTGCATAGTCCTTTGCTGCATCGTCGTCTGTCCCTTGCGGATACTCAAACTTGCTTTGCAGCGACGTCCAACAGCTGTTCTTTCTAGTGTCAGGAACTTTCTTCCAATCCTTCCATGTGATCTCCACGATATCCCTAACTATCGCCCCACATTGGTTGCTATACTTGGAACATGAATCTTCGGGTGATAGGGGTTCCCTTTCTCACGATCTGCGTCGGCACGCGACTTCTTTCAACAACATGTTCTTCCCTCGCTCGCCCCTTCTTTTCTTGGGTTTACTCGAAGCGAGACGCACACGCACGGTTCCGGCTTCGGTTTCCACTTCAGTGCGGCTTGGGCTTTCCTTTTAGATCGGCGTGGAGCATTCTTCTATATTTGCATTTCACGTGACATCGGTTATAATCCATAAATATACTTAATACGATCGGAACTAATCATATATAATATGTTACATACCACCGGTTCGCGGGATGTAGTCCGAGTCGACTTCTTCATTGTCGCTCCCACCCTTTTTCTTCCTTGCGGGAGAAGGATGGGGGTCACTTGGCAGTGATACGATCCACTCCCTTCATCACCGGATCTTGACGGCGATGATTCCTCTGCGACTACTTGGGTGCAAATATCCTCCTCGACCATCGGTGGAGTTTGCTTGCCCTTGTCACCCGAGGGTTGCGCTTCGGTCGGTTTTCCATTGATATCCTTTTAAGGTGAGTTTATATTAGATGCGGAATGAAATCGTTTTTTGTCCTAAGTGTAAATTACAAATTACTAAACCACAAAGTACTAAACCAACGATGATCAATTGGCGGTGCCACTAGAATTTTCAAAGGCTTTGTTACAACTCAAGAGTTCCTGATCGAGAAACGAGCCCTCTCATTCTAGTAGTATAGATACAGATTATTAGTATAGATGACTCTTTTTACATTCAAGTAATATCAAGACCGTGTCAGAAAAAATGTCAAATTTTCATGTCATCGTGATCATGAATAACATAAAATTTTTTCAGTTACAGGTAAATTCTCAAGTTCTATTACAAATGGCAATTCTCTCCACACACACTATTCAGCTAATAATAACTGTCAACTTAATATGTGTAATACATGGTTCAGCTAAATTTTAAGGGTCACTGAAATTCCAGTAACTTCGTAATCCTCTTGGAAATTTGGATGAGGGATTTGGATGTTCTTCAGGGATTTATGCTCATTATTTGGCATGATCTGTTGATGCAATGTGCTAGACTGAGTATAGTTTTTTCATTTTCTATCTTCTAGTTCATTTTCTAGATTATACAACTACAGCTGTTCAAAATATGGAACAAAAGCTAAACCGAGGGAGCTTCTGATTCTGAGAGGCTGTAGCCGGTAGAATCTCTCCCAAACAGGCCCTGAGTATAGTAGTGTAAGTAAGAAGCAAGTGATTCATTAGAGGGTAATTGCATCATCAGGTGGGTCTATGTTCCAATGCTTGATTGAAAGTGATGTCTTTGCTTCAAGATTGCCACATTGGCACATAACCAACTTTGGAAATGTGACTAGGAAGCTAAATCAGTTACTACTTCTTCTAATAGTGAAACATGGCATTGGTTGGTTGGAAATGCAGGTGCCCAGTGCCCAGGCAAATCCCAACCAAAACATTCGTGATGATATTGTAATGAAGAATATGCAAGACAACGACATCCAGGTAAACAATGCCCAAGAAGCCTGTTTGGCTTAGGTTAGCCAGGAACAAAAAATAAATAGCAAAACTAGTGGAGTGGGATTTCTTGATGGGGATGGTCAAATAAGAAAATCACCAGAATCTCAATCGTGGAACGTGACCTTGGTGATAAAGAAACATGGAACCAAGCTGATCATACAAAAAGGTTATACTGGTCGAAGTGTCCAGGAAGCAAGAATTGTAACAAGCTAATAACCATCATGGACGGAAAGGTGAAAATGATGTTAAAAGTAGAACCATGTATATTCAGTACATGCCGGATACATGAATAAGTGAATTCCATAGTAAGATTAATGTAATGCAAAAATGTTAGAGAAGTGATACACCAATGTCTAAATGAGCAGTGTAGGTTAGTGGTTTCAAATATTTCAGAAGAAAAGAATTTGCAGGATTTTAGATGGCATGAACTAAAACCACTAACATCCTGACTTTCTAGTACACAACTCTTGTGCTACCCATCATTAGTTCATTGCTGATGCTTTGGCATTCGGATCAACCCTCAAGTCATTTTCTGGAGAAAATTAGGAACATTAACTTAAATGTACATGTAAATTCTCATAGTAGATGGACACTAACAATATTATTCGATGGTCATTGACAATGCTACACTATCAACAATATAATTGAACTCACTAACCACCAGATATTTCATTTTGTTTGACAATGCTACACTATCAAGAATCTAATTGAACTCACTAACCACTAGATATTTCATTTTGTGATCAACGATCATATGATAAGAACTGCATCTCTAATGTCAGTAAGGATCCTTTTGCGTGTTCCCCCAAAACAATGTCAGCAAGGATTAAGGAGCACTACAAAATTGCAAAATAAACTAAATTGGCGAGAATGATTAACTAGAGCATGAACAGAATGACTAAAGCTAAGCTGCACATTAGTAACTACCACTGTGTGGAGATCTGGCAATTAGTGATAAGAATTTTTTTCTCATAATTGACCAAATTGAGCAGCTAAAGAAGCAAAAGGACTAGGTAATGGCACCTAAGTAAGATCAAGTGATACTTCAGCTCTATAAATTCCCCCTCAATACTAACGGCCCGAAGCCTGAATTGGGCGCCAAGCAGAGGCAGTGAGAAGGCACAAGTCCTTCCATCCAAGCTTCAGAGCACCATTCTCCTCAATGAGCGTGTACCCGTCAGAAGGGAACATCCCAAGCAGCAGCGCGGCCTGAGCAGCTGCACTTCCAGCAAGCGATGACACTCGGAAGCCTGACTGTGCAAGCTTCTCGCGCCAGCTCCCAAACTTAACATCCCCGGTGCGCGCTGGACCTCCCTAGTTTTTTTTTCTAGTCGCATTGCTTCTCAAATCAGTAACTTCTTCAGTCGTTGTAGAATACATATGCCGATTTAAGTTTTTACCCTCTTGTTATGCATGCGAATGAATTAGCCTTAACAAAGTGGCCATAGACATAGTAGTGCAAATATAATTTCAGTTTTAATTCTGAACAGGTTGAGGATTAGTGTATCATCATCATCCACGCGTGCGAGAGGGGTACCTGGAGGAGGCGACGAGCAGAGGAGGTGACGAGGCTGCCGGTGGCGCCGGCGGTGAGGAGGCTGCCGGTGGCTGCGGCTGTGAGGAGGCGGCCATCGGTGAGGACGCGGGCGGCAGCGGTGAGGAGGCGGCCTGGAGGAGGAGGGCGGCGGTGGCAGTGAGGATGGCGGTGAGGAGCGGCGGCGGTGGCGGTGAGGAGGCTGCGGCGAGCGGTGGCGGTGAGGAGGCTGCGGCGGCGGTGAGGAGGAGGCGGCGGTGGCGGTGAGGACGGCCGGCGGCGGCTGGAGGAGGAGGCGGCGAGTGGCGGCGGCGAAAAATTTGGCGCTGGGCGGCGGCTCAAGGGTTTTCGCGCCTTCGGGACTTAGGAAAAATTGAGACTCCCGCAAGCCCATACATATAGCGGAAACCATTTTCGCTGGCGGCCGGCTTAACTGGCCGCTAGCAAAATTATTTTCCCTGGCGGCCGGATTACCAGGCCGCTAGCAAAAACATTTTACACCGGCGGCCCGATTACCGGCCGATAGTAGAACTCTTTTCGTTGGCGGCGGCTTTTTCCCGGCGGCATTCTTACCTGGCCGCTAGCAAAAATCTTTTTGATGGCGGCGGCTTTTCCCCGGCGGCGGCTTACCGGGCCGCTAGCAAAATATCTTTCGGCGGCGGCTTTTCCCCGGCGGCCGGCTTACTCGGCCGCTAGCAATAAAACTTTTGGCCCATTTTAATATTTAGTTCTTTCCACAAATAAACGTAAAAATATCTATAGAACTAATTACAAAAAGAGTCAGTAATCATTCGTACAAAAATTCATCATCCATCATAAGGTGCTGAAATTACATATATAGATTAGCCTTTCACATTCTTCCCTACTCCCTTATTCCTCATGTATGGCTTCGGAGAATCACCAAACATTGCCTCCGCGACCTTAATGTTGTTTGTAAAGTCCGTGAAGAGTGTCATGTTCTCGTACTGATTATATGCCTCAACATCTTCGACATCGTCAACTCCCAAAATCTTTTGTTTTTCCGAGACAACTATATATTTCTTCAACTGATATGGATCAGTCAGATAGAAAACTTGAGCGGCACGATCAGCAAGTACCCATGGGTCATTCTTGTGCCCTATGTTGACGAGGTCGACGATGGTCAGGCCAAAAATGTCGACAACCACGCCAGATGGGTGTTTCACCCATTGGCACCGGAACAATGGAGTCTACATGTTGGATCCATAGTCCAGTTCACATATTTCTTCTATGAATCCATAGTATGTGCTCTTTTGTCCGGTTGTGTCGATTGCCTCTACTCGAAGGCCACTGTTTTGGCATGCACTCCTTTGGTCTTTCGCTTTGGTATAAAATGTATACCCATTCAGATCATATGCTTGCCATGAGGTGTAAACACTTGATGGCCCGTCGCCAACCTCTTAATAGTTTTTCCTCCGTAGTATGGCCATCCGGTAGGCCGAGGTTCTTGAACCATTCAAAAGGCAGCCTTGTGTCGCTTCATGATCCATGCATCGAACGCCCTGTATTCATTGCTTGTAATTCCTTAAGGTGCTGATCTATGTACGACTCCACTATCGCGAGCTGTTGCAGCACAGTGAAATGAGCTTCTTTCAGTTTCTTGTAATCATCGTCGTGGATTCTTTTCTGCCCTTTTGTCCCTCTTCCAGATATTCTATCTTCATGTCGAGGTACCGGTAAACCAATTGCTTTCCCCTCTTTTAGGTAATCAATGCAACACTCAACGACTTTCTCGGTAGTATATCCCTCTATCATCGATCCCTCTGGGTGCGCACGGTTCCGTACGTAGCCTTTTAGAATGGACATGTACCATTCGAATGGCCACATCCGATGCGGGTACGGGGACCAAGTGCAATAATCGAGGCACAATATGAACTATGAGGTGTTCCATCATATTGAAAAATGACGGCGGGAAACACATCTCAAGCTCGCACACGGTCTCTATAGCGAAAGTGCGGAGAGGACCTAACTCATCAAGATCAATTACTCTCTGTGAGATTGCATTGAAGAAGTAACACAACTTTGTGATGACCACCTTAACGTGTAATGGTTCGATTGCTCTGATGGCGATAGCGAGGAATACTGTGAGCATTACATGGCAATCATGGGAATTGTAGCCCGAAAATGAAAAATCCTTCATCGACACCGGTCGCTTAATGTTTGAGGAGAAACCGTAGGCACTCTCACCCCGCGTAGGCATTTGCACATTGCCATTTTCTCCTCATTTGTCAAGGTGTAGCAGGCCGGCGGAAGATACACTTTTCCGTTACCCTCATCTACAGGGTGAAGCTCTTTTCTTATCTGCATATTTATGAGGTCCTTACGGGACTTCAGCCCATCCTTTGTCTTGCTAGGTATGTCTAGTAAAGTACCCATGGTGCTATCGAAGACATTTTTCTCTAGGTGCATGACATCGATAGAATGATGTATCTCCAAATCTTGCCGACGGAAGGTACTTAAAGAAAATGGAGTGCTTCTTGAATGGCCCGCTAGAGCTTGCCGGCTCTTTGGCCTCATTTCTCTTCCGCTTGTTGTTTTCCTTCTTTTTGGCCTTCCCAAAATCAACCTTGAGCTTTTTCGTTATTGTGAACACTTTATCACCCTTCCATGGTTCTGGTGGATCACTGTCCTCAATAGTGTTGTCGAAATATTCAGCTTTGAAGCGGTACAAGTGATTCTTTCTTAAGTAACGTCGGTGCCGCATGTACACTAGCTTCTTCGATCCTGAAGATACCGTACCTTGTACCATCAACACAAATAACGCAGCCTGTCTTCCCCTTGAGCTGTCCCGATAGGGAAAACGGTGCGGGCAAGTCGTTGACGGTGACAAAGATAATTGCATTAAGCGTGAAGTAATTCTCGCATGAATTCGTCCCAAACCCGGACCCCATGATTCCACAGATCAGCCATATCCTCCATCAAAGGTTCCGAAACACATCCATGTCATTGCCGGTTGTCGTGGTCCCCGTACAAGGATGGTCAACAAAATATACTTCCTTTTCGACACAACCACGTAGGGAGGTTGTACATGGTTAGGAGTATGCGGCCACGTCTTTGTGTGAGCTACTCAAGTCACCAAATGGATTCATTCCATCGGTGCTCAATGCAAACCTTACATTTTTTGGGTCCTCTGCAAACTCATGGTACTTTCTGTCAAATTCCTTCCACTGTCGAGCATCATCCAGATGTCGAATCATCCCATCCTTTTTTCGCTTTTCATGATGCCAGCGCATCGGTTCGGCATCCCTCGGGTTCGAGAACAAACGCTTCAATCGATCTTTCACCGGAAGGTACCACATGACCAACTGGGGATCTTCATCTTGTTGTTGACTTCTACCTCGTCTTGGGAACCATCCCGACCCTCGGACTGGCTACGGCTTGTTTTGTATCGACTAGGGTTGCACGTTGGGCATCTGTCCAAATCCTCATACTCTTTACGAAACAGTACGCAGTGGTTAACACACGTGTGTATCTTTCGCACGCCCAGAGATAAAGGGCAAATAAGCTTCTTCGCTTCATAGGTGCTGGTTGGCAGGGAGTTGGGTTGCGGAAACAGTTTCTTCAACAGAACCAACAATTCGTTGAAACTACCGTCCGACCAATCATTTCTTGCCTTCAATCTCATAAGTTCAAGCACCGTCCGCAACAATGTGAAATCCTTCATGCAACCATTTGCCTCATCGTACAAAAGAACCTTCGTTGCCTTTTGTAATGATTCAAGTTCTCCAACCCACGAGCGTTCCCGGCTACAACCTCGGGTTTAGCATGACGCAACATCTCTTCCAAATCAAAATTACCATCATCTACGCAAACATTACCATCATCGACATCATCAACTATACTGTGCTGACCATCATCGCCACCAATATCATCATCAACATTAATGGGCTCTACTTCCTCTTCTCCTTCTTCGCTACTACCATCAAATCCTCGTCCCAGTTGAACACTTCATCCCGTACTATCGCCGGTTGGGAACTTGTTTGCTTGGGATCTCTCCATGATGTGACCAATTTGTATAGCTCGCAACAAATCCATGCATCACCAAGTGTTGCTCGATTATAGATGGGTCGATCCAAATTTTCGATTCTTGCAATGTATGCATGGACATCTAATTTCCTTCATCTTCTTAGATGCAGCATTCTTCTTAGAAGCTTTCATGAATATGTCAACTCCTTCAATGTATGAGGACCGGTATCTCTCTCTATACATCCATGCTCGTCCGTCATCTATGCATTATTTGCGAAAAAATATGTACAACTTCGTCACTTTATATATTTTTGATAATATGTCACATTAAAATTATACTAATTAATATTTATAACCACTATAATCTAGACAAGCTAATTAAAGCTAGCCAAAAATCTACAAACTACAAACAACTAGAAAAAAATAAAAATACTAGCTCTTTTTCTCTTCTTCGAACGTTCTCTAGGTTAACTAATATATAGATCTGCTACAAATAAACATATCAAAACTAGATATATATATATATGGAACATCGATCATGCACAATATTTCTTACAAAGTTTGCCCATTTTAAGCTCCAAATAACAAATAAAAAATACTTTTCTTTCCCCGTGTCACATACTTTTTGCTATGCAAAATCTCAACAAACAACCAATAAAAATGAAAAAAACTTTACAAATAGAGTAGAAGAAAGTATATGTAACCTCTGGTGCAGTAGATCTTTCAAAAGATTGAAGATCAAAACCTTCCCCCTATGTATTTGTTCACAAGAGAGAGAAAATCGTGCTCAAATGCCATGGTCGCTAGCTGGACTGGTGGTATAGGTGATGGTATTTTCTCTTGCGGTCAACATATGTCGGTTGCATAGAACCGCCATAGAAAATATTTAGGGGTGGCGGCGGATTAAGTGGGCCGCCAGCGAAGATGTAGGAATCTTCGCTAGCGGGCCACCTCATCTTACCGCCAGCGAAGATATGATATGTTCTCTGGCGGTGCTTTAAGATGGCCGCCAGAGAAAATACCACATCTTCGCTGGCGGCCAGCTTTAGGGGGCCGCCAGCAAAGATGTGTTTTCGCTGGCGGCCCGAGACACCCCACCCCCCTATCTTTTGAGCTGGCGGTTTCACCTCGTAGCCGCTAGAGAAAAGTTTTTCCAAACGCCATGAAAGATTGTTTTCGTAGTAGTGTTATGGCCTTCAGGAAGTTGCGTCATTATTTCCAGGCGCACCGGGTAACGGTGGTCACGTCCTACCCTCTCGAACAAATCCTGCATAACCGAGAGGGCACGGGACGGGTAGTCAAATGGGCCATCGAGTTGTCGGAATTCGATCTACACTTCGAAGCCCGGCACGCAATCAAGAGCCAAGCCTTGGCTGATTTCGTGGCGAACCGGACGCCAACGGCCGGAAGCGATCCACCCCCGGGGAACTCGAGAGTGCGGGGAATCGTGACCAAGGAGCCGCGCACCGGGAGATGAACTTTGACGGTTCACTCACCTTGCACGGAGCCGGAGCGAGCGTGGTGCTAACTTCCCCAACAGGCGACGTGCTTCAGTACATCGTCCGGATCGATTTCCGGGGCAACCAACAATTATGGCCGAGTATGAGGGGCTTCTAGCAGGGTTGCGAGTGGCAACAGGCATGGGCATCCGCCGTCTGTTGGTCCTCGGGGATTCCCAACTGATTGTAAACCAAGTTTCCAAGGAATACCAATGCACCGACCCCCAAATGGAAGCTTATGTCAGGGAAGTACGGTGTATGGAGCGCCATTTCGATGGCCTCGAACTACGCCATATTCCCAGAAGAGATAACTCCCTGGCGGACGAGCTATCTAGGATCGCATCCGCGCGAGCCCCAGCCCCGCCAGGCACATTTGAAGAAAGTCTCACAGAGCCGTCGGCGCACCCCGAACCGCCCCAGAGGCAGGAATCGGCCGGTCCCGACGCCCTGGACCCGGCGGGCCAGCCACAGCCTGGCCCCGCCGGGACCAACATCACGCGCCAGGTGGCTTGGATTTCGGAAATCCGAGCATACCTACAAGACGCGTCATTGCCCGAGCAACGCGAGGAAAGCGAATGCATTGCCCGAACCTCCAAGATGTACGTGTTGGTAGAAGGAACACTCTACCGACGCGGCGCCAACGGAGTGCTCATGAAGTGCATTGCTCGGGAACAGGGTATCGAGCTCCTAGCCGAGATCCATGAAGGCGAATGCGGAGCGCAATCGGCCTCCCGAACCCTGGTAGGAAAGGCATTCTGCCTGGGATTCTATTGGCCCACCGCGCTGGAGGACGCAACAGACCTCGTGTGGCGGTGCTGAGCGTGTCAATTCCACGCCAGCGACGCACTGCCGGCCCGAGGCCCTTCGACCATCCCGCTCTCATGGCCATTTGCGGTGCGGGTGGACATCCTAGGCCCATTCAAGCAGGCGCGGGGAGGCTGCAAGTTCCTGTATGTCGCCATCGACAAATTCACCAAGTGGCCAAAGGTCTATCTAGTCAGCGTCATCGACAAACATTCGGCTGTGCGGTTCATGAGAGGCATCACGGCAAGGTTCGGGGTCCTCAACAGGCTCATCACCGACAACGGCACCCAGTTCACGAGTGAGCTATTCGGCGAGTATTGCGATGACATGGGCATCAAGCTCTGTTTCGCCTCGCCCGCCCACCCCCAAAGCAACGGTTAGGCCGAGCGTGCAAACGCAGAAATACTAAAGGGCCTCAAGACTAAGACCTACAATGTGCTCAAAGGCATGGGGACTCGTGGACTGATGAGCTGCCTACGGTCCTTTGGGCCAATCGGACAACCCCGAGCCGCACCACCGGGGAAACGCCTTTCTTCTTGGTGTATGGAGCCGAGGCGGTCTTGCCCTCCGAGCTCACCCTGGGATCGCCCCGGGCCACATTATACACCGAAGCGGATCAAGGACAAGCGCGTCGTGACGATCTGGATTACCTGGAGGAAAGACGGCGCCGGGCAGCGCTTCGCGCGGCCCGCTACCAACAGAGCCTCCGCCGCTACCATCAAAGCAAAGTCAGCCCCCGAGCGCTGCAAGTCAATGATCTGGTCCTGCACCGTGTGCAGACGTGCGCAGGACTAAGCAAGTTATCCCCGATGTGGGAGGGGCCATACATGGTTATCGGCACCCGTGTCCGGGAGTAGTTCGCCTAGCCACAGAGGACGACACTCCGTTGCCAAACCCGTGGAATATTTCCCACTGCGCAGTTCTACCATAAGCCGCATGGTGCGCCGAAACATGCATGGAAGTTCATCCACTGCCTCCGGTGGCATGAACAATAAGTTTTCTATTAATCCCATATGTTTCCCTTGCAAAATACCTGTTGTAGTGTGTTTTCCCCCATGTGCTCGAGCATGTGCTGCGGATGCGGCTTTCCAATAGTTCCTCGGCCTTGCCCGCCTTAGCTTGAGAGCCCTAAGGGTGTCGAGGGTACGCGATGCTGCATACTACCACGCCCGGGGCAGCCAACGCCCGGGGGTTTGGGTGCGAACTAACACGCCTGTCCCGGCCCCCCGTTGCCGCTGCCCTCGCTGGCCTTTTTATGCCTTCGCTCCTACTCGGAACCCCGACAAAGGCACCAACCAACGGCCAGTGCATACTGCCCGAACCCGGAACAGCCCCCCAGTTACATGGCACAAATCACGGGGGAGGACAACACTACCGCATTATCGCATTAACTAAGAGTTCAACTATCAATTGCAGGAAAGCAAATAAACGGGGGCTCGGGCCAACCAACCGCTACTACGTGTGCGCTAAGTTGGCCGGGGGCTCCCAACATACACATACATGAATCATCAAAAGCAGCCACGATGAGCTGTTGCAACGCAAGTTCAGCATAGTGAAGGCAAGTTCGCTGATTTTATAAACAATGCTACAAATATCTTTTTACATAAATACAGATACAAGCCGAGAAGGAGCAAGAGAGCCCTAAATGGCCGGTGGGCCGCTGGGGGCATCCGCCGGGGGATCTTCATCCGGCGAGTCCTCGTGGAGGGCGAGCTGGAAGGCCGCCGGGGTGCTGTCGAAGCCCATCATGATGGAGTCGACGACGTCTTGGACGCGGCGGTGAGCGGCCTCCTCGGTGCCTTCGAGGAAGTCCTCGGTGGGGATGTAGGGGTCGAAGTCGGGGTCGCGGGCTTGGTAAGTTGCCAAGATAAGCGACGTGACCTGGCGGGATAAGTAATATGATGACTCCTTCGCCACATCGTCGACCTCCTCCGGCACCCTTTTTATCCCCTCGGCCAGATCGTCGATGTGCATGGCCAATCCCCCAAGGTAGGGACGTTGGGGGGAGGGTACGGTTGACCCCCACCCCGCGAGCCGCGTCCCGAAGGCGCCCGACGGACGAGGCCAGGCCCTGGACCCCCAGGCGCAAGACGCGCTCCAGCTCCGTGATCCGGCGGCGTGCCTCCTCCAGTTCCGGCCCCGGCCCCCGCAGCTGCGCCTGCGCATCCATGACCACCTGCTCCTGGGTGGCCAGCTCCTGCTCCCACCGCTCTAGCTCGTCCTACCGGCGGCCCGAGGCGGCGGCAAGCAGCTGCTCGCGATCCCACACGCCTTTCAGGCATCGGGAGGCCTCCTCCTGGGCTTCCAGCACTGCCGCCTCTCGCCCCCCCCGGCGGCCTCGCGCTCGGCGATGACCTTCTCCTGGGCCAGCACGTTGGCCTCCCGCGCGGCGGAGTCTTCCTCGGCCCAGGCGACGGCGGACTCCCGGCTCTCGACCGCCCGCCACGCCGCCTCAAGGGCCCTCTCCCGCTCCGCCAGGCCGGCCTCGTGGGCCTGGAGGTCAGTGTCGATGCTGGCAGCGGCGGCCTCAGCATCACACAGGTTGCGCTCACGCTCGTCAAGGCCCTGCGCGTGCTCCCTGAGGTCACGAAGGAACTGCCCGGCGGTGGTGCGCACCCTCCCTTCAGCGGCGGCGGCGACCTGCTCGAGGAGGTCAGCGGCGTGCCGCTCAGCGACGGTGTCTTCGAACACTTGGCTGAGCTCCTCCTGGCGCCGCTCGATCTCCGCCAGCTCCCACCTGCGGATGAGGCTCTCCGTCCTCGCCGTGGCCGCCAGCTCCTGACAACCCTCCTCGACCTCGGCCTCCCGCCGCGCCACCTCAACCTCCCTGGCGGCCAAGGCCTGCACCTGGGCCCGAAGCCCCTCCAGGGAGATAGCGTTGGCCTCCTCCAGCGCCCTGGAGACGACCTCCCTCGCCCGCTCCTGCGACCGGACGAGAGGCTCTGTGTCCAAGGCGGCCACGAACCCAGACCGGGCGCCCCCAGACTCGGAGTCGGAGCTCGGCCCGGGATCGGCCGCCTGCGCAGGCTGAGCCGCCGAGGACCCCCCATGACTGGCGCCGCTCGACCCTTGCCTTGGGGGCTTGCGGCAGGCCTGCGCCGGTAGGATTAACGGTAGCCGGCGGGGTAACGGCGCCGCTGAGTACGGCGCGGGCGAAGGCTGCTGTGGCGGCGGCGATGGTTGCCGCGGAGGGGACCCCTGAGGTTGTTCTCCACCGCCCTCCGTTGCCCCCTCTGTGCCGGCGCCAACCACAGCTTGCCCTTCGTGGGCGGCCGACGCTCCGGCCTCTGGGTGGGCCCCCTCCCCGGATCGCACCGGATCCAGGACCGGGCCCGTAGGGCGGCCGGACTGGGGGCTCGGGTGCCGGGCCTCTCTGCGCGCCCTCCCTCCCCGAGGCGAACCGCCCTTGGGCACAACCCTTGGGCGAAAATGCCTGTGCTCGCGGCTGGAAACAAAACAAAAGCACAACAAGGAATCATGAAACAAAGACAAAAAGGGTAAGGCCCCGATGGGCATCCACGATTCGGCAAGGCGTACCTGCGGGCGGGGTTGAAGTCCCAGGAGATCCCCGAGATGGCCCGCTTCTTCTTCGCAGGGTGGCCTGGAGGACTCCCTGGGCTCTTGCTTGCCGTGTCCCCCGACGCTAGAGTCCCGCGGGCGGACCCCGCCGCCGGCGTACTCGCCGGAGATGCGCCCCGGGCCTCCCCCGTCGCCGGCGTACTCACCAGGGATGCGCCCCGGGCCTTCCCCGCCGTCGTTGTCACCGCCGTTGTGGCCGGCCTGGCCCTCGGCGTAGTGGCCCCCAGGGATGGGCCCGCCGCCCGCGTGCCCCTGGCCTGCGGGGGGGGTGGGGAGCAGTGCGCTCCGCTCCGTCATCGTGCGGTGGAGATGGGGGAGGAGAGGGGTCCTCCTCTGGCCTCTTCCTCTTCCCCTTAGGGTCTGGGGCCCCCGGGTCGCTTCGGCCTGGACCCCGACGGTTCAACCACCCGATTGGGATGTGGTCGTCGGCGTCATTGTCGTCGTCACCGCCCCCGTCCCTCGAAGCAGCCTCCGGTGCGGCCGACGATGAGCCCACGCCATCGCCCACCACTGCGCGGAGTGCGGGATCTCTGGCGCGGCGAGTCCCGGCACGGCGGCACCAACCCCGGGCGGGAGCTGCGTCGGAGTCCATCTCCGTGACGTCGAGGGTGCGGCGAACCAGGGTCCCGAGGTCCCTCTCGTCCCAGTCAAAGGCGGCGCCCACGTGGGTCCGCATGTCATCATTGGGGCCCATGTACATGTAGGCGGGGCGCGGCCTTCCCTGCAGCGGTGCGATGCGCCTCATCTGGAAGTCACGGAAGACTGCGTGGCTGGACAGGCCCCCCCGCCGAAGGTAGCTGATCCGGTCCAGCACCCCGTCCAGCTCCCTCCCAGCTCGCGGGCGCGCCCCCCAGTTCCTCTGGTTCACCGGGATCCCCGTCGGCAGGGAGAGGCGGGGGTGGTCGCCCAGGCTGGTGTAGAACCAGAACGCCCTCCAGTTCTCCCACCTGGAGCGAGGGTGGATGTCGATGAAGGGAGTTCCGACCGCCCTGTCGTTCCGTGGCTGGATCGCCACGTACCCGACCGCGCCGGGGGAGCCAGCCCGGCATACCCGGAAGAACTGCTGGAAGAGGTGAAGAGAGGGCCTCACCCCCACGAACATCTCGCAGGTGTGGGCGAACACGGCGAGGTAGAAGACGGCGTTGGGGGTGAGGTGGTGCAGCCGGAGGTCGTAGAACTCCAGGATGTCGAGGAAGAAGCGGGAGAAGGGTGGCACCAGCCCGACCATGGCGAAGGAGGCGAAGAACACCATCTTCGTGGAGGGCTGCTCCTCCAGGATATCGCCGCCGCTGCGCATGCCGCGTGGGAGGAACTTGTTGAAAAGACTGCGGGCCTCCGCGGTGCGAACCAAAGATTTGGGAAGCACGCTTCCCGGCTCCAGGGGCGAATCGCGGCCCATCGCGAGGGTGGATGCAGAAGTACGAAAAGGGAAGCTAAAGGCGAAAGAAAGAGAAGGAGCAGGAGGCGCTAGGTAGACAAAGGGCGAATGGCAATGTGAGGAGATGGCAGTGGAAAGCGTAGAAACTGATCCCCGTCCATGCGGATCTGGTTTTATAAGCTGCCACCGCCCCCTCGGATTCCACGGCATTAAATTCGCCCCACTACCACACGAAGCGCCCCCTCGTCCCCGCGCCTTTTCGATTTTCGTATCCCCTTGGGTTCCCCGCGCCGTCCTGGACTTTGTGCCGCCCGGGGTTCCATGCCCGCCAGCGCACTACACGGACGGAGAGTGCCAGGCGGTTTGGATGGGCCCCCACGCGCGTGGCCCAAATAAACTCGCCCCCCGTCTTAAGGAAAGCTTGGCCTGGTGCATCACCAGTCGTCGCGTACCAGCGCCTACTGTAACAGAAAAGCATCCAGCACCCGGGCCCACACACTCAAAAAATGGCGTCAACCGCGCCCGAACCCGACTCGGTCCCAGTCAACGCCGGGGGCTACTGTCGGTGATATGGGCCCGGGGGTATGTCAGAGGCATGACATCTGAAAGGGGAAGGCACCCTTGCCCGTCAAAAGAGCGTCAAAGTTATGCCCTGAAAGGCTTAGGCGAGTCTCGGCCACGGGTGGCCACGTGGCCGTCCCAGAAGGGGCTGGCCCGGAGGCTGCCCGGAGGCCACCGTATTCCCAAACGGTGCGGTCCGGGATCACCGGACGACCGTTCGGCAGGGTCCGGGGATCACCCGGACCCCCATCCATCATCCCGCACCTCTCTGAGAGAGGAGCGAGTCCAGCTATCAACCAACTCATTTAATGCTCAAAAGGAGAGGAGCTGAGCGCCTGCCTCACCGCATTCAATGCGACGTGAGGCGCGGCTGTCAGTTACTCTCATCATCACCCCTTTTTTGCCTATCACAAGGCAAAAGGAGCTAAAAGTCTTTGACTAAGACCGCGGCGTGGCCGCACACCTACTCCACGCACGCCTCCCGCACACCCTGTCCAGTTGCATTTAATGTGTTGAGCGGCCGTGTGGGAGAGAGAGGGTGCGCGCGTGGGAAGCACGGTGCCTATGCCTACCCGTGGAACGAGCCACTGACCAGTGGGTCCCGTCGGAGTAGGTAGGCAAACCATCATCGCGTCAGCGGCATGGCTACCACGACGACCGCCCCCTTTTCCACTTTCCATGACGCAGCAAACAGGAAGGAGTAGGAATGGAATGGCTTCTCCGACAAGACAAGATAAAAACCACTCCCTCACGTGGAGTAAAGTAGAGAAAAGTTGGGACTACTGTGGTGTTCCCTTATACTATAAAAGGAGACCCAAGTCCATCATAGAACAGGTTCTGCCCCTTTGGCTGGCTGGTTATTGTTGGTTGCTGCTAGATTGACCCACTCTAGGTCGTAGATTGGTCAGCAGATCAGTCCCCTGGGCAGCAGCCAACTCTTGGCGATACCTCCTTCACTGCTTAGTCCGAAGGAGAGGAACATTCCCCTTGTTCTTGGCAATTGCCCCATATACTACATACAAATAGGAGTAGGGTATTACACCGCGCTGGTGGCCCGAACCTGTATAAACTCCCGTGTTTCTGCAATCCTAGCTTCTTCTTCCCGCCTCATCTGCATTATTTCATTTTTTCAACGAGTTTAAACCAGGGTGCACCGCTCCCCGTGCCGAACCAAAAAAGGGGATCATCGGGATCCTTGCATGTCGATCTACGACATCGACAAGGGAAAATTATTTTATTTTTTAAAATTAGGAACTCCATCCTCTAATGATGTATGCTTATCATATTATATTTGTAGGTATATTTCCATACATTTTTATCTCTAAAAAGATTTATGGAAAATGATGAGACCGAAAAATTTGTTTAGAAAAAAATATGTTATTTTTTAAAATTAGAAACTTGTGGACAAAAATGTTATAAAATAAATGACAAAAAATATAGAAATTTTGATAAAAAAATTAAAAAACTAAGGTAATTTATAAATCGTTATAATAGTTAGAAATAAGTACACTACATACATTAAGTACAATAATTCTAAATTGTATTAAGTACAATACATTACGTATGTGGGATTATTATATAATTATTTATATACAATTATTGTATATTATTTAAATAGTTTGACTTATATGGATTTTTCTTATGATTTTTGTGCATTTCAAGTAGATGGATGACATTGGATGTACATCGCGGACTGATGGTCGATAGAGTTTATTCAAGGCGTGTATTATTTTTTGAGTATGGCCAATTCTAACAAGCATAAGGGCTTTACACGTTGTCCATGCAAAAATTACAAAAACCAGAAGGAGTATTCTATATCAAGAATTATTCATACTCACTTGTTTCAGTCGGGATTCATGCCTCACTATAATTATTGGACATCGCACGGAGAGGTAGGGGTTACAATGAAAGAAGATAAAGAAGAAGATGGCAACATTCTAGACTGTGGACAATACGGTGGATTTGAAGAAAATATAGCAGGCGAGGCGAATGGGGATGTTGAAGATAAGGACAGTGCCGATGATCTTGATGTTGCGCAATGTACAAGAGGACTGCGAATGTGAAAAGGAGATGCAGAAATTAGAGCATATGGTCGTGGACCACAAAACGTCCTTGTAGCCAGGTTGCAAACAGGGCCACAAAATGTTAGGTACCACACTGGAATTCTTGCAATGAAAGACCAAAAATGGTGTCAGTGACAAGACATTTGGCATGTTATTAAAACTCATGAAGAACATTCTTTCAGAGAGAAACGAATTACCAGAATCAACGTACGAAGCTAACAAGTTAGTTTGCCCTCTAGGATTGAAGGTACAGAAGATACACGCATGTCCGAACGATTGTATCCTCTATCACGGTGAGGAGTACGAGAACCTAGAAGCATGTCCGGTTTGTAAAGCACTTCGATACAAGATTAGACGAGATGATCCAAGCAAAGTTGACGGACTGCCTTCGAAGAAGAGAGTTCCTGCTAAGGTGATGTGGTATTTTCCTATAATACCATGGCTCAAGCGTTTGTTCAGGAACAAAGAGCAAGCAAGAATGATGTACTGGCACGCAGAAGAACACCAACAAGACGGGATGTTGAGACACCCCGCCGATGGGTCGCAGTGGCGAAACATCAACAGAACATTTAAAGACTTTGGAGAGGATGCACGAAACATAAGGTTCGGTTTAAGTATGGATGGCTTGAATCCTTTTGGAGAGATGAGCAACGGCCACAACACTTGGTCTGTTACGATTCATGAAAACATGAAAACATGAAAACATGAAAACATGAAAAGATTCATCAAAACATGAAAACATGAAAAGATTCTAACAATGGTCTAACTATTTGAACAATCTCAAAATGACTACAAGCAGCATATATATAGGATTTTTCATGTAGTCAACATATGGTTCTGGTAGAAATTTATAATCATTGAGGAACTCATCATTTTTATCTTTTTTAAAATAAAATCTCTGCATCCTAGGTTCACTTGAAATAAGATCATAATTACTCTACTTTACCATATCATATCCCACAATAACCTAGACTTAGATCACGCACTTGCTACCTACGAGTTTTCAAGTTCAAGGTGATATACCCAAAACAATAAACTCAAAACTGAAGAATGCTAAGTTGAAAACTAGGCATGAAAGGAAAATAAAATAGAGCAATTATTTATCATTTCCAAAATGAGGGAATTAGACATTCCTATCATGCATAGTTACCTTATTATATTTTTATTTATTTTTTTATAGATGCAATGCAAGAAATAAATAAACAAATAAAGGATAAGAGTTACCTCACACGGCGGCCCTCCCCCAAGGTTGTTCCTTGCTCATGGTCCGCGATAGGGATTGAATCCCTGCGGATGAAAGTAGGCTATCAGGTCAGATTGGCCTTGCTGTAGTGTTGAGCTGATTTCTTTGAGCTTCTCATCGGTCTGGTGCTATCACTGATGATTTTCTTGGACATGTTGATATAGTGTATCTTGAATCTCAGTGGTTCTCATGTCCAACTCACCCATCCTTTGAGTGATCTCTACAAATCCTTGGTCACGAAAGCCTTGTGCGAGAATGAGCATTGAGCACCAAGTGATGAAGGTAGACTACCGGAGCTTTATGTCACACCGAGAAATTTAGCTAAAATTTTAGACTATTTTGTGTATTAAATCCCTGTCCAGGAATTAGCCAGGGTACACAAAATAAATCCAAACATAAAATAAAGTGTAAAATACTTACAGAAGAGGCACTTAGTCCTCGCAGTCAAAAGAAAGCAGCAGCAGCAAAAAAAGGTGATCCTAGCGAGGCTTCAGCTCCACTCCACAGGCAAACTCAACTGGGGTCTGAGCCTGGGTCTTCTAACTCCGTCTTCAGCACAAAAGTACTACACTTCTAGGAAAAGGCAGAAAAAGCAAGGCAGAGTACAACCATCGTACTCAGCAAGCCACTTTGAGGATGCAGACATGTAAGAGAAGACAAAGATAGGCTTTGGGCTATTTGCATAAATGTGGTTGTTAACCTTTCTAGTTTAAAACAGGAAAATGTTGATGAAATATTTCAAGATTAATTCTTCACTGAACAATGCTAAATCACGTTGATCAAGCTCAACCATCCCACTTGAACTAAACTAGTTCCATTATGTCAAATTATTAAAGGTGAGACTAATCACGGTGAATCTGGTCGGTCACCCATATCCGCGAGCATGGCTATTCAAATAGTTCTACTCTGATAAGAGGTGTACAACTGTACCCACAAGACACAATCCACTGTATGTCACCGTGCCATGCCTGACACGTTACCATGCGAGGGACAAGACTCTTCGCATAACACCTCCTGACCAAGCGGTACCACACTAAGGTTTTGCCCCTACCTCTAAATCCAGGGTAGGAAGCCCCCCTTGTGCCTAGATGAATTTGAAAGCTGCATAGATCTTGCCCGGTCCATCTGAACTCCATCACCCCCACCCTTGCCTGGGTATGTCAGCCAGGGAAATGCTACACTACAAGTCCAATAGTTGCCCATTCTTGCTTGTGGTAAGTACGGTAAGTCCTCCAAAGTTTCCCGTGAACCGGTCCTTAATTGCCATGGGTGCCACAAGCAAAACCATGCACCCACAGCCACCATTAAGTCACATTTTAGTTGGACAATTACTACCAATAAAACATGGCCAGGTGTATCAAGCTCGTAGCTCATCAGATACTAAAGTAATTAATGTGACTCTCCCATTAGGTGAGCTAGGGGTAATTAAGCATGCCTAAACGTAAATAATTCTAGCAAGGTCACACGAGTGATGCGAGCTACTCAAATTATCACCTAGGTTCGACAAGGAATGGACATCAAATAAATATGGCACAAGCAAGCAGATAGGGGTGAAAATGGATCAGATACGGTCGGAAACTAGCTATACCGTATTTCTTTTCATATTTTTTTTGAATCGGATTCGAAATCGGGAACCTCGAATACGAAAACGGAAACAAATACTATCGGAAACAAATACAGAACGGATACGAATCGAAAAAATACGATAACAGATATTGATCAGAATATTAAACCCTCTCAAACTAATCAATATTTATAATTTTTCAGCTAAGCAACACATATAATAAATTTTAAATGTCCATATCAACATTGTGTTACTAATTTTATGACCATATCATCTTTCATATCAAATATCATTATAAATCAAGCATAGTAATTTTAGACATTCATAATAAAAAAATAATTCACTCATGTGAGTGTATACCATAATTTAAGTAGTTTATCATAAAATAGTTCATCAACATGGTTCACAATTTCACATATCACAAACTCACAAATAGTTCATAAGTTATAACATATTGAACATAATGGGTCGGCTGGGCCAAAGGCTCCACACCTAGGGTCCGGATATTATCTGATGAGGTATCCGAATATTATCCGACCATATCCGCTATTCGCCGGATAATGCCTCTATCGTATTCGTATTTGTATCCAAGAAAAATTATTCGTTTCCGAATCCAAAATTATCCGACTGACACTATTCGTATCCGATTTTTCGGACGGAATCCGGATATTATCCGTACCGTTTTCACCCTAACCTAGGGTCCGGATATTATCCGATGAGGTATCCGGATATTATCCGACCGTATCCGCTATCCGCTGGATAATGCCTCTACTATATTCGTAACCGTATCCGAGAAAAAATATCTGTTTCTATTTCCGAATCCGAAATTATCCGGCTGACACTATCTGTATCCGATTTTTCGGATGGAATCCAGATATTATCCATACCGTTTTCACCCCTACAAGCAGATAGGTAATTCCCTAATCCCATCTAATTAGCAAAACATGCAATTTTATTTGCAAACCAAAAAATATTTTATAAAGTGGGATCAATATGATTCAAGGAGGAACGTGACTTGCCTTGGTTCTTCAGACGATCTTCTTTTCTTCGCGAACGCAAACTTCCAAAACGACGAAGTCTACACGCTGGCACGCAAAACGAGGAAAAACCTAATAAAAACCAAATAAACAGTACATGAAAAGTAAACAAACATGTAGAGCTCAATTTTAGATGAAATTTACAATTTGAATGGCCCAATTTTAGTTCGTATGGATTATATATGAATTTTAGAAGTTTTAGGCCATTTAATGAATTTTTGGAAATTAATTCAATTTATTGCATAATTATTAATTATTTTTACAAAGGAAAAGGCTCGGGATGATGTCGGCGTGGCGAGGGCGGATGTCGGCCCGTGGCGCGGCGAGCGTGTGGTCCACGGTGAACTGGGTCCACGGGAACTAGTCCATGCGCCAACCACATGGCTGCCACGCGGGCGACCACGAGGGATGGCCACAAGGGATGGCCAGTCGTCGTGGTGCCAACGTGGCAACGCCCCTGGCACCATGGCAGCTGCCACATGGAGGACCCACATCGCCTCTAAAGGGGATCGGGCAGCCATGGGACTGACTGCTCGGATCGACCCGAGGGCGATCCAACGACCGAAAGGCGAGGCCAGGCCAGTGGCGACCGCCAACCGGCCAGAGGGTGGCACGGGGACGCGCGCGGTGCCCGATGGTCACCGGCGACGGCCATCGGCGCGACGATGCACACCGGAGAGCGGCGGACAAGGATGGAAGAGGAAAAGCGAAAACTCACTGACACCGGCGGCGCGCGGGACGGCAGGGAACGACGACAATGGCGGCGGCGGCCCGGGCGCACGGCGGTCGCGTTGCTCCGGTGGCGAGCGGTGCTTGAGAAGAGGTGGACAGGGTGCGGCGCAACGAGGTGAAGGCGACAATGGGATTGGCCTGGCGCGGTAATGGCTAGGACGACAGCGGCGTGTGGCCGGAGGTGGCAAATGGCAATGGAGGTTTGGGATTACGGTGGAAGTGGGGTTCCAGCAGTGATTTGCAGACAAGGAGTGGTGGCCTATGATCTACAAGGGGTGGTGGCCGGAGGTGGCAAATGGCAATGGAGGTTTGGGATTACGGTGGAAGTGGGGTTCCAGCAGTGATTTGCAGACAAGGAGTGGTGGCCTATGATCTACAAGGGGTGGCACGCACGGCGGTGGCAGTGGAATGGAGCGACGAGCGGCGGGTGGCGCGAATTGGGCAGTCAAAATTGGGGGGAACGGTGGCGTCTTGGGTTTCTCGATGCGGGAGGCTCGGGGTGATTTATAGGGGTGGGAAGGAGCACACGGGGCCGACTGTCCTCACAAAACAACACTAGTCTTTCTGCATAATTTGTCCTCACTTATGCGCACTTGGGAAGAACTTCCCAGTCGGTCACCCATCCCCAAATTGCCTCAGGCCAAGCACATTTAACCTCGAAGTTTTTTGGAAATGAGCTTCTAGAAAAAAGTTGTAACTTGTTGGTATGAGTATTTTATTAATCCTATTAAGTCCTGGGCAGGATAATCATCAGCTTTAATTGGTCTAACATCTTATCTAGGAAAGATGCATAAATGCTACCCATTTATGCATCAACCTCAAGGTAGGATTATGGATATCATTAGTTCTTGACTCACTAAAAGTTTCTTGTGAAATGCTTTGCCAAACACTGTTTATTTCCGGAGAGGAGCCGAAAGGGCGTGCCGTGGAGGGGACTGGTCGGGGAGCTCGCCGGCCGGTCGTCCATGGTGGCCAATCAAGGGGAACTAAATCCGGCAAATAAAGGTTGAATTAAGAGGGGAAAACTTTGGGGAAATGATTAGGGAGAGGAGAGGAGCCGATTTTTGTGGTTAATTTAAAGGGAAATCAAACGGGGAGGGAGATCAAGAGGGGCGGCGCTAGGGTTCGACCGGGAAGGAGAGAGACAACGTGTTGGCTTGAGGAGGACGACGACCTACGGCTAGTGCCGGCCAAACGGGCGGCCCGGCACGGCTCGGCACGGGCACGGCCCGTCACGGCATGACCCGTTAGGCACGACCACTGTGACGGGCCGTGCCGTGCCGGCCCACGTGTCCCGCCCCCGGCCCAAGCACGGCCCACGGGAGGCCGGGCCGTGCCCGTGCCGGCACGACACGAATATGGCCCGTGGGCCGTGGCCGAGCCCACGGGCCCACAAGGCACGGCCGAAATTAAAAAAATAGAGAAAATATGAAAAAATAGAAAAAAAATAAACAACCCTATTATTTCTATAGATAGAAATTAAAATTGTAAATAAAGGATAAAAAATGAAATAATGATATATTTGTCACGTTGAAAATATGAAAAAATCATCTATTCGTCATCTATTCTGCATATTGAAATTATTGAAATAAATATTGACACTTACTATATGTTAAAAATAGTAGTGACCTTTATTGATGTTTATATCATTATATGATACAATGATACATGCTGCCTCGTTAAAAACTTTGTCATGTAAAAACTCATAGGGAAAACTGAGAAAACCATGACAAAGAAAAGAGTACAACTCAAAGATCACAACTACTACTAACAAAGTTCTATTGGGGTTGGTCTGGATCTAAGTAGAGGTTCTTGAACTGGACGGCCAATTCTTGGTTCTCAGCAGTGTATTGGCCATGTTTTCTAGCTAGCTCCCAATATTTAACGCTTAGTAGCATTTCGACGTGGTCGCTGCTCAGAGTTGTCCTCCTTTCTTCGACGATTCGACGGCAAAGGCTGAAGGCCAATTTGAAGGACACTGTTGACACGGGCACCGTCAACACATCCCGTGCAAGTTTTGAAAGCACGGGATATGCCATCTTGTGGTCATTCCACCATCCGAGGACGTTGAAATCTTGTGCTTCATGCCTGATGGCGTCGCTGTCCACATAAGTTGACAACTCTTCGGCAACACCATGCGAAGAGACGTCTCCACTTCCAGCCGATGAACTGCCACCCCCTTGGCTTGAAGATGAGCCACCCCAAATTCTACCCCATTGTATCTTCTTCTTACCTGTAGTGGCGATAGGAGGGGGTCTCTGCTGGCGAACTCCATGGAACTTTAGTTCATACTTTCCAAAAACTTCATATAGTTTACTACTAACCTCAGTATAAAAAGAACTATAATCTACACCTACAGTATCTCCAATAAGTGATAAAATAGTGGAGAATCCCCTTAATTTACCCCTAGGATCTAATATGAAAGCAAAAGCATACAACATAGGTATATTTTTCTAATATTTTAAATATTTTTGTTTCATGTGAAAGACAGGCATCATTTTCATATTCTTTTAACAACGTGGCAATTTCAAGAGTATTGTGCAAAATTAAATTGACAGTTGGATAGAAAACTTGGGACAGAGTAAGAGTAGACTTATAAAAAGTTTCAAGCAATTGGTAATATCTTTGGACAATTGCCCAGACGTGCTCAGTCAGTATTGGCCCACCGTCGCTGTTTCTTGGGCCATTACGTGACTTGACAAAATTAGTTAGTAATTCACTATAAGGTAAAACAACTTTTAACATTAAATAGGTTGCATTCCACCGATGCTCTGTATCGGTGGCAAACTTACGTGCTTTCTTACCGGCCGCATGGCAAAACCTCTTCCATGCAGCAATCCGCGGGTTAGAAGCAGTTAACCACGCGATTGCTTGACGAACAGCGTCGATGTGAGCACTTACTCTCTTCATCCCAGTCTTAACAATCAAATTAATTATATGACAAGCACAACGATGATGGAGTAGAAAAGACTGCGCATAAACACAAAGTAAAGGTTGCAATGTTTCCATTGCCCTAGAATTAGCAGATGCATTATCTAGTGTGACAGCAAATATTTTATCTGCAAGATTATATTCATTAATTACCTCCCTAATTCTTTTGGCTATGTTTTCACTTGTGTGTGACACATCTATTAACCGGAGGCCTAGAACTCTTTTTTGCAACTCCCAATCATCATTAACAAAATGAACAACTACGCTAAGGTAATCCTCCCTAGCTCCACTACTCCATATATCTGAGGTAACACTAACAGAGAAAGTGCATATACTAAATAGTTCCTTAAGTTGGTGGAGGTAACACTACCGGTTCCTCCTCCACAGTTGGTGGAGTTGGAGCCGACCCGGAGGCATCCTCAAACCCCGACATGTAATTGGGGTTGAAATCACCCAAAGTGAATGACAGCGACTGATATGGATAGTTCTGATCCATTCTGCAATTTTAATTCAAAATAAACAAATTTTAGATATTATTAAATACACAAACAAACAAATAATATATACATATGAATATCACTTACATCTTTCCAACCGCAAGCGCTTCACACCTCTGCGATCAAACTAATTAACTACGAAACTAATTTTGATATTTGACAAAATTTGAGTAAATTCTGTCAAAACCAAAAAAAATTAGAGCACAAGAGAGCACTTGAGACTTGAGAGCACAAAATGAGATGTTTGGGGTGAGGAGAAATGGCTGGGGTGGATGCCCTATTTATAGGACGAAATTTCATATTTTTTGGAATTTTTTCGGATTTTTTTTCGATTATTTTTGGCCTCCAACGGCTAGTTTTAAATTCTAGCCGTTGGGACACACGGCACGCTGTTATTCGCCGGTTCAAACCGCCCCGGACCCGCTGTACGCGCCTGCTGCCCCTGCCCGCCACGCGTCGCCACGCCGTTGGCCCTTCCCCGCCGCCGCCGTGCCGTGCCGGCAGACGAAATGCTGATGTTCGTGCCGTGCCGTGCTAGCCCGCGGCTCGCCGCCGGTCCAGCACGACACGGTCCGTGCCGCGGCACGGCCCATCTCGAGCCGGGCCGGTGCACGGTGCCGTCGTGCCGGGTCGGCACGCCTCGGCCCGACCCACTTGGCCACCACTACCTACGAGCACGCTTGCTGCTGCTCCGCTCGGCATGGGCTAGGGGGCTGCTGGGCCGAGCGCAAGGGGGAGGGAAGGAGATGGGCCGGCAGCTGAGCCAAGGGGAGGGGGAGGAAAGGCTGGGCCAAGAAAGAAAGGGGGCGGCTGGGCCAAGGGAGAGAAGGAGGGATGGGCCGACAGCCTAGGAGGAGGGGGGAGGATTTTAATTGTTTTCTTTTATTTTAATTGCATAAATGATCTTTGTAATATTTAAATTATTTTTGGTGCTCTGAAATTTCACGAAAAATTTCAAAGAATACTTTAGGGGGCATGAAGAATATTTCAAAAATATTTCCAGCCGTGACTTTTAAGGAAAATTTTGTTTCCTTATTAATTTTACTTTGCTTTTAATTTTATTTAATTTCTAGAAAATAAATTATTTAATGATTTTTAACCCCGAATGAAAATCGGGGTGTGACAACTTAGGTATTAATATGATTAAATATTGGTATCGGATATGCTTAGCCTTACTTCGATCAACTAGGTCACTAAATGGGTCATTTCACTTAATTATTGTAGAATAGACTCATTAATGATAAATTTAATTATGAGACATTATGGAGCTGATAATCAACTAAAATATGATAATGGTGGGTTGTGGGCGCAATGGTTTTGATTAACGCGTCCATGGCAATTAAGGACCGGTTCACGGGAAACCCTGGAAGAAATACCGTACTTAGACAAGCCACGTGGGCAACGTGTCACGTCCGGAAATTCATCCCAAATATCCAATCGTATTAAATCTCTGTCCAGGAATCAACTAGGTTACACAAAATGACAAATTAATGCATAGATCTAGACGTAAAATAAAAACCTTACATCAAAGGCATTTAGTCCTCACACTCAAAAGAAACAGCAACGGAAAAGAAAGACGATCCTAGCGCCTATAACTCTACTCCACAGGCAAACTCAACTGGGGTCTGAGCCTTGGTCCTCTAACATCATCTTCAACTCAGAAGCACTACACTTCTGCGGGAGAAAATAGCAAGGCTGAGTACAACCACCGTACTCAACAAGACACATCAAGGAATGTAGACATGCAAGGAAAAACAAAGAGAGGCTTGCCACTATTTTTCATAAAAGCAGTTTGCAAACTTTATAGTTTAAAAATCTTAAAACAGTTGAGTATTTAAGTCAATATTGAATCTTCACTGAACAACATTGTCTCACATTGAACAGGCCTAACCATTTTCACCTGTTCTAAACCAAATTATTAAGCCAATCATTAAAGATGAGAATAATCACGGTGAATCTGGTTGATCACCCATAACCACGGGCATGACTATTCGAATAGTTTTATTCTGATCAGAGGTGCGCAACTTTACCCACAAGACACGATTCCACACATGTTATCATGCCCCGAAGTACCACAATGATACTGCAAAGGAGCAAAATAATGACAAGACCTTTCACATAACTCCCCCTAACTAACCGAACCACACCAAAGTTTCGCCCCCACCCCTCGAAAGGTAGTGGGCAGCCCCCCACGTGCCGTGGTGAATCCGACAGACGATCAACCGAGCGCCCCGGTCGACCAAACTCCATCATGCCCACCCTTACTAGGTTACGTCAGTCAGAGGAAAGCTATACTACGAGTCTAGCAGTTGCCCATTCTTGCTTGTGGTAAAAACTGTAAGTCTTACAGGGTTTCCCATGAACCGATCCTTAATTGCCATGGGTGTGACAATCAAAACCATGCACCCACAGCCCACCATTAAGTCATATTTTAGTTCAGATAATTATGACCAATAAGACATGGCGAGGTGTTACGAGCTTGCAGCTCATCAGATACTAGAGTAATTAATGTGATTATCCCATTTAGTGAGAAATTGGTAATTAAACATAGCTAAGCATATAATTCTAGTAAAAATCAACATAAGTGACTAAAGCTAGTCAATTTATCACCCAAGTTTGACAAATGAACGAATAACAAGTAAATATGGCACAAGCAAACAGATAGGCAATATCATTATTCCATGTAATTAGCAAAACATGCAATGTTATTTGCCAACGTAAAACATTTATAAAAATAAAATCAATATGCTTCAAGGGAAGTGTGACTTTTCTTGCTTCTTCAAACAGCCTTCTGACTCTTTTCCTCACGAGCGTGAACTCGAGAAACGACAGAATCTGCATGCTGACACACAAAACGAGGAAAAACCAAAATAAAAACCCAAATAACAGTACATGAAAAATAAACAAACATGTAGATCGTAATTTTAGATAAATTTGCAATTTCAATGGCCCAATTTGGGGTTCGTATGGATTATATATGAATTTTAGAAGTTTTGGACCATTTAAATAAATTCTAGAAATTAGAATGATGTATTACGCAATTTTTAATTATTTTTCAAAGAAAAATGCTCGGGATGACGTCGCAAGCGAGGGATGACGTCGCAGCAAGGCCGACGACAGCCGTGACGCGTCGGCGGCGCAACCCACGGGTCCATGGTGAACCTGATCCACGGGGACCGGTCCACGGGCTGGTGTACCACGTGGTGCCGACGCGGCGCCGACGTGGCAGCCACGTGGCTTCACGCGAGCGGGAGGGGACGGCCCGATCCGCCGAGAGGCGATCGGACGGCTGGGCGATAGGGCGGCGACGCATGCCGGTTGGCGGCAGCGGCACGACGATGCTTGCACGGCCCAATGGTTGCCGACGGCGACCATTGGAGCGGCGGCGTTGCACAGGAATTGGCGAAGGAGGCCGGAGAGGTAGAAAGGGGGATCGGCTTACCAACTGCGCATGGGAAGGGGCGGCGCGGGTGGTCGGCGGTGAGCGGAGACGGCCGTCGCACGAGACCAGCGTGGACGATAAGCTCCGATGATGAATAGAAGAAGCGGAGGGGTGGCGAGCTCGGCGCGGCATGGTGAGAGCGGTGGCGGCCTTAGCGCACGGCGGCGGTGCGGCGACGACGATTGCCGACCGAAGTGGCAAACGTGGTGGGGTTCGGGATCGCAACGGTGGAGTGATACGGCGACGATTCGAGCGCGGGGAGTGGTGGCCGGGGTATGACGGAAGGCGGCGAAGGCGACGGTGGGCTCGGCACGTGGCGGTAGTGCTTGGGGGCGGCAGTGGCGCATGGGCGAAGAGGCTACGGCGAGCGGCGGAGCGAGGAACGCGCGGGGAGGGCGAGAGGGAGCACGACCTGCTCAGGGAAATTGGGGAAACCAGAGAGGAGGCCGAGGGAATGCTATTTATAGGCGGAGAAGGTAGAGATCGGCTCGGATAGGCGGCGGTTAAACTAGGGCTCATCCCGAGTTCATCGGGATAAGAACGGGGCCGAAAAAACGAGGATTTAGCACAGGAAAAAATGAATTTCTTGGGGGGAAAAGAATAGGAGATAAAAGGGAATCCGTTTCGCAATCAATTTTGGAAGTGGAGCAACGAGGGGGCCGGATTTGGTGTAGGAGGCGGCGTCGAGCGTACGGGAGCCGGACTTCGGCTGGAGCTTGAAGAAGGGCCGGACATGTGGGGTCCACATGTCGGTGAGCAAAAAGAGAGAGACACGGGAGGGAGGCACGTAGACTTTGCCTAAGAGATGGGCCAACGGGCCGGAGCGGGGAGGAGAGAGAAGGACGGTCGTGAGGGAGGAAATTTAGACTTCAAGGAATGGACTGAAAGGCGGTCTGACGACAGGGAAAGGATTTTTAATGTATTTTCCATTTAAATTAATCACATATATGATCTTTCAATTTTCACAAATACTTCTAGTGCTCAAATAATTCCAAGAAAATTCCTAAAAATATATAGACACCCAAAGTATTTAATAAAAATAGCACCAGCTCATTTAATGATTAATTTATTTATTTAAACAATTACTTTAATACTCTTTATATTATTAAAATTATTTCTTGAGCTCTAAAATTTCACGAAAAATTTCAGAGAATACATTAGGGCATGGAGAATATTACAAAAATATTTCCAACCATGACTTTTAAAGGACAATTTAATTTTCTTAATAATTTCTCTTGATTAATTTGTTTTTCATTTTATTTTATTTTTGAAAAATGATTTATTTAATGATTTTTAATCCGAACGAAAATCGGGGCGTGACACAACGGCTGGGCTTGTAGTGTAGCTTGCCTCTAGCCGACGTACCCAGGTTAGGGTAGGCATGATGGAGTTGAGTCGGCCGGGGTGTACCGGTTGATCGGCTGCTAGATTCACCAAGGCATGAGGGGGCTGTCCACAGCCTATAGAGGAGTGGGGGTGAAACCCGAGGTATGGTGAGATTGGTTAGAGGAGGTTATGCAAAGGGTCCTATCATAGTCCCTTTTTTGGTGTACCATGGTTGTATACCGGCACATGGAAACATGTCATGGGGCTGTGTCTTGTGGGTACAGATGTACACCTCTAATCAGAGTAAAACTATTCGAATAGTCGTGCCCACGGTTATGGACGATCAACCAGATTCACCGTGATTAGTCTCACCCATTAATAACTTGATTTAATGGAACATGACTAGTTCAGATGGTTGGTTGGGCCTGTCGCAATGTGGTATAACGTTGTGCAGTGATTGATTTAATATTGCTTAATTATTACAACTGTTTTACTACTTTCAACTATTATTGTGAAATGTTGCCTTGTGAAAAGTTAAACCCTAGCCTATCCTTATCTGCCCTTTCATTCATACCTCCTCTTCCGGTATGACTTGCTGAGTACTGTTGGAAGTACTCAACCTTGCTCTGTCTCCCCCCACCAGAGCCTGTCTTCGAGGCAGATGAAGACTATGAGGAGGAGTAGGCTTCATCCGACGTCCAAGGATGCCTATGGAGTGGTGGTGCCATGCTGCAAGCGTCAAGACTAGGCTTTAGCCCTTCTTTTCTTTTCCGCTCCACTTTTGTAATCTTTTTGTATTGTTTTTGAGACATGGATTTTGTAATATCAACAATTGTCGTATGTGTACCCTGGCTAGTCTTGGACAGAGATTTTAATACACATATAGCTTCAAAAATTCTTGTTTGGAATTTCTAGGCATGACAAGTTGGTATCAGAGCCAACCTTAGACCATAGGACAAGCCAACCGGAAAAATCCTAAGACCCCTCTGCATCTTTTTCCATATGCATATGTTCTTGCAGTTGGAGTTGTTTTGGGAAAATGTGGGCTTCTGTTTCCTCGGGTTTAGGGAAAAATCTTGATCGCTCTCTCGGAAGGGAAGTTTTAAAAATTAAGTCAGACTAGGGTATTAGGATTTTGGGAAAATGGGTCTAAAACTAATTGGAATCTTATTCGACAGTCAGTCGAGATTTCAATGGGATAGATGTACTAAGTCAAGTCTAGGTAGGAATGGTTGTAATTTCTAAACTTATTATACCCAAGCATTTATTTTAATCATTACTTTATTGCTTAGATGGTGTCAATAGTATTTTTACTTGGCCTCATGAAAATGTTTCATGCATAAAACTTTCTTTACTCGTTTATTTTACTTGAGTCATTTACTGCTTTATTTAACTTGGTCTTGAGCATGCATTGATTCCCACTCCTTTGTCTTCTATAGATGGCAGGCTATCCCTCTACGCACCGTGGCCAGAACATGGAGGGTTTCGTCGCTGAGCTAGCCCATATGGCCCTGGCAGTTGGGTATATGGATGCACTGGAGTACACCATCCTCTCGCCTCTCAGCAATGAGCTGCCTCATCGAGTTTGCTTGGAGGTGCACGGTTTTGTGGGCACCAACCTCCCGAACATGGTGGTCATTGCTTCAGGAGGGACGGACGAGCACGCCTGCCAGGAGGCTTCTTACTTGATGATGGCAAGGATGCGAGAGATGCACGACTATGACATCCGCAACTCCGCTTACCGCTACCATCCCCATCGTGGTAGCTCTTCGGATGTCAGCTCCTTCCAGTCAACAGTGGAGGAGAATGACTCCACTTTTGGTCGCATGCGCTCTATGATCAAAAGCTTGGACAAGATGCACTCCGATATGCACAAGGCGGCCAAAGCTTTGAACGAAAAGAAGAGGGTGCAGATCGTGAGCTTGACCGACGAGGTGGTCCGCCTCAAGAAGGAGGTTGCCGCCTTAAAGGGACTCCTTGCACCAGGTGGGATCCGGATCCATACGACGCCCTGGAAGACCCCCACAGCTCCTATGCGCATCCAGCTGGCGCCCATGAACCCTCCTCCAGCTCCTCCAGTAGCCCCAACTCCAGCACCAGCACCTGCTCTAGCTCCAGCTCCCATCGCAGGACCCGTCCTTGCTTTCACCCCGGCTTTAGCGTACCAGGGCGAAGGTGGCAGAGACGGGTGGATCTCAGCTTCTAGCACCAGTAGTAGTGGAGGCAACATAAGCTCTGTTAGTGATATGCCCTAGAGGTAACATGGAGATGTTGGATATCACGTCAATGTTTATGTATATATGAATAAAGTGTTATTCAGTTCCATGAAATAGACATCTTGTATTGATCAATAAGTACGTGACTTATTTATGAGACTCTTTATGTATGAATCTATTTCTAAACGACCCCTGATCATATGCCATATTGTTGGAACAAATATGATTCTAAGATCGGCATGTTTATTGATTGATGATCATGTCTCATAGATCATGTGTATGGAGATACCAAATCAATAAACATGGACACATGTGTTGGAGAACACATTGTTGGATATACCCACCATGAGACACTACAGGAATTAATGTGCCATTAGTTGGTCTCAGGTAGTGTTGGTACAAAGTCCTTAGACCTGAGATCACCATGGATTCCAACATGTGTAGTAGCCTACTTTGGGACTACCAAACGCTATTCCATAACTGGGTAGTTATAAAGGTAGTTTTCGGGTTTGCTATGAAACATGGAGTGGGATGTGAGTGATCAAGATGGAATTTGCCCCTCCTTTGGAGAGATATCTCTGGGCCCCTCGAGGTAATGGATTATGGAAATACATGGTCATGCTAAGTTGATTGAGGAGTCATTCAACAGACAGATAATCCAATACGATTCGAGTGAATGGTTAAGCTATTGAAGGGATGGCACACATCTTGCCTATAGCTTAACTGGTATCGTGAGGCAAAGAGATTTGTGTACACATTACAGGTTCAGAGCCGATATTATTCTTGTATACTATGGTGTCAATATATGCTGCTAGGCGCCGCTGTTGACGGGTCGGCTGAGTTGGACTCGAGGCGACGATCGGCTAAGTTAGACTATAGCCGAAACCGAGTATACCTGAACCTACAGGGTCGCATGCTTAAGGGGATAGAATAGATATTCGAGTTGGACTCGGATACGGCTCGATCGGATAGGGATCCGATCGGATAGAGTCCTATGGGCTTACGACGTGTGGGCGGCCAACTCTATGAGATACGGATGAGATCCGATTTAAAATAGAGTCCTAATCGGCCACTAGTCCCAGCCGGCCAACTCTATATAAAGGAGGGAGGGGTGGAGAGCTACGGTACGTCAATTGTATCACGTTGAACCGAATCCGCAACAAAAGTCGCCGAGATCAATCTCCACGGAAACCCTCCCCACTTTCGAGCCAAACCCTAGCCTTGCATCGCGTGCTAGCACACGGGTGTACGGTGTTTTGTCCCCAGACGTGTGGATACCGGTAGAGGCGCTGCTACATTGCGCGCTGTTAATCGGCTGATTGACGAATCGGCTGTCCCCGGGAATCGGCTGTCGGCTTGCGGGAATCGGCTACACAGTTCCACATCGGATAGCCCTGATTGGCTATTTCCGCTGCATACTCCAATCGGTAACGATCTATCGGCCCTTACTTGCAAGTGTTCCTGGTTTGCGCGGTAGAAAAGTTTTTGTTTTCGGCTAGCGTAGCTTCCGCGTAACCCATCAGTGGTATCAGAGCTAATCTTGCTTAGTTCGGGTTTTAGATTGGATCTGGAACAAGTTTTGCGCACGGGTTGATTAGATCAATCGGTTTTACGGGATTTGTTGAGGAGAGTTCATGGTAATTGCGTTCCTTGATAGTGTATCGGAACGGCGTAATGTGATTACGTCGAAGCAATATCCATAGAACTCGGTTTGAGTCGGCTTCGAGATAGCGTTCCTTGATAGTGTATCGAAACGGTATAATGTGATTATGCCGAAGCTATCTCGTAGTCCGATCTTGTTAGCTACCTCGCGCCTGCGCAAACCATCTCCCTTGATAGTGTATCGGGACGGCATAATATGATTATGCCGACATGATTATGTCGGCTTGCGGGAATCGGCTGACATCGGCCAACGCAGTTCCAGATCGGATAGCCCTGATTGGCTACTTCCACTGCATACTCCAATCGGTAACGATCTATTGGCCCTTACTTGCAAGTGTTCCTGGTTTGCGCGGAAAAAAGTTTTTGTTTTCGGCTAGCGTAGCCTCCGCGTAACCCTTCAGTGGTATCAAAGCTAATCTTGCTTAGTTCGGGTTTTAGATTGGATCTGGAACAAGTTTTGTGCACGGGTTGATTAGATCAATCGGTTTTACGGGATCTGTTGAGGAGAGTAGATGGTAATTACGTTCCTTGATAGTGTATCGGAACGGTGTAATGTGGTTACGTTGAAGCAATATCCATAGAACTCGGTTTGAGTCGGTTTCGGGATAGCGTTCCTTGATAGTGTATCGGAACGGTATACTGTGATTATGCCGAAGCTATCTCGTAGTCCGACTTTATTTGCTGCCTCGCGCCTACGCAAACCATCTCCCTTGATAGTGTATCGGGACGGCATAATGTGATTATGCTGATATGGTTTCCGTAAGCGATTTCATAGATTGGATCTATGAATTTCGTGTGGTGTTTCGGCCGCTGCTCGGAAGCCCGCGATATGTTCCGGGACCACCGTGTGCGTACCCCCTTATAGGTCGTCTCGGTGCCTTATCTCTACGATAGGTAGAAAACGTTTCTACGCCTAACTTGTTTTTGCAGAGAATGCTTTGAGATGGTATGGCCCTATTGTATGTATGAGATGCATGTGATGCATGTAATATTCTTTCATATGTGCAATCCCGTAATATTCTTTCATACGTGCAATGCTTGTAATATTCTTTCACGACTGCGAGTCGATGTAATCTTCAATTAGAGCTTCTATAGTAGTAGCTTAGTTTGAAGAAATCAAGCATCATGCACATTGGAAGATGGTCCGAAGATGGAGATCCTCAGCGCCGACATGGAGATGGAGATCACCATGTGATGGGGGCCATACTATTTCATTATATGCTATTCTACCCTTTCATATATGTGATATGTTTGTTTGATAGGATAGCATCCCTCGCAAAATTAAGTAGTAATGATGCCCTTCCAAATGTTGCACCGTCACCGTTATGCTCGTCAATGGTGGGTCGCCAAAGCAGAGTGCCATTCTCTATCATAACACGAGGGGTATATGTCGGACATATACAACGGGAGCATTTGGTTTACTTAACAAGGCTATCAAAATAGTTTTGGGCCTTGGGGCATAGGTTGGGGCCGGGGCATAGAGATGCCACACCAACAACAAGAGTCACATAGAGATGTGATTAGCAAGGAGTTGCTTATCGATGTTATTAATTTTCTAGCAGTGATGCCAAAGCTCACTAGAAAATTAATTAACATGTGGATCTTGACCCAATACGTAACCTAGAGGGAAGGTGGAAAATACGTAATGGGAGTCTAATGTTAAATTGTTTAACAATAGACATAGCATAAACATTGTGCTAAACTTTGCTTTTTCTTTGTAGAATAAATGGCGGCTAATACTACACCCAGTACCTTTAACTTGCGATCTATTCTCGAAAAGGAAAAATTAAATGGAACAAACTTTATGGATTGGTATCGCAACTTAAGAATTGTTCTCAAGCAAGAGCGTAAGGAGTACGTTCTTGAAGTACCCTATCCCGAGGATTTGCCAAATAATGCCACCGCAACGCACGGAGGGCTTATGAGAAGCACACTAATGATGCCCTAGATATAAGTTGTCTCATGCTTGCTACAATGTCCCCCGAGCTTCGAAGCAATATGAGAGCACGATGCTCACACTATTATTCGGGGACTGCGTGGCATGTTTGAGAACCAAGCTCGGCCGAGAGGTTCAACACCTCAAAGTCCTTGTTTGCGTGCGAGCTTGTTGAGGGAATCCCGTCGATCCGCATGTGATAAAAATGATTGGCTACATTGAGAGTCCGGAAAAACTATGTTTTCCCTTAGCCAAGAGTTGGCTACCGATGTGATTCTCCGCCGCTCCTTCCGAGCTTCGAGCCATTCATATTGAATTATCACATGAACAATATGGATAGAACCTTGGATGAATTGCATGGGATGCTAAAGACAGCTGAGGAGAGTATCCAGAAGAATGGTCATCATGTGATGATGATGCAGAAGGCTAAGCGCAAACCACCTGTCAAGAAACTTTGCACCAAGAGGAAGTTAACTCCCGATGAGATCGCGAGTGCCTCCAATGCAAGGAAGGGCAAGAAGAGGTCGGCGGCATCGATGCCGTTTGCTTCTATTGCAAGGAGACAGTCCACGTGTCACAGCCCGATTTTCGTTCGAGATTAAAAATCATTTAATAAATCATTTCCTAGAAAATAAATAAAATGAAAAAACAAAGTAAATCAAGTGAAACTATTAAGGAAATTAAATTTTCCTTTAAAAATCATGGCTGGAAATATTTTTGAAATATTCTTCATGCCCTAAGGTACTCTCTGAAATTTTTCGTGAAATTTTGGAGCTCCGAAATAATTTTAATAAAACAAAGAACATTTAAATAATTATTTAAATAAATAAATTAAACTTTAAATGAGCTGGAGATATTTTTATTAAATACTTTGGGTGTCCATATATTTTTATGATTTTTCTTAGAATTATTTGGGCATTGAAATTATTTATAAAAATTAAAGGATGTTTAGACCGAAAAGTCTGATTCGGGTCCCTATCGCTACAGTGTCATCTCTTACCTCTAGCAGCCGCGCACTGTTCATCCCGAACAGTAGCCGAGCCGCCGCTGCTGTTTCCTCCATCAAATCCGGCCCAATCCTTTGCCCAAATCAAAAATTAGTTGCGGGAACGGATTCCTCTCGATCTCCTCTACGTTTTCCCCAAAAAATCCACCTCAATCCCGTGCTAAATTACGCGAATTTTGGCCCCGTTCTTATCCCGACGAACTCGGGATAAACCCTAAAAATCCGGCGCCAAATCCTCTCTTCCCAGTGCGGGACTCTCCCTCCCAAGCCTATAAAAAGGACCCCCTAGATCTCCTCCTCGGTTTCCCCTTTTTCTGAGTTTTTCCCATGCTCTAGCCATCTTCCCCGCGAGTTCCCATCTCTCTCCCCGTCGGCCGCAACTCCAGCCACCTTTTCCCGCCGCCTCGGCTGCTCTCAGTCAGCGCCGTTGCCTTCCCCGGCATTGCAGCAGTGAGGAGAAGCCCGTCCACCTGTTCCCTTGCGCCAAAAACCGCCGGAAGCACCTCGTCACCGTGAACCCAAGCTCCACGTCCATGTTTCGACCTTCAGCCGCACATAGCCGTCGACCTCGTCGTCGCCAGCCCTCGTCGAAGCCACCATCGGCACCGCAGAAGGGAGGGCCACGTGTCTGTTGATGTGCATCCATCCCAGCCCTAAACCAGTCAAATCTTGGTCAGCTTAATCCAAGCCGTTCATCCTTATAGATTCATTCGGTTTAATTTGAGCCACTCATCCTTTGTTCCCAGTTCAATCCTAGCCGCCCAAATCCTTGTGATCCCGTGGACTGATCGGAGCTTATGTCTTAAACATTCTTTTCCAGTTCAAAATCAATTAATAATTGCGTAATAAATCATCTTAATTTCTAGAATTCATTTAAATGGTCCAAAACTTCTAAAATTCATATCTAATTCATACGAACTCCAAATTGGGCCATTCAAATTGCACAATTCATATAAAATTGAGCTCTACTTTTTGTTTACTTTTTATGTACTGTTATTTGGTTTTTATTAGTTTTTTTCCTCGTTTTGCGTGCCAACGTGTAGATTCCGCCGTTTCCGGAGTCTGCGCTCGCGAGGAAAAGAGCCCAGAAGTTTGCTTGAAGACGCAAGGCAAGTCACACTTCCCTTGAAGCATATTGATCCTATTTTATAAATGTTTTATGTTTGCAAATAAAATTGCATTGCTTTGCTAATTACATGAAATGATGGAATACCTATCTGCTTAATTGTGCCTTATTTACTTGTTATCCGTCCTTTGTTAACCTTGGGTGTTATTTGACTAGCTTTAGTCACTGATGTTGATTCTAGCTAGAATTATATGCTTAGCCATGCTTAACTACCACTAGCTCATTAAATGGGATAATTACACTATTTATTCTAGTCTCTGATGAGCTGCAAGCTCGATACACCTGACCATGTCTTATTGGTCATAATTATCTCAACTAAACTATGACTTAATGGTGGGCTGTGGGTGCATGGTTTTGATGGTCGCATCCATGGCAATTAAGGACCGGTTCATGGGAAACCCTGGAAGACATACCGTGCAAACCACAAGCCAGAATGGGCAACGGCTGGATCCGTAGTATAGCTTTTCTCGGCCGACGTACCCTAGTGAGGGTGGACGTGATGGAGTTGGGTCGGCCCCGGTTTTACGGGTTGATCGGCCGCCGGATTCACCGTGGCACGAGAGGGGCTGCCCGCTGCCTGCGGGAGTGGGGCGAAACCTTGGTGTGGTATCGCTTGGTTAGAGGAGTTATGCGAAAGGTCTTGTCACGATTTCCCCTTTGCGTATCATGGTGGTACTTCGGGGCATGGTAACATGTGTGGAATCGTGTCTTGTGGGTAATGTTGCGCACCTCGATCGAGTAAAACTATTCGAATAGCCGTGCCCGCGGTTATGGGCGATTGACCGATTCACTATGATTAGTCCCACTACCGAATAATTTGATTTAATGGAACTGGTTTAGTTCGGTGGAATGGTTGGGCCTGTTCAACGTGGGATAACGTTGTTCAGTGGAAGATTAATATTGCCTTAATTACTCAACTGTTTTACTATTTTTAAATAATTAAATGTTTGTAAACCGCATTTATGCAAATTAGCCCAAGCCACTCTTGTCTCCCCTTGCACGTCCGCATTTCTGGTGTGGCTTGTTGAGTACGGTGGTTGTACTCAGCCTTGCGATTTTCCCCCTTTCGAAGTGTAGTGCTTCGATGTGAAGATGGAGTTAGAAGACCGTGGCTCGGACCCCGGCTGAGTTTGCTCGTGGAGTGGAGTGAAGCCCCGCTAGTTTCGTCTTTCTTTTCCGCTGCAGTTTTTGGGTGTGAGGACTAAGTGCCTCTTCAGTAAGTATTTTTATTTTTATGCTTTGTTTTTATGTTTGGATCTGTGTATTAATTTGTCATTTTATGTACCCTGGTTGATTCCTGGACAGGGAGTTAATACATAAAATAGTCAGGAAATTTGGGCTAAATTTTCGGGCGTGACAAGTTGGTATCAGAGCCATCTTGACTGTAGGTTGAGCCAAATGGTCAAACCCTAAGGACAAGTTTGCGAAAACCTTATTTGCGAAAATATCTCTTCTATCCCTTTGGAGTCTCTGCAAAGTGATTTGTAAAATTTCTCTCCGTTCCCCTCCACCTCTCTTAGTTGTTAAACCTGGAGGACAAACTCAGTCGCTCGTCAACCCGTGGAAGTCAAGTCAAGCTCCAAGCTTCAAGCAAGTCGATCAAGCCAAGCAGCCCGAGTCAGCGCTTCTTGAGGATCAAGCGAAGTTTTCTCGGAGTTCACCTAGAACCCAATCTTTCCCGGAAGAGTAGCATCGATAGTTCCTAGGCCGTGTGTTGTTTGCTGTGTGTAGGTGTATGGCTTACATCAGTGGTGGGGATGTGACCATACTAGGTTGTTTGCTTAATCAACTTGAAGAGTAAAAGTCTACCCATATCAGATCAGTAGATAAGTGGGTTAAGGTCTTATCTTTAGCAACCTCTCTCTTCCACCCTTTCCGTCTGGGCAGCAGTTAGTCAGTGCCAGAGAAAGTGTCATCAACCACGTACCCTCGGCGGTGTGTTCGGGTCGAAACCTTTGATCGATCGGTCCGCAATCTACGCCTATGCCGGAAACCCCTCTCTTGCTCGTTTCGGTTCCCAAGGTCGATGATGAACATGCAAGCAAAGGAATACAATGATACAAAGCCGATACGTAAGACATAGCAGTGGTACCGATGGTCATAGATGCAAGCTCAGAATTCAGAATCAAGATCAAATCCGGTACATTCCATTGCAAGCACCTATACGGCCACTGTCAGTATGTAGCAGTGTCCCCAGCAGACCAACACATGTCAGCCGTCGACAACCTCGGAGTCCACAAGCGTTACCTAAAGTGATTATGGTGTACAAGGACAAGTTTTGCCAAAGTGTTCGATCACGCTTGGAAGTTGTATGCCAAGACGCCAACTGATGATGAAGTGTTAATCATAAGAAAAAAAAGCTTTGGATAAACTACCCGAAAATAAAATTTTGGTACACCGCAGTCCAACTCTATGAAGAGAAAAGTCGCACATTTCTTGTGTGAGGGAATAAGTCATGTGCTTAAGAACCGTTAACTGAAGTCCATGCTAGCAAAGCCAACGAAGGGCTAAAGGACACCCTTGCAACCTGCCCGTTAACTCCCGGTCAACAACAACAACATTAACAATGATTTTCGCTCTCCAACCAACTCCAACCACCGTGGAAGCCAACGAAGGTTGGATTGTTTTAATGATCTTGAGCTGAGACACCGCCGCAACAACTGTCCGGTTCGAAGAAAGAGTCCACCGCTATTTCAGTTGTGGGAAAGACAAGTAATTACTAAAAAGGTAGTTCAACGCAAAAGTATTAACGTCGTCAAGTTACCGACACCGTCCGTCAACGTCTCTACTTCCCCAGTTGCCTCACCCCAGCACAGAGTGGTCAAGTCTAGCCCCAGGACACCGGGAAAACAAGAGGCACCAACCGTAACTGAAATGTGAAGTTTCTATCTCAACAATTTGTCACTAAGAGCACCAGCAGAAGCTATATTATTCCACCGGCAACCGCTCCGAAGCTACAGTACCAACACCAACAGGGCAAGCAGTGCCAGGAAAAACAGTTGTCTGGTCCAACTGCAAAGAAGATAGTACAAATCCCCAGCTACACCTACCAAGCAAGGTCTCAAGCAACAGTTCACCCGACTGACGTCAACCCCAGCCAGACACCCCATGTCGTTCCAATTCAACAACCTAACAAGTAATCACAGGAAAGTGGCAACAACAATAGGAAGGTTTTGTCTGCTTCAGCTACTAAGAAGATCGACATTTCTCTAAGGAAAAAAATCAATCGTCAAGTCAGTGTTCTAATTGGAACCCTAGTCAGTAATCATTAAAGAAAAGAACAAGTCAATCATGTAAGGACCACCAAAGGAAAAAAAACCATACCAACCAGAATTTCTACCAGCCAAGGTCAGCAGTGGTCTACAAGTCTTGGGTGCTCAAGAACCGCTCATGACACCTAGAAGTTTCGTGGCAGTTATGTAATAAGAGGGAACATTGAGTAAAGCATGGATCAATCTATACACTATGATGGAAAAAAATCAACCCGGTCATGATCAGAAAGAGGCAGATTCCATACCTGTTAACAGTTATGCTAGCAGTGGTCAATAACTGTCTTTAATTATTTGGTGTTTAAGTACCTTCCTTGTGCACAGAAGACTTATTACAGTTATGTACTTGAAAGAGGAAGCAAAATAAGAGTACAAGACAGATAATTTGTTCCTTCTCTCAGGGTTCATATTGTTTAGCCAAGAAAAAAAAGTGGATCAACTTGTCAATTTGACAATGTCACCAGGAACTTATAGTTTCTTTGTCGGGTCAGAGCATTTTTGTCAAGACTAAGAATCTAATTGCCAGTAAAGAAAAGTTTTGGTCAAGCAGTGAAGTAAGAGTGGTTAGACTAAAGCGACGCTCGATAGGGCGAGATCTCTTTGAAGGACAACATAAGTGATACCTCATGAGGATGAAAAGTGTAATGAAACAGTCGAAAGCAAAATCATAAAAGGGTTGTTGGAGTAATAAGTGGTAACTGCACCCTAATGGTGAGCATTGATTAATAATGGTTTCTTTATTTCCAGACCCATTACCGTCTCAGAAAAACCACCTCGGTGTTTCCTTGAAAAGGACAATGAATTGCTTCATCACCCCCGCTCGGAGTAAATGGATGCAGAGGTCAAGTCATACAATACAATCCGCGAACATGTGATAAGAGAATAATTCCTTGTGAATCAATTCTACCCAAGGTATGAAAGTGAGTTTGTTTTGGTTAGAGAACATAAACTCTAGGCAACATCAAGGGCAGTTTTCAGTAGACGTACAGATTTTGGTATTGTGCGGAGAAAGCAACTGCAGAAATTATGGTCTATCAACCCAGAGGTGTCAGTAAAAGATAAGCAAAGAAGTGGAATGCTATATCGTGGGGTTAACCTTTTGAGCTTGATTCGTTAAGTGATCAGTGTTTGTTTCAAGAAAAGAATATCAACTACACGTTATGTTGAGGCAGATGACACCAAAGTCAGGTCAGAAGCGGAACAGGCAGGTCAGCAATTACACCCAATGAAAAAGTCAATCAAAAGTCAGTATGTTCAAGAGTTGCATGACAGTCATTCTTATGTATAACCTCCCGTCATCATTTGAGTGTCGAGTTCCAGGAGTCTCTAGAATGGAAGGGCATAGTCTTCGTTTCATTTCGATCGATCGATGGAGTATCCAATGTTCAGAGTCGAGGTTCTTGGCAAATCACAGAAATATTGGTCAACCTCAAAAGAATGGCAGTGAAATTGTTCACGGTCAGGCAAAAGCTTAACCACTGGTTTGAAAGGCGAGATCGAAGATGACTTTAGTTATATCTTGTAACCATTCGTTGGGAGGTTCGACCACGCGAAGTAGATTGAGTTGTAACCAAAAGAGTCAGTTGTGAGCCGTTATCGGGGCTATAATGATCACAAGTTAGCGGAGTTCGAGACTAAGGCACACCCAAGCTATCGTGTCAACAATGCGGTCTAAAGAAGCATCATTTGAGAACAGTCGCAATCCGGATGAAAGGTCGATCGAGCAGCTTCTTCAAATACTTGATGTTGGATCGAGAGCAGTTCACAGGGAAAAAACAAGAATTTCAGGGTCTGTGTGTCCACGAAAGTCAGTTACAAGGTCTCAAAAAAAGTGCCACCAAATAATAGTTAGCAGGAGTTGAGTTCTCAGAATACCGAAGGCGCCAGTGTTAATTGTGCAGTTCGACGAAAGTAAGCACTCGAGCCCTTGAAATCCGGTCGGGTCGAACGGGAAGGACCACCGGTTTAGTTTGGTTTGTGAAGCCGCGAGAACACCGGGGTTGAATCCGGTCGTTTGGTTGCGCAAGTGTGATCAACCAGTCGTCGCCGGTTTGGTCAGTCAATCAGTCAGTGTTAGCCAGAAGAAACCGTAGGGGTTAGCAAGCCAACCCAATGTCACCCTACCTTCTTTATTTCTAGCCCCGAATCTCGGGACGAGATTCCTGTAAGGGGGTAGATTTGTCACAACCGATTTTCGTTCGAGATTAAAAATCATTTAATAAATCATTTCCTAGAAAATAAATAAAATGAAAAAACAAAGTAAATAAAGTGAAACTATTAAGAAAATTAAATTTTCCTTTAAAAATCATGGCTGGAAATATTTTTGAAATATTCTCCATGCCCTAAGGTACTCTCTGAAATTTTTCGTGAAATTTTGGAGCTCCGAAAATAATTTTAATAAAACAAAGAACATTTAAATAATTATTTAAATAAATAAATTAAACTTTAAATGAGCTGGAGATATTTTTATTAAATACTTTGGGTGTCCATATATTTTCATGATTTTTCTTGGAATTATTTGGCATTCAAAGTATTTATAAAAATTAAAGGATGTTTGGACCGAAAAGTCTGATTCGGGTCCCTATCGCTACATTGTCATCTCTTACCTCCAAGCAGCCGCAGACTGTTCATCTCGAACAGTAGCCGAGCCGCCTGCTGTTTCCTCCATCAAATCTGGCCCAATCCTTTGCCCAAATCAAAAATTAGTTGCGGAACGGATTCCTCTCGATCTCCTCTACGTTTCCCCCAAGAAATCCCCTCAATCCCATGCTAAATCGCGCGATTTCGGCCCCGTTCTTATCCCGACGAACTCGGGATAAACCCTAAAAATCCGGTGCCAAATCCTCTTCCCGGTGTGGGACTCTCCCTCCCAAGCCTATAAAAAGGACCCCTAGATCTCCTCCTCGGTTTCCCTTTCTCCGAGTTCTTCCCATGCTCTAGCCATCTTCCCGTGAGTTCCCATCTCTCTCCCCGTCGGCCGCAACTCCGGCCACCTTTCCCGCCGCCTCGCCTGCTCTCGTCGCGCCGTTGCCTTCCCGCATCGCAGCAATGAGGAGAAGCCCGTCCACTGTTCCCTTGCGCCAAAAACCGTCGGAAGCACCTCATCACCATGAACCCAAGCTCCACGTCCATGTTTCGACCTTCAGCCGCACCTAGCCGTCGACCTCGTCGTGCTGCCCTCGCCGAAGCCACCATCGGCACCGCAGGGGAGGGGAAGCCCGTCCTCTACCTTTCCTCCGTCGAAAACCATCGGAAAGCCGTCGTCGCCGTGAAGCCCGTGCGTGGCCGCCTCCGTTCAACTCCAGCCACGCCGCGTCGTCGTCTCGGTCGACGCCGCACCACGCCGTTGCCATTCTCGGCACTGCAGTGGCCGCGCGAAGCCCGTCCTCCATCTCTCCTTCACCGTAGGTCGCCGGAACACCGCCGTCGCCGTGGAACCGACCTCATCGCCGTTTGAAGCTCGCCACCGGCCTCTCCCTTCGTCGTCTGCCCTCGCGTAAGTGCTGGTAAGGAGCTCCTCATCGTTCTCTACCCATTTATGCACTTTGTTTTCGTTGTTGTACAGCCGTTCTTTGGCAATCTTTGTTGTCATGTTTGTTGGCTGGTGTGTTCATGCGGCTATCACATCATCGTTTCGTCAGTGCCACATTATCTCTTTGTCCTTCGTGGTTGAGTTCATGGCCGCCACCTTAGCACCGTGTCAACTTCTTTGGGCCACGTGTCTGTTGATGTGCATCCATCCCAGCCCTAAACCAGTCAAATCTTGGTCAGCTTAATCCAAGCCGTTCATCTTTATAGATTCATTCGGTTTAATTTGAGCCACTCATCCTTTGTTCCCAGTTCAATCCTAGCCGCCCAAATCCTTGTGATCCCGTGGACTGATCGGAGCTTATGTCTTAAACATCCTTTTCCAGTTCAAAATCAATTAATAATTGCGTAATAAATCATCTTAATTTCCAGAATTCATTTAAATGGTCCAAAACTTCTAAAATTCATATCTAATTCATACGAACTCCAAATTGGGCCATTCAAATTGCAAAATTCATATAAAATTGAGCTCTACTTGTTTGTTTACTTTTTATGTACTGTTATTTGGTTTTTATTATTTTTTTCCTCGTTTTGTGTGCCAACGTTTAGATTCCACCGTTTCGGAGTCTGCGCTCGCGAGGAAAAGAGCCGAAGTTTGATTGAAGACGCAAGGCAAGTCACACTTCCCTTGAAGCATATTGATCCTATTTTATAAATGTTTTATGTTTGCAAATAAAATTGCATTGCTTTGCTAATTACATGAAATGATGAAATACCTATCTCGCTTAATTGTGCCTTATTTACTTGTTATCCGTCCTTTGTTAACCTTGGGTGTTATTTGACTAGCTTTAGTCACCGATGTTGATTCTAGCTAGAATTATATGCTTAGCCATGCTTAACTACCACTAGCTCATTAAATGGGATAATTACACTATTTATTCTAGTCTCGATGAGCGCAAGCTCGATACACGACCATGTCTTATTGGTCATAATTATCTCAACTAAAATATGACTTAATGGTGGGTGTGGGTGCATGGTTTTGATGGTCGCATCCATGGCAATTAAGGACCGGTTCATGGGAAACCCCGGAAGACATACCGTGCAAACCACAAGCGAGAATGGGCAAACTGGATCCGTAGTATAGCTTTTCTCGGCCGACGTACCCTAGTGAGGGTGGGCGTGATGGAGTTGGGTCGGCCCGGTTTTATGGGTTGATCGGCCGCCGGATTCACCGTGGCACGAGAGGGGGCTGCCCGCGCCTGCGGGAGTGGGGGCGAAACCTTGGTGTGGTATCGCTTGGTTAGAGGGAGTTATGCGAAAGGTCTTGTCACGATTTCCCCTTTGCGTATCATGGTGGTACTTCGGGGCATGGTAACATGTGTGGAATCGTGTCTTGTGGGTAATGTTGCGCACCTCGATCGAGTAAAACTATTCGAATAGGTGCCCGCGGTTATGGGCGATTGACCGATTCACTATGATTAGTCCCACTCCGAATAATTTGATTTAATGGAGCTGGTTTAGTTCGGGTGGAATGGTTGGGCCTGTTCAACGTGGGATAACGTTGTTCGGTGGAAGATTAATATTGCCTTAATTACTCAACTGTTTTACTATTTTTAAATAATTAAATGTTTGTAAACCGCATTTATGCAAATTAGCCCAAGCCACTCTTGTCTCCCCTTGCACGTCGCATTTCTCGGTGTGGCTTGTTGAGTACGGTGGTTGTACTCGGTCTTGCGATTTTCCCCCTTTCGAAGTATAGTGCTTCGATGTGAAGATGGAGTTAGAAGACCGGGGCTCGGACCCCGTTGAGTTTGCCTGTGGAGTGGAGCGAAGCCCCGCTAGTGTCGTCTTTCTTTTCCGCTCAGTTTTGGGTGTGAGGACTAAGTGCCTCTTCGTAAGTATTTTTATTTTTATGCTTTGTTTTTATGTTTGGATCTCGTGTATTAATTTGTCATTTTATGTACCCTGGTTGATTCCTGGACAGGGAGTTAATACATAAAATAGTCAGGAAATTTGGGCTAAATTTTTGGGCGTGACACACTGGAAGAGGAACTGCAAGAAGTACATGGAGGATCTCAAAAAGAAGCAAAGTACGACTTCTGCTTCAGGTATTAATGTTATAGACATTAATCTTGCTACTTCACCCTACGACTCTTGGGTATTTGATATCGGATCGGTAGCTCATATTTGCAAATCGTTGCGGGGAATGAGAAGAAGTAGAGGATTGAGAAGGGGCGAGGTGAACTGCGCGTGTGCAATGGAGCAAGCGTTGCTACGCTTCTTTGTCGACACGTACCACTTCATCTATCTTCAGGATTAGTTTTGGAATTGAATAATTGTTATTGTGTTCCAACACTATGTCAAAACGTTATTTATGCTTCATGTTTGCAAGCGGAAGGATATGATTTTAGATCAATGGACAATGGTTGTTCAATATATCTTAGAGATATGTTCTATTTTCATGCTCCATTGGTGAATGGATTATACGTTTTTAATCTTGAAGCGTCTCTCATCTATAACATTAATACAGAAAGGCAACTCTCTAATGATATAAACCCCACGTTTATCTGGCATTGTCGCTTAGGCCATATAAATAAGAAACGCATGGAGAAGCTATCTTGTTTACTTGGTAAGATGACAAAGGCACCTTTCACGGGACATAGTGAGAGAGCAAGTGACTTATTGGCACTCGTACATACCGATGTATGTGGACCAATGAGCTCAACGGCCGAGGTGGTTATCGTGACTTCATTACCTTTACCGATGACTTTAGTAGATATGGTTATATCTACTTAATGAGGCAAAAGTCCGAATCCTTTGAAAAGTTCAAAGAATTCCAGAATGAAGTACAGAATCATTTAGGGAAAACAATCAAGTTTCTACGATCGGATCGTGGAGGAGAATACTTGAGACAAGAGTTTGGTAATCATCCGAAAGATTGTGGAATTGTTCCACGTTGACTCCGCCAGAACTCCACAATGGAATAGGGTGTTCGAACGGAGAAATCACACCTTGTTGGACATGGTGCGGTCGATGATGAGCCAAAGTGATCTTCCGTTATCCTTCGGGGATATGCTCTTGAAAACATGCGCTCACACTAAATAGAGTTCTATCTAAGTCGGTTGAAAAGACACCATATGAGATATGGACAGGGCAACCCCCTAGTTTGTCTTTTCTCAAAATTTGGGGATGCAAAGATTATGTAAAACGTTTACGAGTCTAACAAGCTCACACCCAAATCGACAAGTGCTTCTTTGTGGGATATCCTAAGGAAACTAAGGGATATTACTTTTATAATCGAGAACAAGGCAAAGTGTTTGTCGCCCGACACGGTGTCTTCTTGGAGAAAGAGTTTCTTTCAAGAAGGGTTAGTGGGAGCAGGGTGCATCTTGAAGAAGTTCAAGAAACACCGAAAACGTTTCGCGACCACGGAACCACAACAGGAGGAGCAAAGTGTTGCGCCACCGGTTGTAGATACACCAGCCCACGGAGGTGAAAGATCACGTCGTGCACCGACAGTACACAAAGTGCGGAACAACGTGATATATTGTTGTTGGACAACGATGAACCTAAGACCTATGAGGAAGCGATGGTGGGACCCGATTCCAACAAGTGGCTTGGAGCCATAAAATCCGAAATAGAATCCATGTACGACAATCAAGTTTGGAACTTGGTTGATCCACCTGAAGGTGTCAAAACCATTGAGTGTAAATGGGTTTTTAAGAAAAGGCCGATATGGATGGAAATGTTCACATCTATAAGGCGAGATTGGAGCGAAAGGTTTTAAACAGATTCAAGGAGTTGATTATGATGAAACCTTCTCGTCCGTCGCAATGCTTAAATCTATTCGGATTATCCTAGCGATTGCTTGTATATTTCGATTATGAGATATGGCGAGATGGATGTCAAAACGGCTTTCCTAAATGGAAACCTAAGCGAGGATGTATACATGATACAACCTCGGGGTTTTGTCGATCCGAATCGCCGGAAAGATATGCAAGCTACGAAATCCATTTATGGATTGAAGCAAGCATCTCGGAGTTGGAATATTCGTTTTGATGAAGTAATCAAAGGGTTTGGTTTCATCAAAAATGAAGAAGATGCCTGTGTTTACAAAAGGTCGGTGGGAGCGCAATTGTATTTCTAATCTTATATGTGGATGACATATTGTTGATTGGAAATAATATCCCTATGCTAGAATGTCAAGTCTTCATTGAAAAATAGTTTTTCCATGAAAGACTTAGGGAGGCAACATACATATTGGGCATTCGGATCTATAGAGATAGATCCAAGAGGCTAATTGGATTAAGCCAAAGTACATAAATTGACAAGGTGTTGAAAAGGTTCAACATGCATGACTCCAAGAAAGGTTTTTTCCCATGTCACATGGCATTAATCTTAGCAAGAATCGGTGTCCTCGGACACATGATGAGCGGAATAAGATGGGTATGGTTCCATATGCTTCGGCAATTGGATCCATCATGTATGCCATGCTTTGTACACGCCCGAATGTCTCGTACGCTTTGAGTGCTACGAGCGAGATACCGATCGAGATCCAGTGAAGGTCACTGGATGTAGTAAAGAATATCCTTAAGTACTTGAGAAGAACTAAGGATATGTTCCTAGTCTATGGAGGTGAAGAAGAGCTCGTTGTAAGTGGTTACACCGATGCTAGCTTCCAAACAGGACAAGGATGATTATAGATCGCAATGCGGGTTCGTGTTACTCGCTGAACGGAGGCGCGATCGGTTGGAAGAGTTCCAAGCGGGATACCGTTGCTGATTCTACAACGGAGGCCGAGTACATTGCTGCTTGAAGCCGCAAAGGAGGCTGTTTGGATCAAGAAATTCGTTTCGAGCTTGGTGTGATGACTAGTGCGATGGTCCAATGTCTCTCTATTGTGACAATAGTGGAGCCATTGCGCAAGCCAAGGAGCCGAGGTCACATCACAAGTCCAAACACATACTTCGGCGATATCATCTCATCCGCGAGATAGTGGACAGAGGTGATGTCAAGATATGCAAAGTGCACACGGACCTCAACATAGCCGATCCGCCGACAAAACCTCTCCCTCGGCCAAAGCATGAGGCGCACACAAGAGCAATGGGTATTAGATACTTACATGATTGACTCTAGTGCAAGTAGGAGATTGTTAGTGATATGCCCTAGAGGCAACATGGAGATGTTGGATATCACGTCAATGTTTATGTATAAATGAATAAAGTGTTATTCGGTTCCATGAAATAGACATCTTGTATTGATCAATAAGTACGTGACTTATTTATGAGACTCTTTATGTATGAATATATTTCTAAACGATCCTCGATCATATGCCATATTGTTGGAACAAATATGATTCTAAGATCGTCATGTTTATTGATTGATGATCATGTCTCATAGATCATGGGTATGGAGATACCAAATCAATAAACATGGACACATGTGTTGGAGAACACATTGTTGGATAGACCCACCATGAGACACTACGGGAATTAATGTGCCATTAGTTGGTCTCGGGTAGTGTTGGTATAAAGTCCTTAGACCTGAGATCACCATGGATTCCAACATGTGTAGTAGCCTACTTTGGGACAACCAAACGCTATTCCGTAAGCGGGTAGTTATAAAGGTAGTTTTCGGGTTTGCTATGAAACATGGAGTGGGATGTGAGTGATCAAGATGGAATTTGCCCCTCCTTTGGAGAGATATCTCTGGGCCCCTCGAGGTAATGGATTATGGAAATGCATGGCCATGCTAAGTTGATTGAGGAGTCAATCAACGGACGGATAATCCAATACGGTTCGAGTGAATGGTTAAGCTATTGAAGGGATGGCACACATCTTGCCTATAGCTTAAGCGGTATTGTGAGGCAAAGAGATTTGTGTACACATTACAGGTTTAGAGCCGATATTATTCTTGTATACTATGGTGTCAATATGTGCTGCTAGGCGCCGCGTTGTGGTCGGCTGAGTTGGACTCGAGCCGACGATCGGCTAAGTTAGACTATAGCCAAAACCGAGTATACCTGAACCTACTGTGGTCGCACGCTTAAGGGGATAGAATAGATATTCGAGTTGGACTCGGATACGGCTCGATCGGATAGGGATCCGATCGGATAGAGTCCTATGGGCTTACGACGTGTGGGCGGCCAACTCTATGAGATACGGATGAGATCCGATTCAAAATAGAGTCCTAATCGGCCACTAGTCCCAGTCGGCCAACTCTATATAAAGGAGGGAGGGGTGGAGAGCTGCGGTACGTCAATTGTATCACGTTGAACCGAATCCACAACAAAAGTCGCCGAGATCAATCTCCACGGAAACCCTCCCCACTTTCGAGCCAAACCCTAGCCTTGCATCGCGTGCTAGCACACGGGTGTACGGCGTTTTGTCCCCGGACGTGTGGATACCGGTAGAGGCGCTGCTACGTTGCGCGCTGTTAATCGGCTGATTGGCGAATCGGCTGTCCCTGGGAATCGGCTGTCGGCTTGCGGGAATCGGCTACACAGTTCCAGATCGGATAGCCCTGATTGGCTATTTCCGCTGCATACTCCAATCGGTAACGATCTATCGGCCCTTACTTGCAAGTGTTCCTGGTTTGCGCGGTAGAAAAGTTTTTGTTTTCGGCTAGCGTAGCTTCCGCGTAACCCATCAAGCTCCAGCTCCGAGACCTAGGGTGGAGACATGGAGATGCTCCCGGAGTCGCTCAGAGAAGTAGAGAGACGCTCAGGAGAGCGGCTACGACTCCACCGACCGCAGGAGCCGCTCGGGCCGCTAGAGAGTTTCTACCTTTAGATTTCCCTTTTTTCTTAGTTTGTCCATTTGTTAGTTGTTATGTGTTAGGTGTGTCAGTTTGTGGGGTAGTGGTAAGCCTAAATCAAGTGTTGGTATGGGTTGTCTAGTTAAGGATGTTGGGTGTGTTTTAAATGTTTTAATTAAGATCGGATCAAAGCAGTTATTAATATAATAAAGTTCAGCTTCTGAGTTAGTCTATTTTTCTTCTTTCCTCTCCTTGTTTGGTCTGCCCCTCAGATGGTGAACACCAGGAACAGTGGAGCCAACGACAATGGCAAGCAGAATGTAAGCAACAACCATGGTGCGAATGGCAACGCTCCACCACTGCCACCACCTGAGAACTTCACAATTGCTCAGGTCTTGGCAACCCAGACTCAGATGATGGCTGCAATGATGTAACAAATGCAACAACAGCATCAACAGATACAACAACAGATGTTGCAGTAGATGCAATAGCAGAACAACAACCAGTTCGCTCCTCCACCTCCCCTCCCAGTCCGACCACCTACCTTATCAAGCACAACAAATCCGATGGAAGCCAATGACTGACTTCATGCAATTGAGAAGAAGCTTGATCTCCTGCAATGCAATGACTAGGAGAGGGTGTCCTTCGCTACCCACCAACTACAAGGTCATGCCTCTGCTTGGTGGGATAACTACTTGGTCACCCGCTGAGTAGGTGCAGCGGCAATTACTTGGGAGGAATTCTCCCACTATTTTAGAAAGGCACACATTCCCGGTGGAATCATCGTGTAGAAGAAGAGGGAATTTAGAGCCCTCGAGCAAGGACGCAGGTCGGTCACTGAGTACCTGCATGAGTTCAACAGGCTCGCACATTACGCTTCGGAGGACGTGCGAACCGATGCAGAGAGATAGGAAAAGTTCCTATCTAGGCTTGATGATGAACTAATGGACAAGCTCATCTCCGGGGAGTATGCCGACTATGAGAAGCTGGTTGATAAGGCCATCCACTAGAAAGACCAGCAGAAAGAGGAAGGCCGCGCAGTTCAGGCCTCAGCCTTAGCAAGGAAATCAGCAGAGGCCGCGCTTCATGCCCAAAGGTCAGGGTGGACCTACCACCATGATCGTCCTCCAACATCAGCCCTATCACCCTGGGAACCTCCAAGCTGGCAGCAGTGGCAGTGGAAGCCACAACAATCATGGTGGGCAGTAGCATCGTAATCCTGCTCCGCGCCCTCCAATGGTGCAATCTCAGCACAAGCCCAAGCCAACTCCAACAGCACAAGCCCTCCACCGCCATTTGCCTCCTAGCGATGGCTCTACCGACTCCATCAATCACTGTCGACCTCCAAGCCGTGGCGTTGCCGACTACGAACGACTACGACCGGTTCCAAGGCTGTGAGCGCCTATTGGCTAATTGGTTAATTCCAACCTAGCCAAGGTGTTTGGAGTAGGCCACAGGTTAATGCACCAGGCTTGACCCAAGGTCTGGATGTACCATCCAGCCCCAGGCTCGGGGGCTACACCAGGCAGGTACACCTGTCCGGTGCCCCTTCCCCAAGCACTCCATACAATCTGGCAACCGCCAGGGGTTGATGCGTGATGCTTGACCCTAGGCCCGAATGTACCATCCGACCCCAGGCTCGAGGTCCACACCTGGTAGGTGCAACTAACCGGTGCCCCTGCCCGAAAACTCTTGGAGAGTTGCAAAGACCAACCTAACATCCCTGTACGGGATGACTCAGATCCTAGGGCAGAATGTCCCATTTACCCCTAGTATCAGGAGCTGCTGTGGGGGTACCACCCCGGGGTAGCCCAAACTAAAGAAAGAAGGCCGGGAGGACCTATCACATATCCGAATTCTAGGACTTAATAATTTCTTGCCAAAATAGTTGGAAGCTAACTTTTTCAATTTTGTGAACCAAAATTTTTCTTTTTAACTTAGAAGAGACCAACCTAGACCTTTGCAAGATTTGAGAACCAATTAAAACCTTTTCATTTATAACCTAGAAAATAAGTGCCATCAAACATAAGTGCATGCATATGCATAAAATATGTTTTGACCAAGTGTCCTTTGTGCATTCGGATTTTGGATTCGCATTTTCATTTTAGGTCTCATGAGCATAACCTAAAGGATATAAAATTCACCAAACAAGCCTACAGCTAACTTAGGGTAATAATATGTGGATATAAAAATTTAATCCAAGGTTCACCTCCTCAGCCCAAAAAAAGATTTAATATGAACCCAAATAACTATAATAGATGCATGCACATAGAGTGAACACCTAAATCTAGGGAGATTACCCTAATGTTCTAAAATAATCCATACAAGATAAAATCATGGAAAAATCCATGTAGGTGCTAAACATTATGTACAACTCAACCTAATTTTGGTATAATTTAATAACTTGGTTTGATGCCCCAAACAAATACAACAAAGCAGTCCAATATTGAACTAGTTAATAGCTTTACTCGGCTGAAACAATAACTTGCCTAAAATACCATTAAAGTGCACATAAGTATATACATGAAATAATATAATCAAATACTAGGTCAATTATCCTAATTAAATATAATTTTTCTCCTCACCTTTGGCCCTCTAAAAATTCAAATAATCCTCCAAATACCCTGAATTTGATTAATTCCTGGGGACAAACCACAAATTATTTTTGAATGAAACTAAAGAAATAGAACCTGAGGATGATCTTCTACCTCCAGTAAAAATTTAGTGAATTTACCATGCCCACAGAATAAACTATAGAGTTACAAAGTTAGGAGGGGAAAATAATTTGAAATTTAGCCTAAACTCAATATACACTCTCTTCTGTACCCATGCCTCTCACCCTTGCCTTGCCCTCTTCGCCCTGGCCCCACATGGCAGCCACTCAGGCTCAAACCAACTCAGTGCAAAGTGTTCTCCACCGCTCAAGGAAGGGGACAGGAAGAAAAGAGGAGGAAGGACGTGTCGGCGCCAACGACAGCCACCTCGCTGCACCACCGCCACCTCCTCTCGCGCCATTTGAAAAACCATTTCGCCACCGTCTTCTACATCATTCGCACATCACGTTTCATGAAGAAAACCGAGAGAGTTCGCCTCGAAGACGCCGGGAACACGCTCTTCTTGCCGACGGCTACAGGTGTTCGATTCCCGTTGTATCCTCACTGGTGAGCCTCGTTGCAACCTAATCCCTGGAACGCAATCTTCTCCTTGTGCTTGATCCATCCATGTGTTTTCCTAGCTTCGCCCCCACCATTGTCTTAGCTTTGCCAAGCCTCCCCAGCCACTCGGTGAGACTCCTGAGTACCCAAGCCCTCGCATACATGCTTTAACTTGCACTAATCCGAGCCGAAATCCATTATGCGTCGACACCCCAGAACCGACCGCCGCTTGCGCCATCACCACCTCAAATTCCGGCCACCCCAATCAACGAGGAGACCACCACTAGCTTCGCCAGCTCTTCATGTACCTTTTCCCTTTTGGTCTCTCCCCCAGCCGAGCCGCCGTTCGCCGGTGGGATCGCTAGGAACCCTCGCCGGCCCGTGAAGCCCTGCGCCGTGCACTGCCTCCTCTCACGCACTGTCCTGCCGACATGCGGGTCCCACCTCAATTAGCGCCAGAAAAACAATTAGGGAGGAGTTTAAAACCTGTAGGGTCTATTATGTAAACATTCTTTGTATGACCGGTGGGCCCGTGGGCTCATATGTAAATAAAATGTAACATAGGGGCCCCTAATGAAAAGGGTATAGGCATGTGCCCAAATCCTTAATTTTTGAACAGGAAGCCTACTGAACTTTGAAAATACATATACAATCCAAATTAACTCATTTTAGGGTGAAAAACATTTCTGTGAACTCATAAAAAGATGAACTTTAATTTAGAAATATAAAACTTAGCACTCCCTGTACTAATTTTGTCTCTAAAATTCTTCTAAGTTAAATCACCCATAGAGCTACCCCAAACTTCTAAAATACATAGAAAATTAAGTTTAACTTGTTTTTGGCAAACTCAGATTCTATAAATTCCTCAACTCACATCCTTTATTTAGGAAAAATAAAAGCATAGGGTTACCCAGTACCAAATGCCCCAAAACTATTAATGCTAAAATGTTATGATTTAGGTAGGCTGAAATTTAGGGATTTATATAAAATTCATCTTAATTCCTTTTTGAGTAAACTCAAGCTCTGTAGAATCACCAACATACAAATACAAAATAAAAACATATGCCAACTGTATAGTAATACCACTTAAATATTTATTTAAGCAATAAATGACCTAGTACACACTTCAACTTGGAAAATTTGTACAAAATTCATTTTTAATCCTTTTTGAGTGAACCAAGTTTCTATAAGACCAGCAACTAATGAAATTCCATTAGGTAAAATAAAATATGGTCACTCATATGCCAAATATATCATTAAACCTTATAAAGATAATATAGGTGCTAATAAAAGTAATTAAGTACTACATACATGTATATATATAAACATATGTAGGCACTTTAACTCCAAATAAATCAAATTAAAACTTGGTAGATCAGAGAAGCCTTAGGTTCATCCTCAATTGCTAGAAACTTGCTGCACTTAATTGATGAGATACGTTCTAGGAATAATATAAGGTATCGCTAGACTAGATTAGAGCACTCATAGTATATGAAGTAATGGCCATGAGCATATGAACTAAAAATAGTTTAGCTAACCAAAATTTGACCTTCATTCACCTAAATAGTACCTATCACTCTTAAGTTATGTGCCTATAGGATCTTATGGGCCTAGAACACATTATAACTTGTTTTATATATAGAAAATTTATGTTAACTCTAAAAATTATGAAACCAAATGTATTGGCCTTATAAAAACACATCTCTTCACCCCAGTGAAGCCAAAATAATAAAAATCATGTAATAGAGACACTGTCCAAACCTCGCCAAATCCTATACCGCTATGACCCGATAAAACTTCTAAAATCGATAACTCCCAAATGGGATGGGATAAATTATAAATTCTTTCACTAAAATCATTAGAGACAATTACCTACTCAATTTACAAAAATCATGCCTTTTAAAGCAATTTTGGAGTTTTTTGCATATTTCGATGTTTAATTGCATATCGTATATTTTGTTTAGATGATTGCGTAAACGGAGGAGTGGATGGTATGATAACATTTTCTCCAGAACAAGGCAAGTTCTTGCCCCTCCTTTGAACACTTTGAACCCATGTTTTTGGGCAATATGTTTTGTTTGTGAAATTTGCATGCGTAATTTGTCTTATCGATGTTTTAAACTAAGATTGGTAGTTATATCCTGAAAACTTGCATGAATCCTCTTTAAAATCACCCCTTGCTGTTTTTAACCTTAGGATTAACTAGAGTACTTTAAATGTGCTCATATGACTATGTTATGTTTTATAAGTTGCAAATGCTTAGCCTTGCTCAAGTATTGTTCTAAAACATATGACTAAGACATGCTTATGAAATAAATATTGTTCTATTTGAAAATCAATTTTGAACATTTTGAACCAGAGGTGAACCTCTGAACATTTGTGAAACAAAATAAAATAAAATGTGATTTTAGACTTGGACGGCAAGTGGTATGCGATTGATGTATTCGTATACCGATAGGAGGAGTGTTTGCCCGAGTCGATTAAGGACTGAACTACATGTCATTCATTGTGTATACCGTACATCCACATGTGCTAGTATAGGATAGCCTTAGCCAAGTAATCTATTTAGAGTATAGCCTTGCATTATGGTAGGCCGAAGTGTATGGGTTTGGATAACCCAGAGGAACTTCCTATTACCCCGTCGTGGTAGTTTAGATGACTCAGTCTGTCCAATACAACGATATCGTGTCACGTGGATGGGTTTTTGTCGTGTCCGCCACCACGACATTAAGTTAAGGCATGGACCCGTAACTTAACGGTTCTAGGTCACATTTCCAGTATAACCTATGATGGAGGAAACACATATCATGCTAGTGCAAGGCTAGGAACTAAGTAGTGTAAAGGCTACGTTATGACCTCTAGATTGCACTCAACATTAAGAGTGTGATGGAGTCTTGCAAACTTGCAACAAACTAGAGTGTTCATATCATGTGGGTAAAGTTGTACAAACTCTCCAGAGTTAATAAAACTAATCGATTAGCTGTGCTTACAGTCATGAGCGACATGATGAAATGCTATGGGTATAAATCTTGAATTTTGTGATTTCCAAAAATGTTCTTGAAATAAATTGCTTTGTGCTGAATAAGAGGTTGATTTATGAAATGAAATTTCCTTACTCCCCGACGTGGGTATGGGATTGTTATCTACTCATTTATGTTGTAGCCATGCCATGTTTAGTGAAAATTTTATACATTGCTAAAAGTGTCTTGCTTAAATTACATTACAAGTGACTTGCGAACTAAAACTTGCTTTATGCTGAAAATCGAGACCACAAATAGCTTTTCCTTCGAATTAGGGCTTTCATGTACTTAGGTTTGATTGTGCTCTTGCCAGTATATTATTTCAAATAATGTACTAACACCTGCGATTGGAATATCCATTTTGATGCAGGTCCTAGACTTAGTTTCTGAGATATGCGGGTACTCGATTTGCGTCTTTTAGGATTTTGAACTTAATGGGGTAAACCCCTAGTCGGTGTGCTTGTGGGTGGGTACTTAAGCCACCGCTGTTTGCTGTACTCTGATTATATATTTATTTGGCCAGTCGGCCTATGTAATTATCTAAGTGATGTAATCCCTTAAGCTCTTTTCAATTTAATTGTATTCGCTTTGCGTATCCATGCTTGAGATGAAAGTGAGAATCTAGCGTACATCCTGGGAGCTAGATTCACACGAGTACGAGTTAGGAATATTTGAGATGTTGTAGATCTTTAGCCAATTTTGTCAAGTCTCCTGGACGTGTAACACATCTGGTCACCGCCTTCGAGTGGTTTCACGGGCATGTCTCAGGCTGGAGTTGACTGGCAGGCTAAAGACCCAGCAATGTCTCACTTATCCCTCTCTCGGGACCTCGGGTGTTTCGTTTTACTTGTCATATGAGCTGAACCGTTTCAATTCATATTGCAAATAGAACAGAAGGTCCGGGCGTGCTTCGACGAGACATGGTATCAGAGCAAATACTGACTATAGGAGCCCTTTAAGTTGGTCGTTTAGAATGGTTCACAAAAAATATTTTGAGGGTTTCACTCTCAGCTACAAATTATTTATGAAAATCATATTCAATCTTAAATCTCATTCCTCTCTAGAGATTAATCTTCTCTATATCTCTATTTCAATTTTAAAACTCTTGTCTTTCTCTAAAGGAGCGCAACCTTTTGAAAATTGTACTTCTGAAAATGAAGTTTGAAAACACTTAATTATCATAACTAATCAATACCAATGAGTTTTGAAAAGTTTTGAAACCCCTTTGCAAAATATTCCTATATGCTAGAGCGATTTTGCAACTTATCGGGTTAGAAATAGCCTCTAGTGAATGAGTTTTGAAATGGGTTGTTGAAAACTTAAAATTTGTGAGACATCATAGGGAATTCCATCTCCTCATGTTACCTCTGCACAAAAAATGAATTGGGTTGATTTTGAAGCTCTTCTTTTCTCAGTTTTTCAAATTTTACGATACGGCCTACCACTGGGAGTTTGGTAAAAACTAAAATTTGTGATGCTTTGACCTTTAGATTGTTTGCTTAGATGGACCGCCCAAAATTCATATAGTTTGTGGACCACTCTAACATAATGCATTTAAAAGGTAATACATTTAGACACCATAAAACTTGTATAAACTTTTATTTTTGTGCCGATCGTCCTTTTCTGGAATTTTGAGTCAGTCTGTTTGGAAATTTCGTATAGGCTAAACCGTAGATGTTAAACCTGAGAATTTTTGCAGAAAACATGTAAACTAACTCAGTAGGCTCCATGAATTTTTGCCAAATTTTTAGACCCCTTCACCATAGTGAAACAAATCGATTTGTTAGCCTAACCCTGTTCTGGAAACTGCAGACAGCAGCCTTCATCTTTTTGTATAGGCCAAACCCTACATGCTAAAATATGTATTTTTTACCAGTAGCTCCCACACATTCCCTGGAAGCCCCACGAAGTTTGGTAGAATTTTTGAGTCCTTGCAGCCTGGCATAAAAATTCACATAACCCGGCACAACCCTGTTTTAGGATGCGTATGTCGTCTTTTTTTTGCAAATTTATGTAGCCTAAACCATAGGTGATAAAATCTTAATTTTCTTAGGGTAGCTCACAATCCCATTTGCCTGTCAGCCAAAGGAAACGTTTTTGGGATGCCAAGAATGGATGCCAATTAATCTTGCTGCTTTTCTAGATTGACCTTTAAGCTCCGGTCTTACCATATCGACACATGGATGTACCTAAGACCATCAGGCGAATCAAGCCCTATGTCACAAATTATCCTAACCAAAAGTCTTTTTATTTTAAGGTGGATAGTGTATCATAGCATTATAAAAACCGAGACAAATACGTAGCCTTTGCAAGCCCCTGCAAGCCTAAATGGGAGGAAAAAATGTTTATTAGGAAACAAGTCATAACCGAACTGTGTAATTTATGTTGAGATGGCTCGATGCGCGAATTTTGTGCCCCTTATGGTTGGATGCAAAAGTTTGTGAATCACAGCAACTCACAAACATGGTTTGGAGACTTGACTCGTGGGTTTGGCAAACCTCTCCATATATATATACATACATGCATATTTGTTCTATGGCATGAAGGCAATACAAAAATATTTTCATAAGCATTGAATCATTTCATACATTCATCGCATTATTCATCCATCATGATATCATAGGATTCATGCATGCCTTTCTCGCATAAAAGAAAAGGTTATTGCCACACATGTCATATGACGATCAATTTCCTACCATGACCAAAGTATATGGATATAAACCCATGTGTAGTCGTGAAATTTTCCATGCCTATGAAAAATTTCGGGTAGGATCGATAGACTCGCAAATACCCTTTTGGAAATTTTTTTCTTTAGATCGACACCACCCACTACCTAATCTATCAGCAACCCCAAAAAAGAAAGAAAGACAATGGGCGCCCAACACAACGAGAAGACAAACCGCCTCACAAAGAAAATCGTGGTAGCCATCCTCTGTCGCATCCCACCATAGCCTCCAAACAAAGACTAGTGGATATAAAACCCAAGCCAGTAAACTACGAATGGTCGTACCGACATACCGCACTTTTGCCCATGCCCATCGCCAAGCAACAACCATTCCCGCCAGAATGTAGCTTCCGCGACCAAAACGCCTCGGCACCGCTAGCATCTGAGCGTCGTCTCCGGCGATGAATCCACCCATCGCTTGAGGCGATGAAGGAACTCCTCGCCCCATCCCAGACCCTACGACTGCAAGCCCTAATCGCCGACAAAGTCCGCCTCTGCCAGCAACACATCGCTTTGCATCGCCTTCATCGTGAAACCCCCTTTCCATTTCTTCTTCTCTAGAGCTACTTTGCCACCACTCACTCCCAAATCCAATAGCCGGAGCAAGAGTGAAAGACAAGCCACCTCTTTCTCTTTTCCTTTAAATAAAGAAATGGCACACACCAAAAGATTCCTTTGTGAAAATATTAAATTGTTAGGGCTACTAAGTCTAGGGTGCCTAAAGGAGTTTAATAGAAGCAAAAATCTATAGTACTGTTATCAGAAACAAAGAATTACAAAGACATTACGTAAATTCCCATTTGGAATCAAATGATAGGTCTCCGCCCATCCCAAGCGAGGATTTTAAACCTCATCTTGATAAAATGAAGACCTAGTTGTGTCAAGCCTAGTTAGCCTGGCAACCTTTCAACCTCAACCCAACCCAAATCTCGGGGATGAGATTTATTTAAGGGGGATAGATTGTCACATACCCAAATTCTAGGACTTAATAATTTCTTGCAAAAATAGTTGGAAGCTAACTTTTCCAATTTTGCGAACCAAAATTTTTCTTTTTAACTTAGACGAGACCAACCTAGACCTTTGCAAGATTTGAGAACCAATTAAAACTTTTTCATTTATAACCTAGAACATAAGTGCATGCATACGCATAAAACATGTTTTGACCAAGTGTCCTTTGTGCATTCGGATTTTGGATTCACATTTTCAATTTAGGTCTCATGAGCATAACCTAAAGGATATAAAATTAACCAAACAAGCCTACAGCTAACTTAGGGTAATAATATGTGGATATAAAAATTTAATCCAAGGTTCACCTCCTCAGCCCAAAAGAAGATTTAATATGAACCCAAGAAACCTCCAAGCTGGCAGTAGTGGCAGTGGCAGCCACAACAATCATGGTGGGCAGTAGCATCGCAATCCTGCTCCGCACCCTCCAATGGCGCAATCTCAGCACAAGCCCAAGCCAACTCCAACAGCACAAGCCCTCCACCGCCATTTGCCTCCTAGCGATGGCTCTACCGACTCCACCAATCACTGTCGACCTCCAAGCCGTGGCGTTGCCGACTACGGACGACTACGACTGGTTCCAAGGCTGTGAGCGCCTATTGGCTAATTGGTTAATTCCAACCTAGCCAAGGTAGTTTGGAGTAGGCCACAGGTTAATGCACCAGGCTTAACCCTAGGTCTGGATGTACCATCCAGCCCCAGGCTCGGGGGCTACACCTGGCAGGTACACCTGTCCGGTGCCCCTGCACCAAGCACTCCATACAATCTGGCAACCGCCAGGGGTTGATGCACGATGCTTGACCCTAGGCCCGAATGTACCATCCGACCCTAGGCTCGAGGGCTACACCTGATAGGTGCAACTAACCGGTGCCCCTGCTCGAAAACTCTTGAAGAGTTGCAAAGACCAACCTAACATCCCTGTACGGGATGACTCAGATCCTAGGGCAGAATGTCCCATTCACCACTAGTATCAGGAGCTGCTGTGGGGGTACCACCCCGGGGTAGCCCAAACTAAAGAAAGAAGGCCGGGAGGACCTGTCACATATCCGAATTCTAGGACTTAATAATTTCTTGCCAAAATAGTTGGAAGCTAACTTTACCAATTTTGCGAACCAAAATTTTTCTTTTTAACTTAGACGAGACCAACCTAGACCTTTGCAAGATTTGAGACCAATTAAAACCTTTTCTTTATAACCTAGAACATAAGTGCCATCAAACATAAGTGCATGCATATGCATAAAATATGTTTTGACCAAGTGTCCTTTGTGCATTCGGATTTTGGATTCGCATTTTCATTTTAGGTCTCATGAGCATAACCTAAAGGATAAAAAATTCACCAAACAACCTTACAGCTAACTTAGGGTAATAATATGTGGATATAAAAATTTAATCCAAGGTTCACCTCCTTAGCCCAAAATACATAGAAAATTAAGTTTAACTTGTTTTTGGGCAAACTCAGATTCTGTAAATTCCTCAACTCACATCCTTTATTTAGGAAAAATAAAAGCATAGGGTTACCCAGTACCAAATGCCCCCAAAACTATTAATGCTAAAATGTTATGATTTAGGTAGGCTGAAATTTAGGGATTTATATAAAATTCATCTTAATTCCTTTTTGAGTAAACTCAAGCTCTGTAGAATCACCAACACACATATTTTCAAATTACAAAATAAAAACATATGCCAACTGTATAGTAATACCACTTAAATATTTATTTAAGCAATAAACAACCTAGTATACACTTTAACTTGGAAAATTTGTACAAAATTCATTTTTAATCCTTTTTTAGTGAACCAAGTTTCTATAAGACCAGCAACTAATGAGCTTCCATTAAATAAAACATGGTCACTCATATGGTCACTTATTGGAATAATATAAGGTATCGCTAGACTAGATTAGAGCACTCCTAGTATATGAAGTAATGGCCATGAGCATATGAACTAAAAATTATTTAGCTAACCAAAATTTGACCTTCATTCACCTAAATATATAAGTAACCATGATCTGGACCTATCACTCTTAAGTTATGCGCGTATAGGATCTTATGGGCCTAGAACACGTTATAATTTGTTTAATACATAGAAAATTTATGTTAACTCTAAAAATTGTGAAACCAAATGTTTTAGTCTTAGAAAACACCCCTATACACTGCTGAGATGTTAAACCTAATAAAAATCACTTTACAAAAATAATTTTAGAACATTACATAATGAAATACTACCCTATATCGATAAAACTTCTAAAATCATTAACTCCCAAATTGGATTGGATAAATTAGAAATTCTTCCACCTAAAATCATTAGAGACCAGTACCTACTCAATGTACAAAAATCATGCATTTTGGAGCATTTTGGATTTTTCGTATATTTCGGTGTTTAATTGCATATCGTGTATTTTGTTTAGATAATTGCATAAACGGTGATGGAGTGGATCAGGTGCTAACATTTCTCAGGACGAAGTCAAGTTCTTGCCCCTCCTTTGAAAACTTTGAACCCATGTTTTCGGGTAATATGTTTTGTTTGTAAATTTGCATACGTATTTTACCGTATCGTCACCTTTAAATTAAGATTGGTAGTTATGTCTTAAAATTTTGCATGAATCCTTTTTAAAACACTCCCTTGTTGTTTTGAACCCTAGAAATTAAATTAAATTAGAGTACTCTGGGTGTATTCATGTGAAAATATGCTATGCTTTACAAAAATGAAATGCTTAGCTTTGCTTAAGTAGTAAACTAAAACATGGTTATGGATTAAATATTGTTCTATTTGAAAATCATTTTTGGACATTTTGTACAAAGGTGAACCTCTAAATATTTGTGAAACATAATGAAATAAAATGTGATCTTAGACTTGGACGGCAAGTGGCATGCAATTGATGTATTTGTATGCCGATAGGGGGAGTGTTCACGTGAGTCGATTAAGGACTGAACTACATGTCATTCATTATGTTTACCATACATCCATATGTACTAGTATGGGATAGCCTTAGCCGATTAATCTACTTAGCACCTAGCCTTGCATTATGGTAGGCCGAAGTGTTGGGTTCGGATAACCCAGAGGAACTTCCTATTTACCCCGATGGGTAGTTTAGGCGACTAAGTCTGTCCAATACAATGATATTGTGCCACGTGGGTGGGTTCATGTCGCGTCCGCCACCACGGCGTTAAGTTAAGGCATGGGCCCGCCACTTAACGTTTTTAGGTCTTATTCCAGTATGACCTAGGATGGAGGAAACACGTATCGTGTTGGTGCAAGGCTAGGGACTAAGTAGTGTAAAGGCTTTGTTATGACCTCTAGATCGCACTCAACATGAAGAGTGCGGTAGACTCTTGCAAACTCGAAACAAACTAGAGTGTTCATATCATGTGGGTAAAGTTGTACAAACTCTGCAGAGTTATAAAACTTATCGATTAGCCGTGCTCACGGTCATGAGCGATATGATGTTGTGCCATAGGTATAATTTTGTGTTTTTCCCTAAATGGTCTTGAAAATGAAATGTATTGTGTTGGAAATAATGTTGTTCCATGTTTTGTATTTGCCTTGCTCCCCGACGTGAGTAATGGATTAGTATATACCTTTATATATATGATGAGACCATGCCATGGTTAGTAAACATTTGTGTTTTGCTGAAAATGCCTTGGTTAAAAGCTACGTTGCAAATTGATTGCGAACTAAAATCTGCTTTATGCCATAAATTGAAACTACTATTTAGCCTTCCTTTGAAGTAGAGTTATCATGTACTTAGTTTTGATTGTGCTCTTGCTAGTATATTATTTCAAATAATATACTGACACTTGCCACTGGAATATCCATTTTGCTTGTAGATTAGACTTAGTTCGGGAATGATGCGGGTTTTTCGATTCGCTTCTTCTAGGAATTGAACTTAACGGGGTAAACCCCTAGTCGGTGTGCTTGTGATTGGGTAGCCAAGCTTCCGCAGTCCTATGATATATTTATTTGGCCGGTCGGCCTATGTAATTATTATGTTGATGTAAGTCTTTACATTCCGTTTATCCTTAATGTGTTTGCGATGAATGCCTATGCTTGAGATGAAAGTGTGAGTCTAGCGCACATCCTGGGAGCTAGATTCATATGAGTATGAGTTAGAAATATTTGAGATACTATAGATCTTTAGCCATTTTTGTCAAGTCTCCTGAATATGTAACATATTTGGTCGTCACCTTCGAGTGGTTTGACGGGCACATCTCAGGCTGAAGTTGACTGGCAGGCTAAAGGCCGAGCAATGTCTTCAATATTTCTCTCTCGAGGCTATGGATGTTTCATTATGTTGTTAGATGAATTGAAGCGATTCACTTCATCTTGCAATTATAATGAGAGGTTTGGACAGTCTCCGACAGTAACGACGGTGAACTCCCTTTGAAGTATAAAAGAAGGATCCATGCCACCGAAAAAAGGTTCAACCAGTCCGAATAGCTTAGCTCTCATTCCAGCAAGTTAGCTTCTCCACCCATTGTAACTCTTTCTCAATCATCAATAGTCCACACACAGGAGTAATGTATTATACATCCTTACGGCCCAAACCTGTATAATCCCCTGTGTTCATCACTCTCGCGATTTGGACCCAAGCTTGATTTGTCCTTGGCCGAATCTCCGAAAGGGAGTACTCAATTCCCTGCTAAAGGAGTTCTACACTTCAACAACAAGCAACCGTGTCAATATAGGATTTAAACCCGAGTGGACAGATTTTAAAAATTAACCAGTTATACATGCTCACTTAAAAAGTCATATTTTATTATAACAAAGGCAGTATTTGCTTTTGTTGTTACATTGGTCCATCTTAAAGCATGAGCCATGCCCGGTACTCTGTTAATTGAGCTCATGATGTTCTACCTTAATTTGTTCTGGCTGTAGCATCAAGAACAGATAAAAATAAAAAGGAGATGAGAGAAGACTTGGCCAAGTTGGCCTCTTTCACAGTCCAAATAAATAGCAGTCCATGTCCCCATGATTCGCTGTGACGTAAGGCTCGATTGCGTCATTCGTGTGCCGTCACCAGTAGAGCGCGAGCGATTTGCCTTTTCTGCGTGGCCTCGTGACGATGTGGGGATGCATCATCAGCATGCACCGTCACGATTTAGCACCTTAATTATGCACCAAGGGCATTTTCGTCCAATGGGCCACTTTGCTATTGAGAAATGTTGACCTCCCAACGACCGGGTCTTTCACAATATTTATATTGCAGTGTCTTCCGCATCCAAGGGTTTAAAAACGTTGTGCAGACGCAGATCAGAGAGTTTGTTCGTCCAAATAAATCTTAACTATTCATAAGAAGACCATAGACGGCTTGGTGTGTCTCTAGTGTTCTTACTGCGGTACGTATATTAATAGGGTCTCAAAAGACTATATATTCAGAGACCGAGCCACAGTTGGTTGATTACCAGAGGCGACCAAATCTCGTACGGTTTTTGGCTACTGTTATTTATGTTTACTTTGATATAAAGGGTAACAAATTCAATGAAATTCAGCTTTGTGAGTTCAGTTGGATTGTAGTTGTTGCTTATAATTACCGGAACTAGATCAGGCTTTCTCCGTGCCCACCTGGTTGCAGGTCAGGTTAGGTGACAGTCCAACTGGTAATTATGCACTAACTAAATTGTAACAAGTCAGGATATACTGGCTGACAAAATAATTGTGCAGGTAGTAAAAATTTGGCAACAAGCATTTTCTATTAATAAAAAGAACATACAAACCGCCTTTAAAAAAAATTGTAGTTCCTCGCCGACTTTTTGGGAGACCTGTGGTTTGTGGGAATGAAGTGACGGTCATACAGAGACAGCAATGAATCTGCAGGTCCACTGGCCGTTAGTAATTAATAATGTTAATGACACTAGTAATCCCTCGATCTCACGGAATTAAAAGGTGTAATCGAGAAATAATTCCCGGCACGGCGGTGCCCACACCACCACACGCGCGACGCGAGTGACTGCAAGCGAATGCACGTTTCCGTCAACCCCGACACCTCAACGCGGGACGCCGCTAGCTTGCTTCTTACATTCAACTCCATATATAGGCCATAGGTCCTACACATATATAGATCAGCTACCAGCGGAGGAAATGGAGGCCCGGTCGAGCACGGGGGAGAAGACGAAGAAGATGGCGACGACTTCTCGGCTGTCGTCGCCGGAGGAGGAGACGACGAGCGAGGAGGAAGAACAGCAGCAGATGGAGAGGTTCTACGCGCTCGTGGACAACGTCCGGGCCCTGAGAGCCATGTCCAAGGAGGCAACGCTGCCCAGCTACCGCGACGACGACGTTAGCGGCGGTGGCGGGGAGCAGCGCAAGAAGAGGCCGAGGGCGGCGCCGTGGCGGCCGGCGTTCGAGATGGCGGACTTCGAGTGCGGCGGCGGCGGCACTACCACCGACGACATCGAGGCGGTGACGACCAAGGGCCAGGACTGCAACTGCAAGAAGGGGAAGAGGAGCGAGGCGAACACAGCTGCAGAGGAGGACGTAGGCGAAGTTGTCGAGGGGAAACCAGTCGCGGTCGCCATCGGCGACGGGCCTGGGAAGTCGACGACGATGTCCGACAAGAATTGACCGCGGGCCGGCCCGGACCAACCCTGACAGGCTGACACCGATGATGTTCTTTTGTACGTGTGCGATATCTTTCATGCTCTGCGCCGGTGATATTCGTGACAGATGAATTAATCGTGTGATGTCCTGAATCCTGATGATCAGTTTACAGCTTCAGATCCAGAACATCAAAGCAAACGGGGCGACGCCGTAACTAACTGACGCCACTGAATTCTGAGACCTTCATCAGTTGCCAAGTCAAAGTATGAATTTTTGTTGATTTTAAGATTTTGAGATATTTTAATGTAGTTTGTTTTTAACATTTATTTTAAATCGTTAATAGAATATATATAACTATAAATTATTTTTATTTTTTAATAAGTCAAAATAGTTTATTAAAGAATATGAGCAGGCTGTTATTTTTTAGACGGAAGATGTAAATACTGAAGTTCATCTATTTTCTAATTACGTACTTTCTCTATTTCATCATATTAAAACTCATTTTTTCTCTTTGTTTAGTCAAACTTTTTAGATTTAATTAAGTTTGTAAAAAAATATTGAAAATATCATTACATTCTCCTATAAACTTAGTTAAACTTAAAAAAAATTAATATTAAAAAAATCAAAACGAACGAATAATGAATGAAGGAAGTCATTTTTTAAAGTGTCAAGTGCTGACATACTCCCTCTATTTCAAAATATAACACAACATAATGAATCTGAATATGGAAAGAGGCTAAATTCGTAATATTAAATTGTGTATAATCCGGAATTAGCTCATTTTGCTGTGTATAATCCAGAATTAGCTGGTGTTCTTTTTATAAAAAATAAAGATGAAGATGAAGATTAAACGTTTTATGAAAAACAAGATAACATTAATACATGATTAATTAAGCTTTAATTATTATAAACTTAAAAAAATAAATTTATCTGATATTTTAGAGCAACTTTCATATAAAAATTTTTACACGAAATATATTGTTTAATAGTTTAAAAACATGTTAACAAAAGTCGAAAAAAATCTATATCTTTTTAATCCATTTAGAACGGGGATACTGCGGCACGGCACAACGATCATTAATTCGTCAAATGTTGCTAGTAAACCACCACTGCTGCGAACAGGGATTGCTGGTATAAAATTGCAATTTATCAATCGAAGACTACATTGTTTGGTAGATTTGTCTTTTTCAGTTTAGCAACTTTATGTTGATTTGCCGTAAACAATCTATAGCTAGATACCTCGTGGGGATTTTTTTGGTTTTTTAACCTTTTTAATTTTTATTTTTTAAAATAAACTCATTCAAAATTTATTTTCAAAATATATACTTTTAAGCATGTCAACCCGCTTATTGACAGGCTGCTTTTAGTGGACGTAACAGTTTTGTCCTATCATGCTAGCTAAATTGACGTGACCAAATAACGTTGTTAATCTAATCAGACCGATGTAGTCATGCCAGACAGAACGACATGACGCGACATTATAGGTTTGCCATAACGTTGTTAATCTAATCAGACCGATGTAGTCATGCCAGACAGAACGACATGACGCGACATTATAGGTTTGCCACACCAGTTTGGTTGGTACGATCAAAAGATTCATATATTACAAATAAGTTTTAAAAATTTTATTTTTAAAATTAAAAATTAAAAGGTTTAAAATTTAAAAAATAATTCCTGGATGAATCTTTCATGTGGAAGCTCTATTATCGATAACTATTACATAAAGCTAGGGCCAGCTAAGGCGTTTCAGAAACGTCATTGGAGGCAGTTAGGCAAACTGTCATGATGATGTACATGTCTCTACTAACCACTACGAAAAGGCCACGCCGGCTATAACTAAAGACACATACAAATCAAGCATTTTCACTGGCTTCTTCTTAGATGTGGCTTTATGTGTGCCTCGCCTGTGAAGTAGATTTTTGCTGGTGGTTACATATTATTGATGCTCGGTTGTAATGATTTCACGCTAATTTAAATTGTTCCTGTCAATTTTGAATATATTTTAAGATTACGTACTATATAGAATCGATAGGGACTTTATTGAGCAATCAATAGGCTTTATTTCGCACAATTTGATCGATGGAGCAACAATATAATATGACATAATTAAGAAAAGCTATTTATATTCTTATATAATTTATACATGCATAACTCGCTTCATGTATTGTATCGTCAAATAATATATTCGCAGATTTTACATCAGGGATTTGGTCCAGTCAATTAGAAATGAATATTTCTCGTTCAAGTTCAAAACCCCTTGTTTGTGAATGAACTGCCGTAGACCGTAGTTTTGACAGCACTTTGTAGTGGATGAAGCGGCACGCGCCCACGCCATCCCCCCGTTGCCGCTGCCGCCACACCATCCTCCGTCACGTCGCCATCCCTAGCCGCTGACCCATGGAGCCACCGTCACGGGGAACCAAGCACTCGCTCCCCGTGGACACCGATGACGGCGGCGGAGACGACGACAACGACGACGCTCTTTATGGATAAGCCCCAGCACCTCTAGCTTACTCTCCCCTTCGTGTAGTTCTCCCTCTGGCTAGGGTTTCGACGTGTTTGCCTCCCCTGCGTGTGACCTTATGGAATTCGGGGTGCGTCGTTCCCCTCTTTGGTAGGGAGCGCAAGACACAGTTTCCCAACGGGAAGAAGGCCAAGTACCGGAACCCTGCCGCCGCCGCGGAGGGCATCGACGACTTGATAAACCCCGAGCTCGCGGCGGAGCGGCGCGCACGGCGACGCCACCGCAAGGACGAGGATGACCAGCAGGGAGTCGCCTCCGACGTCAGGGGATTTGAAGTGCGGTACGAGTTAGGTCGTGCTTTCTCTGGACTCAAGTCGCTAAGGTTGCTCTTCTTCGTGGATTGGATATAATTAGCTGCTCATGCGCTGGTGATTTTTGCGTTGGAATTGCACCTTTTTTTGAGTGATATTTCTATAACCTGGCATTTTGAGGAGACATTCAGTAGACTAAACAAGTTTACTTATCCTAAGAGCATGCGGGATTACAGTTAAACCAAAGAGGCTGCAGGGTTACTGCAGCCGAAATGCATTAAGATTAAAATATGAACGTCTGTTATGGATGAGTGAGACCTGGTTAATGTTGCTGCCCTTTTTTATCCTATTTGAATGATGAGTGCCAAAAACTAACGAATCATTTTAGTGCATGTGTTTTCCCCTTGTTCATATTTTGAGTTATAAAACACTCTTCTCTAACTCATTCTTTTTCTTGCTTATGATTGGTACCATATGAATGTATGGTGCAAATTTGGTCGATGATGGCATTCGACTAGAGCCTTTTAACTTGGAACAAGAGAGGAAGGAAGGATATTTTCATGAAAACGGGAACCTTGTGGAGTATGCAAGGGGCAACGACATCAAGGTTCTGCCATTTTTATGTTTACAGTTTACAAATTGCAATCGTGGAATTTTAATTACAGTTGTGTGATGCAAGCACTTGTTTTCCGTAGGATGCCTGGTTGGATAGTTCGAAGTTGACATCAAGTATGCTGAAAAGGTTAAAAAGAAGAAAGAGAAAGAGAAACAGAAAGAAGAGGAGTTCCAGAATCTTTCATCCGATGATATTGGAAAGATAAAATGAAGAATACCAAACATACTAGAGCTAAGCGAAATGGTATGTTGAGTGTCTATTGTCTGTGTATATATGTGAAGTTATCGCCCTATCTAATATTTGCTTCTTTGTAACTGAATAAATGCCTTTAGCTAGCGCTAAGAAGTAAGAAATTTTAAAGCTCCTAAGTTGTGCTTAGGCATCAAATGATATTGTAAAAGTGCCTAATTCTTTTGAATGAGTTGAACACTTATCCTAAATCCCTAATCCTGTTATGCTCTCAAATTTCCTCTTTTATTTGATGTTGGATATAGATCAATCTGTGCTGCCGGTATTGTGGTAAGTTTGGGGTTATTGTTCTACGCCACCAGATCTATTAGCCATGGCAAGTAAGCTATGTTAGTATGGGTAATCCACATTGTGTCACATTTGGCACAAAGAAGCTCAAGGTTCTTTATTGTTGGCTTGGCTGGAAAAACAGGTTTTGCATGTTGATGATTTAAAGCTTAGTGATATTGGGCCTAATTTGAGCATCATGAAATGTTTCATGCCCGCACCAACACATGTTACTCTTAATTATTATAGAACCATATGCTTCTATTCATATATATTCTTGCATGTGTGTTTACTTAAATTAGCAGCCCGCTACTGCTGCTAGCACCGTCTGCTGCTTCTATTGGTGATCTTCTGCTGATGTGGACTTGAATTGGTGCTATTTTTTGTTGCTGTTAATTGCTGCTACTGCTAAAAATCTGGTGGTGTTGCTTTTGCTAATGCCGAATTGAGATATCTTTGGGAACCCTAACAAACATTTGTTTCTTTGGTTATTTGTTTCCTTGTGGCTGTGATGGCATTGGTCATTTGTTTCCTTGTGGTTGTGATGCCGCCGGATTGAGGCTGGCCCAACATGTACACTCAACGTTGGATGATGCTGAGGCCCAACATTCTGCATTATTTTGACCCAACGCGATAGAGCCCATAGTTTAAATTATTGGAATCAATGAATCTGATGAAGGATATCCACAAAAATAGAAAATATACTGTTAGATAGGCTCTTTAAATATAGATTATAGATAATATTTATACAAAAGCCTTTGGAGTTGCTCTTACATCTTCAAGGTACTTAAGGCACCTCTCCCTTTTCCCTGAGATACTCGACAAGATAATATGGACAAAAGATGTTATTTCTGGGTTACATGTGGCATATACAATGTAAATTATAAATTAGTTATATGTATATATACACACTTATAAGTAGATAAATAGTGTTGTATGTCGTATATAGGTCTGTGGTGTGAGGGTTTTGTTTATTTTTTATTTTTACTTATATATTTATATGTTAATTTTGACTAGTATTTTTCACATAATTAAATAGATAATTGACCCTTTATTCCTTAGTTTTTGGGTACATCAAGCAAATGCATTGTAAGATATGGAAAGTATATTGTAAGTGTCCGGAATTTAAAGTATAAGATGTAAAACTTGTAGTATAACTTTTTATTCTTGTGTTGTTATATTTTCTTCTTGTTTTCTCATTCTGGTCTATTTTCAACAATAATATTGCTCCAACCAACCATTAACACTTACACCTAAATAGTGGCAACTAGCTCATCTATCTGTGTGCTCGGTGTGTGTGTGTGCGCTACATGAGTAGTAATTATTATACTTATTAATGAAATTGTATGCATATAGTTTTTTTACAATATGAGAGTTTTTTTGTTTAATACAATCTATATAAAAATAATAGATGTAGATAATATCCAATGATACAGATAGTCATATATATACACACTAGTAATATGCCCGTGCTAACGCTACGGTGTCACGATATTTGCTTAATAAACTATTAAAATTTTGTTTCATATAATTGGAAATAACTTTTGTGGAATCTGTCCATTTGAGCTTTAATTCAATTCATATTATCAAATATATTGAAGGCAAAGTATGATAGTATAATATTGCCCCAAAATGACAATTCAAGACCATCGATAATCTGAATTCACATCAATTAATAATCTCAATCTTATACTAACTATAGATACGAGTGGGAGCCATCATGAAAAGAGCTAAGAGTGAAATAAAAATGCATGTTCTCATTTCGTAAAATACCTTTCTTGTGCTTTTGTTTAATATCTAGCTATCCGCCACCTAAAAGCGTTCAGAATACATAATGGATAGAAGAACAATGTTAATTTAATTTCTAGACAAAAACCAAGGACACCAAAAATAAACTTACAGAAATAAAACATCGAGGAAATAATGTGAATGTGAAAAATGTAGCTGATAACATCAATTATCAACCTTTTTCTAAAATACCAAACACGATATAACTGGTTATAACTGATAACCAGTTTTCTTGATGCCAGTCACACATCAAGACGACTAGTTGATGGTGTCCATTTGTGCTATGAATTATGTGAGAAGTCCATCTCAAACAATCAAATATATTAGGCTAACCAGTTGGTGATGTATTCATTAGGTACAATTCACTATGAAAAGTGGTAACTCACTGAATAAATGCTTGTGCCTCACTTGTGCCTCTTTTGATGAATGATAGTAATCGTTTTTCTCCATCCTAATGCTAGAAAAATAGTGGTTCGATTGGTTTACTAAGATATAATCGTAGAGGAAGAAAAAAAGAGAGATGAGAGCAAAGGGAAAGAGAAAAGGACGAGAAGCACAGGTGCCACGACGGACTAAGGTTGAATGGTGCGCGTGCGCGCACGGCGGGAAGCGGCGGGTCCCACCCCGCATGGGCCCGGCGTGGGGCCCACCTAACCAACGCTAATTTTAAGCGAAGTGAGGTGGGAATGTTGCAGATTGCTAATTGCTAATTGCAGGATGGTATGATGGAACTGATACATTTTATATTAGTATATATATAAGACATATATAGTGAAAACCATTAAATAAGTAAAAACTCGTGAAAATCGGACCTAAAAGTTCTGTAAATTCATGAAAAATTACTATAAATTGGTGTAGACATGAAATATATTTTCATCAAATCTCAAATCCAAACTCACCTTTTTATTATGAAGTAACCAAAAAGATAAATTTTAGATAAATAATAACATAACAACAATCATCGAAATTTGTCTTTTTGTTTCTCTCAAATGTAGTCGAGTTTGAACTTAAGATAGATTTGGTATGAATATATTTCATATCTGCACCTATCTCTCATAATTTTTTCATGAATTTACAAAATTTTTAGATATGATTTTCACGGGTTTTCACTTAATATGTCCCCATATACCCATACACACACACACATATATATATATATATATTCTACTACTATCATATTCGGTTGATGTAGATTTTTTCCCACCATTTGGTTCGAACAAATACTCTAACCTTTTTTTCTAACTCACAATGATAGGTATATACAAGAGAAAATTCACTGTATACCTCTAAAATTTTGCCCAATCTCTTAGAGTATCTCCAACAGAAGCTCTAAACGGTTCTCTACACCCGTTTTTTGATATTTTAGTTGAAAAAATTATTCCAACAGAGTCTATATATAGATTCCTAAAGAAAGGGGTTCTCAAAAATCGCTTTTTCGTTCTCAAAACTGAGAAGAGCAGGTCCGTTCTCAAAACACTCCAGCGCACACGTTCTGTTAACATTTTTAGCCACGCCAGGCCTTCTCACGTGCAAAGCAGATTCACTCTCCCGTGAAATATTTCCAGCACGCAGAGATGGATGAAGCCGACGCCTTCTTCGTCGTCCTAGCCAGCATATATGGAGCCGTGGCCGTCTCTGTGTAGCCACACGGAGGAAAAGAGGCAGGGCCGGCGCGCCGGACGGGCTACGCAGCGTCGGACAGGCCCGGCGGAGTGAGAGGGCTTGTGGCAGCCGGCGGCGGCGGCGGTCGGGGCTGTGGTGGTGGTGGCTGCTCCGGCTGGGGATTAAGGCGGGCGGTAATCCTTCCTACCATTTTTCTGTCCATGTTCTCAGTACACAAAATTTCAGTCTACACTTTGTTTCTGGACATGAGCATGAACCTACAATGTTGTCTGATGGGCTATAGATATTGCATGTTGTATCGTGTATATAATATAAAAAATAAATGCTCTGGTACCTAATCATTATATTTCCAGATTTTTAAAGAAAGAAAATGGATGATCTAATTATTTTGAGCTGTCCAAATTTGATTTCAGAAAAAGTAATGGCTAATTATTCAGATTCTAAATCTGTGTTCATATTTGACAAGCTCAGACCATACATGTATAGCATACTGCATCTACTATGATGGGAGGTAGCGATCGAGTAGGGATGTGGTGGCCGAGGTGGTCATCAACTTCGTGTCATTGTTAGCTCAGTTGGATTCTCTTTGCAGGTTGACTTGACGTAACAACTCGATATGAGTCACAGGAAATAATCAAAGTAGTTGGGTAGTACACTGCGTTAGTAATGGAAGAAGGTGGAACGTGGCAATGAGTAAGCAAGTCACGTCGCCGTTCTCGAATTTTCTTCTGACCGTTGTTGATCTCCAATCTCCGCACGGCGCCTGAAGACCGGCAAGATCGCGGCGCTTGAATTTTCTTGTGGTGCGTGCACGAAGACCGGCAAGATCGCACGCGCCTAATCTCGCGCAAGTTCCAACAGACCTCGATATCACGCACGCGCCAACGGCACTGGATATCACACGAGTTCTGCTGATTTTTCTCATGAATTTTTCAATCTGTTTGTGACACCCAATTAGTTATCAAATAGGAAAGCTTCTTGAGAATCTGCGGGGTAAAATTTTGATTTCATGCTCTAAATATTTGAAGGATTTCCTATATTTTTTGGAATCATAAGATTTTTTGGAATCATCTTATGAGATCCCGTTGGTGATGCTCTTATATGCCTCGATTTTTTTTGAATTTTGCTCAATCCCTTGTATACCTCTAAATTTTAGTTTTATCTCTTCCATACCCTTTCTGTGACCATTAGTCGATTGTTAATTTCTCATGAAAAAGTTTGTTTTGCCCAATTGTATGAAAAACAAATTTATGGAGTATAGAAATTTGTTGTATGATACTTTATGTTTATGAGTTTGTAACACAAGATATTTTTTATGACAAAATATATTTTTAGATATGACTAAAAAATTTAATATTTTTTAATTATTAAAAATTGTATATGTAGCTTATTTTTCATAGTAGTACTACATATTTGTTGTATAAGACAAATCTATTTATATGTATATAAACAATTTTTAATAACTAATAAATTAATATTAATTTTCATGTCATATCTATAAAAATTTATGATAAATAATATCTCGCATAACAATCTCATTGATATAATAGTCTCATATAACAAATTTTACCCTACCACGATATACTCCATAATTTTATATGTTTCTTCGTACTAAAAGAAAAAATGAACTTTTTAGGAATTTAATGATCAAATTATGAAAAAGAATATGGAAGGGATCCAAACTAAATTTTAGGGGTATACAAATAAATGAGCAAAATTCAGGGGTGTTAGCTCTGCCCAAGGATGCGAAGAACTCACGGAGCAGCAAACTCACGCGAGCAGCAAACTCAAGCGATTGCACACACGCTAGATCGACAGCGACACACGCGCACTCAGTTTTTCTATCTATGGCTCAATGGAGATGAACACAGGGAAGCTTTGCGGCAAAAAATGCCCTTTTTTCTCCGTGACTCTCCAAACACAGAATTTACATGGAGGTTATAAGGCCCAGGCGACGACGTGACTTTCACGCCGAGCAACGTCCTGATGACCGAGTCTCACGCACATATACGCTCGCACGATCCATACATGCACAGCCACTAACTACTGCATGTCGTGCTCCACGATTCACATGAGACGCCCGCTATCCTCTGTGCAACTAACAACCCTGAGGAATGGCTCCAATTAATCCATGCAAAACACATACACTAACTAATTATGCACTAACAAATTAGCTAGTCTACCATGCAAACACATCTACACGTTGTTGCCAATACACAACAAGGATATATCACGCCTAGTCAAGATTAATACTAACAAATTTCCCCCTAATCTTGACTTTATTCTCCAGCGCTTCATCACAGGAGACACGGTTCGTCGTCCACCGTCGCGAGGAGGGCCTCTTCCTTCTTCGGTTTGCGGCACTCGCTAGCAAAGTGCCCGCGAACTCCGCAGTTGTAGCACTTGCCTTTCTTGTTGTCCGTCTTGCGCTCGCTGTTGTCGGAGTCGCTGCTTGTGCCGTCGTCGTTGTCGCGGCAACGCACGCCACTACGACCACCACCAGCCTTGCCGTGGCCACCACCACGGTTGTCATTCTTCTTTTCTTTCAGTGAGAGACTCTCCCACTGTGCACGTGTGAGCAGCAAATGCTCACCCTCCAGTTCGCGGCGCCGACCCTTCAAGGATTCCTCGAACGCCCTCAAGCGTCCGATCGCCTCCGCCACAGACATCTTCAACACATCACCCCATTGCTCAATGGTGTCAATAATGTGAAGAAACTTGTCGGGAACAGCACTAAACAATTTCTTCACAACAACACTATCCTTTACCTTAGCACCGAGAGAACGTATCTCCCCCACTAGTGCGGTGAGCTTCGGTGAGAATTCCGCAATAGTTTCGGACTCCTCCATGTACAAGCGATCAAATCGCCTCTTCAATGCTTGTAGCCGCGCCTTCTTGACTCGATCCTTGCCGACGTTCATCTTCTCTATGGCCTCCCAAGCCTCCTTAGTTGTGTCCTTGTCCACGATGGCCATCATCACGGCATCCGGTACAGCTTGAGAGATGGCGGCGAGAGCTTCGATGTCCTTCTCTTTTCCAACCAACGACCCTTCACCAATTATTGCCGCCCATACACCAAGATGGCGTAGGATGATCTTCATCTTTACGGCCCACATGCCATAGTTTGTGTCGCTTAGCATTGGGTAATGCATAGAGACAATCTTAGCGGCCGGTCGTGCCGACACCATAGCACCACCATGACCGCCCGCCACTCGGTGGCGTTCCTCCGGCGACTTGTCACGAGCCATAACCTTGCTCGATACCAATTGTTAGCTCTGCCCAAGGATGCGAAGAACTCACGGAGCAGCAAACTCACGCGAGTAGCAAACTCAAGCGATGACACACACGCTAGATCGACAGCGACACACGCGCACTCAGTTTTTCTATCTATGGCTCAATGGAGATGAACACAGGGAAGCTTTGCGGCAACAAATGCCCTTTTTCTCCCACTACCGGAGAAAGCCACAAGCGTCCCGGTTCGTAACCCCAGTAGTCCGGTTGTCAAACGGACTACGAATCCGGGACTAGAGATGGGCGATCTCTAGTCCCGATTAAATAACCGGACTAAATATGCACCTTTAGTCCCGGTTTAAGCCACCAACCGAGACTAAAGATGGCGGAGCCACATGGCCGGCTGCGCCATCTTTAGTCCCGGTTGGTGGCTTCAACCGGGACTAAAGAATTTGTTATATTTTTTTTAATTTTATTCTTTCTCCAACAGTGCTACATACTACATATTACACACATATTATTATTTTACACACATATATTTATAAATATATATTATATAATATATATTTATAAATATATAAGTTACACACATATAAATGAACTTAAGAAAGAAAATATATACATATAATATATTACCAAAACATATACACATATGTACAATATCCACATATATTTCGTATGTTATAAAACATTGTCTATTTTGTGGATCCGGTGGTTACTTAAATTAAAATAGAACTCCCCCGTGGGATCAATGATCTGCTCGTTTATAAATCCCATCAATTCTTCCCGAGCGGCTTGTATGAAAGTCTCGTGGGGAGGTTGTCTCTTACTTGCATAAGTTGTCATTAATTCGATCAAACGAGAAATAAATATATGAAGTTAATAAGAAATCGGTACGTAATGTATGAATAGCTGTTATAAGTACATCTATATCGTTGATAGTTGTGACATCGGTCACAAAGCGATGAATGTAGTCATAGACGTAGTATCCACATAAGTTGGTGCCCTGCGACTGTTTTGCACACTAAAGAACAAACGACGACAAGTTTAATATACATTTCATATTTTAGAACAAAGTAATAATTCAAAACAACTTTGGAGCATGTTACTCATGAAAAGTTCATCCTCACGGAGAGCTTATCTTTCCAATTTCCGCGAACATTAGTCCGAAGCCGTTCCCATGCCCTACGTGCGGTTAAAAGTTAGCTAGTAATTATCGAGAACCACATATATGCAATAGCTAGCAAGTAAGATGGCATTACCTATTTAGCAGTTCAAATATCTTTGTGTATGTGGACTCGGTTTATCCATTGAGTCAAAGACATGGATCCGCGAGTTATCCATGTCAATTACTAATAGAACCCAGTGGAATCTGCAAAGTGGTTTAGATGACACATATAAAAATTTATGTATGCACACGAAATTGAAATCGGTACGGAAGGAAGAAAATACTTACGCAAATGTTGTAGGGCGTAAGGATAAATGACCGATAGTGATTTATCACCGCGACTTGTAAATGTTGTCCAGTGTTGGATCGGAAAATGATCAACCAATACGCCGTTGATTTTGCGTGGATCCATGAATCCATGTTTGTTCAATCGTGCATGTTGCGCATTGCATCGCCATTCTACAACGTTTAAAAGAATTTTAGTCACTAAATACAAGAAGGTAAGAAACGAAATAACGAACGAAACTTACAAAGCCCGCGTGGCTAGAAGTGAGACGTCGATGGCATCAAGCCGGTAGAGGCCGAATATGTCTTCGAATCGGATATAGAAGTCGTCACCTCCATCGACGAAATAGTACCGTGAATATTTGCCCGTTACCATCTCTCCACCCTTGCTGGATTCTTGCATGTACCACTTGTGGAAGCGGTACATCCGTGTTGGTAGCTTTTTCACTTGATCCGGCTTTACAAGAGGCTTTCCAAGTTTGAACTTGTATTTCAATGGAGCCTTCGCCGGGAGCACGGCCGTGTAATTGATCCATTGAAATTCCACAGATTCCATAAATTGTCTTAAGTCCGATCCGACATTTGGAACACCGAACGGGGTACATCTTTGCCCGTTCTCTTCGCCTTGACACTGCCTTCCGAATAGTCCTGTCGTAGTCGGACTGCGGTTGAGGTTGCGGTTTAGGCCGTGGCGTTAGGTACGTCTTCTTGAAGAAGTCCTTGGTCTCTGGGGATTTCGGAGGCTTCTCAGAGACTTCTTTCGAAGTGGGCCTTGACTCAGCCTTGACGGCCTCATGCGGCTCCTGCGGAGTCATGTCGTACGCCGTTTTCTTTGGGGCCGTGGGAGCGGGTCAAGTTTAGGCCTCTTGCTTCTTGGTCCACCGCTGGTTGACCTTGACCGCGTGGCTCGAGATGTTGTCCGTTTAGGAGTCGGTGCTCATTGTGGCGACGGAGGAGTCCGAGAAGGTGGTGGAGTTAGAGACGACCGTTTAGGAGTCGGTGCTCGTGGAGGCGACGCAGAGGTGGAGAGGCGGAGGCGGTGAAGGAGGCGGAGGAGACGGCCCACGTGGAGACGGAGGAGACGACCCACGTCCGGGGAATATTATGAAGATCTTCCTCCGAGAAATATTCCATTAGCCGTTTCTCCTAGCGTCGCCTCCCGTCTCCTCCGGCAATATCCAGCTCGAGATCTTCATAGCCTCGTTCCACCTGTTCAATTTCAACTTTCGAGTACGCAGTGGAACGGGTGGGAGTGGTAGGTGCCGTCTCGTTCTACTTGGAATGGCCATGCCCGACGCGAACTGCTCGAGAAGATTGTTTATTAGTTAGTAATGAACATTGATTGACAAGTTATTCAACGAAATATACGTACAACATAAAAGTACGAACATACCTTTATTGTTATGTTCTTTAGCGGAATGTGCAGCTCACATGGTGTTCGTTGTGTGATGTCATCAACGGGCATGGCGGACCGGTTCAGCTTGTGGGGCTAAATCGCCTTCATTTCCGTTGAAGCGCAGCTCTGCGTTCTTGCTATAGTTGAGCGGCGTTGCCGGAGCCACGTTGGCTAACCCAATGGCTTCGCTCCTCCGCCAACCTTATGGCCAGCCTTTCGTCCACAATCTGATCAACTGCGAGAGCCTCATTTCCATCTCAGCGAACCTCGCATCGTTATCTCGCTTTGACCTCATTCGGCTCTTATATGTGTCGACGTCGCTTGGAACCCGTATTTCCGTGGGCCGACGCCTTTTCCTCGTGTTCGCCCGGGTGCTCGGGTTTTGGAGGGCGAGCGTTAGCTCGTCCTTCTCTCTGTCTGCCTGAACGCGCCCGAGGAAGTGGCTGCAGCGCTTCCTCTAACCTCCGTCCGGCTTCTTGAATTTCATCACCAAAGATAACTGTGCCATCGACGGATTAAGTGAGCCGCCGTGAGCATAAAACCGGTGCTTTGCTCGTTCCGGCCAGGTGGTTGTGCCCGGAACGATACCTCGTGCTTCAAGGTCGGCTTCCATTTTCTCCCATTTCTCCATTGCTTTCTTATAGCCGCCCGACCCAAGCTTGTGATGGTATTTCTTTTTAGCTGCATTGGCGTTGTTCTTTTCTATGATAGCTTGTGCTTCTTCCCAGTCTTATGTTCAACAAAAGCATCCCAATGATCTCCGAGCTTCGGGAACTTGTCAAAGTCGAGGTCCGGCCCTTCAGATATATTTCTTATGTAACTCTTTCTTGTAGTTCTGAAGAGCTCGCCATTTTCTTTAACGTCCATTCCTTGACCCTTGCTTGTTGTGAGTATGGGATGGTGAACGTTTGCAGCATTGTAGTCCACGCATTTCTTTCTCGAGTCCGGGAGATAGCTCGCCCATCTCCTCCGTCCTTGATCGCCTCCAGTTGGCAACGCTTACGGGCACGTGATCCCTCACCACCCATTCGCCGTGTGCCACAAACTTCCTTGCGGCGTCCTCTGGGGCAAAAGGGCGACCGTCGATTCTACCTCCGTTATGACATGTCGACCCTCTATGCGCTTGTTGAGACCGCGTTGCCCGCGTGCCCTCTTCTATCCGGCGGAGGCGAAGGCGGAGGCGAAGCCCTCATTCTCCTCATCGTTCCCCTGCACGTCCCCCTCCTCGTTGAGGTATTGATTTGTATCTTCATTCCCCTCCTCGTTGTAAACCTTTGTTCCTCGTGCGATCTCATCATGGAGAAGCTGTTCCTCGTTACAATCCGCCATTTGATTGTTGTGGGTTGAGATCTTAATCAAAGAATTCTGAAAAAAAATTATTCGGTTATATCATTGGAGAGGAAATGAAAAACTGAGGAAAGGAGATGTCCGTTCGTCCACGAAAGGAGATGTCCGTTCGTCCACGTTCGTTCGTCCGTTCGCGAATGTCCGTCCGTCCACGACCGAACGAACGAACGAACACTCGTTCGTTCGTTCGTCCGTTCGTTCACGACCATTTGTTGATTTTAGCGTTCTCGTTCGTTCAAAAATACAAAATTCACAATTCCCATAAACATTCAAATTTCATATGTAAATACATATTCAAAATTCAAAATTCTCAAGAACTCTAATAACAGTCCATTTACACACAAAAATCATATATTCAAAATACCCATACATACAAAATTCATATATTAGAAATACACATATATTCAAAATACACATATACTCAAAATTCATTAACATTCACAGAGTGCGGCGGCGGCGGCGTGGAGTGGAGGCGCGGCGCGCGGCCATTTAGGGTTTAGGGGCCAGCCGGCTCGGGGGCCGTGGGGGGGGCGCAAGGGGACTGGGTGGTGTGGGGAGGGCGGCGGCGACGGCGACGCGACGATGGCCGCGATGGCGATGGCGTCGACGGCGGCCAAACCCTAGTGCACAATGTCGGGAAATCTTAGGGCGCGGCGGCGCTAACCTGCGATCGTGACGAAGACGGCGGGAGCGAGGTCCTCCGGCGACGAAGACGGCGAGACGGCGTGCTGCGGCGTCGACCTGGGGCTCGGCAACGGCGACGAAGATGATGCAGTTCCGAAGTGCGAAAACGGCTAAGTGTTGGATCCCAGTAAGGCCCTTGCTATATATAGTCACGGCGTCATTTGTCCGGTTGAATCCAACAACCGGTACGAAGATCCTTTACTCCCGGTTGGTGGCTCCAACGGGACAACATGAATACAAACATTAGTCCGGTTGAAGCCACCAACCGGGAGCAAAGATGTCCGCCCTGGTTTGTGGCTTCAACCGGAGTAAAGATCATATCTTTTGTCCGGTTGAATCCACCAACCGACAAAAGATTGCGGGGCAGCCACCGTTAGTGATATGCCCTAGAGGCAACATGGAGATGTTGGATATCACGTCAATGTTTATGTATTTATGAATAAAGTGTTATTCGGCCCATGAAATAGACATCTTGTATTGATCAATAAGTACGTGACTTATTTATGAGACTCTTTATGTATGAATCTATTTCTAAACGATCCCCGATCATATGTCATATTGTTGGAACAAATATGATTCTAAGATCGGCATGTTTATTGATTGATGATCATGTCTCATAGATCATGGGTATGAAGATACCAAATCAATAAACATGGACATATGTGTTGAAGAACACATTGTTGGATAGACCCACCATGAGACACTACAGGAATCAATGTGCCATTAGTTGGTCTCAGGTAGTGTTGGTACAAAATCCTTAGACCTGAGATCACCATGGATTCCAACATGTGTAGTAGCCTACTTTGGGACTACCAAACGCTATTTCATAACTAGGTAGTTATAAAGGTAGTTTTCGGGTTTGCTATGAAACATGGAGTGGGATGTGAGTGATCAAGATAGAATTTGCCTCTCCTTTGGAGAGATATCTCTGGGCCCCTCGAGGTAATAAATTATGGAAATGCATGGCCATGCTAAGTTGATTGAGGAGTCAATCAACAGACAGATAATCCAATACGGTTCGAGTGAATGGTTAAGCTATTGAAGGGATGACACACATCTTGCCTATAGCTTAACCGGTATCGTGAGGCAAAGGGATTTGTGTACACATTACAGTTCGGAGCCGATATTATATTCTTGTATACTATGGTGTCAATATGTGCCGCTAGGCGCCGCGTTGGACAGTCGACCGAGTTGGACTCGAGCCGACGGTCGGCTAAGTTAGACTATAGCCGAAACCGAGTATACCTGAACCTACGGGTCGCACGCTTAAGGGGATAAGAATAGGCATTCGAGTTGGACTCGGATACGGCTCGATCGGATAGGGATCCGATCGGATAGAGTCCTATGGGTTTACGACGTATGGGCAGCCAACTCTGTGAGATTCGGATAGGATCCGATTCAAAATAGAGTCTTGATCGGCCACTAGTCCCGTCGGCCAACTCTATATAAAGGAGGGAGGGGTGGAGAGCTGCGGCATCAATTGCATCGCATGCAACAGTCGCCGAGATCAATCTCCACGGAAACCCTCCCCACTTTCGAGCCAAACCCTAGCCTTGCATCGCGTGCTAGCACACGGGTGTACGGCGTTTTGTCCCCGGACGTGTGGATACCTGGTAGAGGCGCTGCTACGTTGCGCGCCGTTGATCGGCTTCGGATCGGCTACGGCATCTGCGAATCGGCTGATTGGCGAATCGGCTGTCCCCGGGTATCGGCTATCGGCTTGCGAGAATTGGCTACACTGTTCCGGATCGGATAGCCCTGATTGGCTGTTTCCGCTGCACACTGCAATCGGTAACGATCTATCGGCCCTTACTTGCAAGTGTTCCTGGTTTGCACGGTAGAAAATTTTGTTTTCGGCTAGCGTAGCTTCCGCGTAACCCTTCAGCCACGTGGCACAGGTGGGTCGACATCAATAGTCCCGGTTGATGGCTCAAACCGGGACTAAAGATGTTTTCCCGCCCAATGAAATTCACCTCTAGTCCCGGTTTTTGTAACAAACCAGACTAATTATTATAATGCCCTATTCTATTGTATTTTATATTCATGGATACTTATAATGTTGATATGTTAATATATTTTATATTCATATATAATTAATATATGTTTATATATAATTAACATGGTGTTTAAAAGATCGGTATTTATATATAATGCCTATTCTATGGATAGTATGTACCAAGGTTCTTGATGTAATTATAGATCTTGAATAAGGTCAAGTGGAAGACAGGGATAATATTCAATGATTCAATTTAATTTACATCGTCCATACATAAATTTAGCTATGTAACATTTGTCCTCACGTACTTTCTCCGCACAATTATTCCTTCGTTATGATCGTTGCGTGAGTAAGGGTGTCATCAATTGATAGGAGGATACTCGGGTCAACCGCCACCGTGAACGGAGGTTGCCCGTCAAGCGATCGTAATCTTCGTCAGTTCTATCCTCGACTCCCACGATTTTCCTTTTGCCGGGAGAACCACGTGGCGCTTTGGCTCGTCGGACCCTTTCCCCTTCTTTGATTTGCTAGCCATGTCCTTGATATAGAAAACTTGTCGTACATCATTGGCAAGTACGAAAGGTTCGTCTGAGTATCCAACCTTGCTTAGGTCGACCGTTGTCATCCCACTTACATCATTGGCAAGTACGAAAGGTTCGTCTGAGTATCCAACCTTGCTCAGGTCGACTTTAGATTTGTGAACTTCTTATCCTTCATGCTTATTATTCCCTTTATATTCGAGGAGTATCCAGACGGTACCTTGATGCTCTCCAGGCATTCAAACATTATTTCTTTCTCTGCTCTGCTCAGAGTGTAGCTGGCTGGACTTAGGTATTGGGCTCCTTTATCCTTTGGTTGCGGGTGAAGGCCGTCGTGTTGTGCCATATGTTTCAGATCGTTACGTGCCTCAAGTGTATCTTTTGATTTTCCGTATACACCTCGGAAGCCAAGCAAGTTTACGCAAAGGTTCTTGGTGAGTTGCATCACGTCGATTGCGTGGCGGACGTCCAAGACTTCCCAGTAGGGCAACTCCCAAAAAATTGACTTCTTCTTCCACATCGCCGCGTGACCACCTTCACTTGCTATAGATTGGTTGCCGGGTCCCTTTCCAAATACTATTTTGAGGTCTTTCATCATGGCAAACACGGCCTTTCCGTTGCGATGCTTTGGTTTAGAACGATGGTCTGCCTTTTGACCAAAATGTTTCCGTTTCTCCAGGACGGGTGGCTTGCAAAGAAGAAAACGACGATGGCCCATGTACACTACCTTCTTACAATGTTTCAGTACGTACATTCAGTCTCATCCATACAGTGGGTGCAAGCGTTGTACCCCTTGTTTGACTGTCCGGATAGGTTGCCAAGTGCGAGCCAATCATTGATGGTAACAAACAGCAACCCTCGTAGTTTAAACTGCTCTCTGTTTATCTTCATCCCACACGGGAACACCTTCTTTATTCCACAAGAGTTTTAGATCTTCGATCAGCGGTGTTAGGTACACATCGATGTCGTTACCGGGTTGCTTCGGGCCTTGAATAATAACCGGCATCTCGAATGTACTTTCGCTTCATGCATAGCAAAGGCGGGAGGTTGTAGATACACATCGTCACAGGCCAAGTGCTATGCCCGCTGCTCATCTCTCCAAAAGGATTCATGCCGTCCGTGCTTAAGCCGAACCTTAGGTTTCGTGCATCCTCGCCGAAGTCTTCAAATGTTATGTCGATGTTTTGCCACTATGACCCATCGACGGGATGTCTCAGCATGCCGTCTTGTAGACGTTCTTCCGCGTGCCAACGCATCATTCTTGCATGCTCCTTGTTCTGAATAGCCGCTTCACCGTGGTGGTATTATAGGAAAATACCACATCACCTTAGCGAGAATCCTTTTCTTCGAGGGCCGTCCGTCAACTTCGCCTGGATCATCTCGTCGATCTTGTATTGAAGTGCTTTACAAACCGGACATGCTTCTAGGTTCTCGTACTCCTCACCGCGTAGAGGATACAATCATTAGGACATGCGTGTATCTTTTGTACCTCCAGTCCTAGAGGGCGGACTAACTTCTTAGTCTCGTACGTTGATTTCGGCAATTTGTTTCCCTCGGAAGAATGTTCTTCACGAGTTTTAGTAACTCGCCAAATGCCTTGTCACCGACACCATTTTTGGCCCTCCATTGTAAGAATTCCAAAGCGTGGTACCTAACTTTTTGTGCCCCTGTTCACGCCGGGTACAAGGACCTTTTGTGGTCCGCCAACATACGCTCCAATTTCGCACTTCCTTTATGCCTTCGTAGTCCCCCGTACATCGCGCAACATCGACCAAGGTCATCGGCACCGTCGTTTTCTTGGGATCCCCGTCCGCCCGCCCACCGTATTCTCTTCAAACCCACCGTATTGACCACGGTCCAGGAATGTTGTCGTCGTCTTCTTCATCTTCTTCCATTGCAACCCCCACCTCTCCTTTCGATGTCCCAATTGTAGTGAGCCATGAATCCCGACGAAACAAGTGGGCATGAATAATTCTTGATGTAGAATACTCCTTTTTGCACTTTTTACATGGACAACGTATAAAACCCTTATGCTTGTTGGCATTGGCCACACTCAAAAATAATGGACGCCTTGAATAAACTCTCTCGACCGTCGATCCGCGTTGTACATCCATTGCCGATCCATCTACATGGAATGCACAAAAATCGTAAGAAAATTTCACGAAATTCAAATCATTTCAATATAACATCAATACTTATATGTATATAATCGACAATTATTATATACTAATCCAATATACGTAATGTGTTGTTCTAAAAAATTAGAATTATTTTTAAAAGGTCTTTTAAAGTGATAAGCATAAAATTAATTAATTATTTTGCATCTATTTTAAAAGGTCCTTTGTCATCTATTTTATTACTTTTTTCTCCAAAAGATTCTCTCTCATCATTTTCCATAAATATTTTTGAGATAAAATTGTACGGACTAAATTCCTATAAGCGTGACGTGCTAAGCTTACTTTTCTTCCTCTTTATTTTTCCTAACTTTTTCTCAACACAATATAATGTGCTTAGCAAAATAATTAGTCCAAACAAATTTTCTCTCTCCTCATGTTTAAAAAAAATCTAGAGATGATTAATATATAGAAAACAAGCGTAAAATACAAAGTGCTAAGTATAGATCATAAGAGAAAGAAGTTGCTAACCTTGTAGATAGCAAAGATTTGTGTATTATCACCAAAACAAAATCACAAAAAATTTTGGTAAGCACCTCCCTCTAGCTAGAGAAAAACTTTGAAGACAAGTGTAGCAGGACTCGGGCCTGGAGGAGGAAGAAGGAGTATAAAAGCTGCCTATCTTTAGTCCCGGTTGGTTTTACCAACCGGTACTAAAGATCAAAATTATGTTTTAACGCCGGTTGGTAAACTCAAGGGACAAAAATAGTATCTTTAGTCCCGGTTGGTGTTACCAACCGGGATTAAAGATGGTGTCGGAGGCTGTCGAACCTATCGAGAGCGCCAGGCATATTTAGTCCCGGTTGGTAGCACCAACCGACTAAAGTAGAATCTCTAGTCCCGATTGATGTTACCAACCGGACTAAAGGTGCCGGCGCTTTGACTGTGCTCGACAACATTTGAACCGGGACTAGAGGTGATCTTTAGATGTTCCTAAAAATCCGTAGACTTTTTAAACCGGGACTAGAGATCATCTCTAGTCCCGGGTGCAACTCAAACCGGGACTACTGTTGTTTTTGTCACTTTAACCAATGATGGTTTCTTCAATAGTGTCCGTGACTCTCCAAACACAGAATTTACATGGAGCTTATAAGGCCCAGGCGACGACGTGACTTACACGCCGAGCAACGTCCTGATGACCGAGTCTCACGCACATATACGCTCGCACGATCCATACATGCACAGCCACTAACTACTGCATGTCGTGCTCCACGATCCACATGAGACGCCCGCTATCCTCTGTGCAACTAACAACCCTGAGGAATGGCTCCAATTAATCCATGCAAAACACATACACTAACTAATTATGCACTAACAAATTAGCTAGTCTACCATGCAAACACATCTACACGTTGTTGCCCATACACAACAAGGATATATCACGCCTACTAGTCAAGATTAATACTAACAAGGGGCATGAAAAGAATTAGAGAAAGTTTCGGGGTACACAGGAAATTTGCTCCCCTCCCCACAATTTTTGGGCCTCACCTGACATCAGTGGTGGTGGAACTCTCTATAGATAAATAACTGTATAGTAGGTGAGGTTTTGTTATAAAGCTTCGAACTAACGATAAGGGCATATTAATTATTTTTCATTAATATACAATAAATAAATAAATATAAATTTTAGTATATATAATACCTAATTTCTGAGCTAATTGTTGTTACGATGAATACACACTAATCAAGCAATAGATCTGGTTTTGAGGCAATGAAGTGTGGGAAGAGGCAGTAGAAGAGGAACACAAACCAACCAAGGTGGACGTCGGCGAGGTCACCACCCGTCCCTCGTCCACCAACTTAGAGTTTGCTTGCAACAGCTAGTGCTCCCCGTGCGTGCTGCTTGTAGTACTCCCCGGACTGCTTGTACTCCGCGTGCCACAGCAGCACATCCCCGCCTCCACTGCGCTGTCGGGCACCTCTCCACTGGCCACACCAGCTACTGCAGCATCGCAAACCTTGGGTTCTCCTCTCCTACCCTTCTTGAAAACTCCTCTCAACCTCTAAAATTTCACTATATCTCTTTGGCAGATGGAATATTCAACCTTGCCTGATGCCTAAACAACTCAGATTTGCTCCCCTCTTGGCCCCATCAGCGGAGGAGGTGTTGATGGGGTGGGGCAGGCAATGGTCGGAGGAGGGACCGCTTGGCCATAAGTGCGTTGCAATGGAAAATCCCTTAATCTACCATGCTAAATCCTTGCCACGAACAATGTCGCCCATCTAAATCAGCAACCCGCTTTGGTTGTAGAAGAATCAAGGTACCGTACCATGTTTAGAAACCAAATTGGATATGCGCTTGTGTTTTTGCGAGAAAACTTGATAGGGGGTGCTATTTAATTGGAAACAGAACCGGGAAACACACGACAGATGAAAGATTTAAGCGTGGCTATTAGAAAAATGTTTATTTTTTAAGTGAGTATAAGATTAGAAAAATCAATTAAAAATTATGTTTTAGATCCTGTGAAGAAAACAATCCCTACAAACATGCCCTAAACCCTAGTAGACCCATATGTCACCTCTCGGTACCTATATATTTTTCTTCTTATCAACTCCTCCTCCCGTTGTTAACGATCAAATTTGGTAAATTATGCATCGGATTTGGAGTTAAGGTCGAAGCCAATTTGAAGGAAATCGAGATTTTCGAAAGCGAGTGCGTGCCAAGTGAAGACCGAATCAGCTAGAGAGTTCATCGGTGATGACCGAATCGGCTAAGGTGTTCGTCGGCCGATCTTGAATCGGAACAAGATAAGCCAATATAGCCGATTCCGATAAGATAAAATTGGAACCATATTCGGATTCGTTTGAAGTGCTTCATGAGGATTGCCATACATGGATAGAGTCCAAGAAAGACAATTGTATCTATTAATGAGGTTATTTTAAAAGTTTCCTTATAGATTATGTCGGTAAGAGTCCGTCATAAGGGACCTATCTGTAATTTGAATTGTAATAGAGATAGGAATCGTGTCCGACAAGGACATATATCTTGTATCTGGGTATAAATATGACCCAAGACCATGTAATTATAAAAACAATCAGTTCAATACAACTTTGGCGCATCATCACCTTTTTCTTTCAATTACTTCGACGAGTTCTTGCTTTGAGTTGGGCTGCATCGGTTCGATCTCCGATGAGAGGTAAAGCTTGTTATGACGGCTTGCGCTCTCAGGAGTAGTGCTTCCATCATTATGACACTCTAATCCTGTTTACGTAAATCGCCGAGTTATCATATATACTATATATCTAGATCGATATTGCCATCTAACCCTAATCGACTAGCCTCTGTTACTAGATAAAATCCGATAGGGTTAGATATCATCGTCGAATTAGGTTATATAGTGTATCCACCATCTCGAAAGGTTTTCATAGATTTGTTTAGATCTTATGCTTCTTCTTATGCTTAGTGCTGTATTGGTTAAGTCTGACCTACTAAGTAGTATTTAGAATCATAATATTTATCCTGTGTTATGATTGCTATTAGAGATAGTATCGGAGTTTCAGCCGATCTTACCTGTTTTGGCTATCTTGTTTATTATATATTTACTTGATATGCTAAATCTGCCCTTTATATTAAGATTTCACTGTGACGAAATATATTAAGCTTGTTATCGATTTGTTACGTTATCTTAACACTTGATTGGTTCCTGTTTAATGTATTTAATCTATCATGATATCTTAGTATAAAGTGGTATCGGAGTACTAGCCGATGCATGTTAGATTTATGACATTAGCTATGCTATAAATATGTATAATACTCGTCTTAATGTACTTTTAGACATAAGTGATTTATACTATCTCGTGCGCTACCGATCTATCCCAATCACTTGGTTTAAACATATTTTTAGACTTAGATTATATATTATGGATATCTGGTGATCGATTAGATCGGATTTCCCCGCCGATTCAGTGCATATTGCATCGGCTCAATATAAGACGATATGTCATCGGCCACTAGTCGATCGACTATCGTTTTTGGACTAACACTATTTTGTTTCTTTGTTTCTTGTTGGTTGCGGGATCAAACCAAGCGGCACGCCTACGAACCTCGAAGCAATATTTGGACCTACACTAGAGTAAAGCAAATCTCTCGGAGCCAGTGCGTGACAATTTTACCGTCAACACGCTTTTGGCACGCCCAGTGGGACACAACAAGACATCTTGGTGGACATCAAGTCATCGAAAATCGATCCAGAGAACATCATCCCCATCACCATGGACAAACTCACACCAGAGCAAAAGGCCGAGTTTGAGGATATGATGAACAAACTGCAAAACTAGTTTTTGCACTGGTTCGTCCAAACTCACTCGGGCACGGGTGTTCAGCGTTACAAGGTGGTCTTGCCAGGCAATGAAGAGCCCGAGTCAAGTTCTGGCAAGGAAACCAAAACTCAGGATGTCAAGCAGGAAGAAGGCCCAGAATTCAACAAACTACAAGATCAGATCGACTATGCCGTGCATCATGCGCTGATCAACCAATCGGGAATCCTTGTTAACACCTTAAACAACATGATTAATTCCGTGGTTGACAGTAGGATAGCCGAGCATCAAGCCAAGGGGCCGATATTTCTTCTGAAGGCAATTTTGCACCATATAGGACTTTGGCTTCTGACAAACAACACCGCTTTGGGTATGGTCCCGACAACCGAAGTGTGTCGGCATCGGTTCCTAAAAAGCCGATCAGTATCATCATCGGACCAACGCAATGTGAGTTCAACCCTTTTCTCTTGGTCAAACAGCAACCTCAACACGTTGGATACAACATCCCTTAGGTTTCTCAAGACCAGATCGCGGCTATGTTCAGAACCAACCAATCGGCTACAGAGCCAATTCAACGGGTGTCAATAGGGCAACAGACACCAATCCTACAAAGGTCACGGATGAAATGCCTCGCCTCGTTCATGATCGGCAAGCCCATGGGGTGCACCAGTCTTCTCAACATCACATGGGGGCAATGCCAATTTCCAATATTAGCCTCATTCACCTCAGATGCAGTATCGGCAGGGGACACCACCTCAACCCCAGTACTTGAAGGGTTACGCGGAGGCTACGCTAGCCAAAACAAAAACTTTTACCGCGCAAACCGGGAACACTTGCAAGTAAGGGCCAATAGATCGTTACCGATTGGAGTAGAGTGCGGCGGAATAACCAATCGGGGCAATCCGATCCGGAAGCAGTGTAGCCGGTTCTCGGAGACAGCCGATTCGCCAATCAGCCGATTCGAGTCGTCGGCCGCGTTCTCACGCCTCGCTCCGATGCGCCCGACCGCGGCCGATTCCACCATAGCCGATCGCTCCGGTGCCGATCCGGGCCGATCAACGGCGCGCAACATAGCGAGCGCCTCTACCGGTATCCACACGTCCGGGACGAACGCCGACACCCGTGTGCTAGCACGCGATGCAAGGCTAGGGTTTGGCTCGAAAGTGGGGAGGGTTTCCGTGGAGATTGATCTCGGCGACTTCGTTGCACGCGATGCAATTGACCTATCACGGCTCTCCACCCCTCTCTCCTTTATGTAGAGTTGGCCGACCAGGACTAGTGGCCGATTAGGACTCTATTTTGAATCGGATCTCATCCGTATCTCATAGAGTTGGCCGCCCACACGTCGTAAGCCCATAGGACTCTATCCGATCGGATCCCTATCCGATCGAGCCGTATCCGAGTCCAACTCGAATATCTATTCTATCCCCTTAAGCGTGCGACCACTGTAGGTTCAGGTATACTCGGTTTCGGCTATAGTCTAACTTAGCCGATCGTCGGCTCGAGTCTAACTCAGCCGACCTGTCAACAGCGGCGCCTAGCAGCACATATTGACACCATAGTATACAAGAATAATATCGGCTCGAACTGTAATGTGTACACAAATCCCTTTGCCTCACGATACCGGTTAAGCTATAGGCAAGATGTGTGCCATCCCTTCAATAGCTTAACCATTCACTCGAACCGTATTGGATTATCGTCCGTTGATTGACTCCTCAATCAACTTAGCATGGCCATGCATTTCCATAATCCATTACCTCGAGGGGCGAGAGATATCTCTCCAAAGGAGGGGCAAATTCCATCTTGATCACTCACATCCCACTCCATGTTTCATAGCAAACCCGAAAACTACCTTTATAACTACCCGATTACGAAATAGCGTTTGGTAGTCCCAAAGTAGGCTACTACACATGTTGGAATCCATGGTGATCTCGAGGTCTAAGGACTTTGTACCAACACTACACGAGACCAACTAATGGCACATTGATTCTGTAGTGTCTCATGGTGGGTCTATCCAACAATGTGTTCTCCAACACATATGTCCATGTTTATTGATTTGGTATCTCCATACCCATGATCTATGAGACATGATCATCAATCAATAAACATGCCGATCTTAGAATCATATTTGTTCCAACAATACGACATATGATCGGGATCATTTAGAAATAGATTCATACATATCGAGTCTCATAAATAAGTCACGTACTTATTGATCAATACAAGATGTCTATTTCATGGAACTGAATAACACTTTATTCATTTATACATAAACATTGACGTGATATTCAACATCTCCATGTTGCCTCTAGGGCATATCACTAACAATCTCCCACTTGCACTAGAGTCAATCATGTAAGTATCTAATACCCATTGCTCTTGTGTGCGCCTCATGCTTCGGGCGAGGGAGAGGTTTTGTCGCGGATCGGCTATGTTGAGATCCGTGTGCACTTTGTATATCTTGACATCACCTCTGTCCATAATCTCGCGGATGAGATGATATCGCCGAAGTATGTGTTTGGACTTCGATGTGACCTCGGCTCCTTGGCTTGCGCAATGGCTCCACTATTGTCACAATAGAGAGACATTGGACCGGTCGTACTAGTCATCACACCAAGCTCGAAACGAATTTCTTGATCCAAACAGCCTCCTTTGCGGCTTTCGAGCGCAATGTGCTCGGCCTCCGTTGTAGAATCGACAACGGTATCCCGCTTGGAACTCTTCGTCGCTACGCGCTCCGTTCGAGCGAACACGAACCCGGATTGCGATCTATAATCATCCTTGTCGTTTGGAAGCTAGCATCGGTGTAACCACTTACAACGAGCTCGTCTTCACCTCCATAGACTAGGAACATATCCTTAGTTCTTCTCAAGTACTTAAGGATATTCTTTACGGCGATCCAGTGACCTTCACTGGATCGGCGAGTATCTCGCTCGTAGCACTCAAAGCATACGAGACATCGGGCGTGTACAAAGCATGGCATACATGATGGATCCAATTGCCGAAGCATATGGAACCATACCCATCTTATTCCGCTCATCATGTGTCCGAGGACACGATTCTTGCTAAGATTAATGCCATGTGACATGGGCAAGAAACCTTTCTTGGAATCATGCATGTTGAACCTTTTCAACACCTTGTCAATGTATGTACTTTGGCTTAATCCAATTAGCCTCTTGGATCTATCTCTATAGATCCGAATGCTAATATATATGCTTGCCTCCCTAAGTCTTTCATGGAAAAACTATTTTTCAATGAAGACTTGATGGATTCAAGCATAGGGATATCATTTCCAATCGTAATATGTCATCCACATATAAGATTAGAAATACAATTGCACTCCCACTTGACCTTTTTGTAAACACAGGCCTCTTCTTCGTTTTTGATGAAACCAAACCCTTTGATTACTTCATCAAAACGAATATTCCAACTCCGAGATGCTTGCTTCAACCCATAAATGGACTTACGTAGCTTGCATATCTTTCCGAGCGATTACGGATCGACAAAACCCGAGGTTGTATCATGTATACATCCTCGCTTAGGTTTCCATTTAGGAAAGCCGTTTTGACATCCATCTGCCATATCTCATAGTCGAAATATGCGGCAATCGCTAGGATAATCCGAATAGATTTAAGCATTGCGACGGGCGAGAAGGTTTCATCATAATCAACTCCTTGAATCTGTTTAAAACCTTTCGCCACCAATCGCGCCTTATAGATGTGAACATTTCTATCCATATCGGCCTTTTCTTAAAAACCCATTTACACTCAATGGTTTTGACACCATCGGGTGGATCAACCAAGTTCCAAACTTGATTGTCGTACATGGATTCTATTTCGGATTTCATGGCTCCAAGCCACTTGTTGGAATCGGGTCCCACCATCGCTTCCTCATAGGTCTTAGGTTCATCGTTGTCCAACAACAATATATCACATTGTTCACTTTGTGTACACATCGGGTGCACGACGTGATCTTTTAGACCTCCGTGGGTGTATCTACAGCGATGGCGCAACACTTTGCACCTCTGTTGTGGTTACGTGGTCGCTGAAACATTTTCAGGTGTTTCTTGAACTTCTTCAAGATGCACCCTGCTCCCACTAACCCTTCTTGAAAGAAACTCTTTCTCCAAGAAGACACCGTGTCGGGCGACAAACACTTTGCCTTGTTCCCGATTATAAAAGTAATATCCCTTAGTTTCCTTAGGATATCCCACAAAGAAGCACTTGTCGATTTGGGTGTGAGCTTGTCGGCGTAAAGCGTTTTACATAAGCTTCGCATCCCCAAATTTTGAGAAAAGACAAACTAGGGGTTGCCCTGTCCATATCTCATATGGTGTCTTTTCAACCGACTTAGATGGAACTCTATTTAGTGTGAGCGCAATGTTTCAAGAGCATATCCCGGAAGGATAACGGAAGATCACTTTGGCTCATCATCGGACCGCACCATGTCCAACAAGGTGCGATTTCTCCGTTCGGACACTCCGTTCCATTGCGGAGTTCTGGCGGAGTCAGCGTGGAACAATTCCACAATCTTTCGATGATTACCAAACTCTTGGCTCAAGTATTCCCCTCCACGATCGATCGTAGAAACTTGATTGTTTTCCTAAATGATTTCGTACTTCATTCTGGAATTCTTTGAACTTTTCAAAGGATTCGGACTTATGCCTCATTAAGTAGATATAACCATATCTACTAAAGTCATCGGTAAAGGTAATGAAGTATTGATAACCACCTCGGCCGTTGAGCTCATTGGTCCACATACATCGGTATGTACGAGTGCCAATAAGTCACTTGCTCTCTCTGTGTCCGTGAAAGGTGCCTTTGTCATCTTACCAAGTAAACAAGACTCACATGTCTCAAATGATTCAAAATCAAAAGAGTGAAGCAATCCATCCTTATGGAGCTTCTCCATGCGTTTCTTATTTATATGGCCTAAGCGACAATGCTAGATAAACGTGGGGTTTATATCATTAGAGAGTTGCCTTTTGTATTAATGTTATAGATGGGAGACGCTTCAAGATTCAAAACGTATAATCCATTCACCAATGGAGCATGAAAATAGAACATATCTCTAAGATATATTGAACAACCATTGTTCATTGATCTAAAATCATATCCTTTCCGCTTGCAAACATGAAGCGGAAATAACGTTTTGACATAGTGTTGGAACACAATAACAATTATTTAATTCCAAAACTAATCCCGAAGGTAGATGAAGTGGTATTGTGCCGACAGCAAGCGTAGCAACGCTTGCTCCATTGCCGGCGCGCGGGTTCACCTCGACCCTTCTCAATCCTCTACTTCTTCTCATTCCCGCAACGACTTGAAAATATGAGCTACGATCCGGTATCAAATACCCAAGAGTCGTATGTGAAGTAGCAAGATTAATGTCTATAACATTAATACCGCGAAGTTGTAACTTTGCTTCTTTTTGAGATCCTCCATGTACTTCTTGCAGTTCCTTTTCCAGTGGCTGTCTCCTTGCGGTAGAAGCAAATGACATCGATGCCGACCCCTTCTTGCCCTTCTTTGCATTAGAGGCACTCGCGATCTCATCGGGAGTTAGCTTCCTCTTGGTGCAAAGTTTCTTGACAGTGGTTTGCGCTTAGCCTGCATCATCATCACATGATGACCGTTTTTTGGATACTCTCCTCATTGTCTTTAGCATCCCATGCAATTCAGCCAAGGTCTTATCCATATTGTTCATGTGATAATTCAATATGAATGGCTCGAAGCTCGGAGGGAGCGGCGGAGAATCACGTCGTAGCCAACTCTTGGCTAAGGGGAAACCTAGTTTCTCAAGACTCTCGATATAGCCAATCATCTTTATCACATGCGGACGGACGGGATTCCCTCAACAAACTGCACGCAAACAAGGACTTTGAGGTGTTGAACCTCTCGGCCCGAGCTTGGTTCTAAAACATACCACGCGTCCCGAATAATAGTGTGAGCATCGCTTGCTCTCATATTGCTTCAAGCTCGGGGGACATTGTAGCAAGCATGAGACGACTTATATCTAGGGCATCATTAGTGTGCTTCTCGTAAGCTCTCCGTGCGGTTGCGGTGGCATTATTAGGCAAATCCTCGGGATAGGGTACTTCAAGAATGTACTCCTTACGCTCTTGCTTGAGAACAATTCTCAAGTTGCGATACCAATCCATAAAGATTATTCCGTTCAATTTTTCCTTTCTCGAGAATAGATCACAAATTAAAAGTCTTGGGTGTAGTATTAGCCGCCATTTATTCTACAACAAAAAAGCAAAGTTTAGCACAATGTTTATGCTTTGTCTTTTGTTAAACAATTTAACATAAGACTCCCATTACGTATTTTCCACCTTCCCTCTAGGTTATGTATTGGGTCAAGATCCACATGTTAATTAATTTTCTAGTGAGCTTTGGCATCACTGCTAGAATGTTAATAACATCGGTAAGCAACTCCTTGCTAATCACATCTCTATGTGACTCTTCTTGTTGGTGTGGCATCTCCATGCCCCGGCCCCAACCTATGCCCCAAGGCCCAAAACTGTTTTGATAGCCTTGTTAAGTAAACCAAATGCCCCTGCTTGTATATGTCGACATATACCCCTCATGTTATGATAGAGAATGGCACTGCGCTTTGGCGGACCCACCGTTGATGAGCACAACGGTGATGGGTGCAACATTTGGAAGGGCATAATTACTACTTAATATTGTGAGGGATGCTATCCTATCAAACAAACATATCACATATGAAAGCAAGTAGAATAGCATATAATGAAATAGTATGGCCCCCTTCACATGGTGATCTCCATCTCCATGCTCGCGCGAGGATCTCCATCGTCGGCACCATCTTCCAATGTGCATGATGCTTGATTTCTTCAAACTAAGCTACTACTATAGAAGCTCTAATTGAAGATTACATCGACTCATAGGTCATGAAAGAATATTCCAAGCATTGCACGTATGAAAGAATATTACGGGATTGCACATATGAAAGAATATTACATGCATCACATGCATCTCATACATACAATAGGGCCATACCATCTCAAAGCATTCTCTGCGAAACAAGTTAGGCGTAGAAACGTTTTCTACCTATCACGGAGAAATGGCATCGAGACGACCTATAAGGGGGTACGCACACGGCGGTCCCAGCTAGCCGGTTAGCGGGCGGTGGGTCGAGGGGAAAGACCGCCCCCGCGGGCTTCCGGGCGTAGGCGCGAGGAGCTAACAAGATCGGACTACTAGATAGCTTTGGCATAATCACATTATACCATTCCGATACACTATCAAGGAACGCTATCTCGCCGACTCAAACCGAGTTCTATGGATATTGCTTCGACGTAATCACATTACGTCGTTCCGATACACTATCAAGGAACGCAATTACCATGAACTCTCCTCAACAAATCCCGTAAAACCGATTGATCTAATCAAACCGTGCGCAAAACTTGTTCCACATCCAATCTAAAACCCGAACTAAGCAAGATTAGCTCGATACCACCGAAGGGTTACGCGGAAGCTACGCTAGCCGAAAACAAAAACTTTCTACCGCGCAAACCGGGAACACTTGCAAGTAAGGGCCAATAGATCGTTACCGATTGGAGTATGCGGCGGAAATAGCCAATGAGGACTATCCGATCCGGAACGGTGTAGCCGATTCCCGCAAGCCGAGACGATTCCCGGGGGATGCCGATTCACCAATCGCCCGATTCGTGGATGTGAGCCGTTTGCCGAGGCCGGACCGTGTTCTCGCGCCTCGCTCCGATGCGCCGATGCACCCGATCGCGCACGCCGATCGCCTTGCGAAAGTACCACCGCCAATGAACAACGCGCAACGTAGCGGCACCTCTACCGGTATCCACACGTCCGGGATAGAACGCCAAACACCCGTGCGCTAGCACGCGATGCAAGGCTAGGGTTTGGCTCGAAAGTGGGGAGGGTTTCCGTGGAGATTGATCTCGGCGACTTCTATTGCATTCGCGGTTCAAAGCGTACGCAACTCTCCACCCCTGCCCCTTTATATAGAGTTGGCCGACGGGGACTAGTGGCCGATCGGGACTCTATTTTAAATCGGATCCTATCCGAATCTCACGAGTTGGCCGCCCATACGTCGTAAGCCCATAGGACTCTATCCCATCGGACGTATCCGAGTCCAACTCGAATATCTATTCTATCCCCTTAAGCGTGCGACCCGTAGGTTCGGGTATACTCGGTTTCGGCTATAGTCCAACTTAGCCGATCGTTGACTCGAGTCCAACTCACCGACCTATCAACGGCGGCGCCTAGCAGCACATATTGACACCATAGTATACAAGAATATAATTTTGGCTCTAAACCTGTAATGTGTACACAAATCCCTTTGCCTCACGATACCAATTAAGCTATAGGCAAGATGTGTGCCATCCCTTCAATAGCTTAACCATTCACTCGAACCATATTGGATTATCCGTCGTTGATTGACTCCTCAATCAACTTAGCATGGCCATGCATTTCCATAATCCATTACCTCGAGGGGCCTAGAGATATCTCTCCAAAGGAGGGGCAAATTCCATCTTGATCACTCACATCCCACTCCATGTTTCATAGCACACCCGAAGACTACTTTTATAACTACCCGATTACGGAATAGTGTTTGGTAGTCCCAAAGTAGGCTACTACACATGTTGGAATCCATGGTGATCTCAGGTCTAAGGACTTTGTACCAACACTACCGAGACCAACTAATGGCACATTAATTCTGTAGTGTCTCATGGTGGGTCTATCCAACAATGTGTTCTCTAACACATATGTCCATGTTTATTGATTTGGTATCTCCATACCCATGATCTATGAGACATGATCATCAATCAATAAACATGCCGATCTTAGAATCATATTTGTTCCAATAATATGATATATGATCAGGGATCACTTAGAAATAGATTCATACATATCGAGTCTCATGAATAAGTCACGTACTTATTGATCAATACAAGATGTCTATTTCATGCTGAATAACACTTTATTCATAAATGCATAAACATTGACGTGATATCCGAGCATCTCCATGTTGTCTCTAGGGCATATCACTAACAAAATCTAACAATGAATCGGCAAGTACTCAAGCAAATCTTATGAAAAGATATCATTGAACCAGATGTGCATAGCACGGGAAATCGGCTAGTCGACTATTGATGGCAAAGCGATTTTGGCGATAACATTCGACAAGAATGCGATCTTAATATAAGGCGGTCTAATATAAATCTAATAACAAATATATTAAAGAAACATATTAGTTGAGGCCTGCAAACTAACTAATATATCTGCTATCATCTCAATGGATTTCTAAACAACTTAAAGTTTGAACCCGAGCAACATTAAGTATAAAAACCTAAATCTGTTATCTATATCATCTCAAGAATGGCATATAAACCAGCCAACCTTTAGATCTAGCCTTATTAGCTGCAAGTTCTTGATAGAACTAGCCAATGTTAGGATAGATCTAAACATTGATCTAATTTATAGCGCTATATGATAAATAGCGCAGTACAAACCCCGAATCTAATGTGTCATTACGATGGAAGCACTAGAAACAAGCGTGATCATACCACTAATGACAGCGAGTCACTGGATTTGGGGATCGAAACTTGATGCGGCTCGTAGCCAAACAAATTGCTCGTCCGAAGAAAAGGTTAGCGATGCGCGAAGGTTTGATTGATTGTCCCTTTTACTGGGGATCTCGGGTTCTATTTATACCTAAGATATAATTATCTATACAAACCCTGTACTCTATCTAAACTATTATTTAAAATACGTCATTATCCTAGGAAGGACCCATGACGCATTACAATTAACTTGATTTAAACAAACTCGTAAATTATAGATACAATTGCAGTTCTGAGGACTCTATCCATAGATGGCAATATCATTTAACACGCAATCTAATAACCGAATCTTCTATTTTATCTTCAAAGCTGCATGCCGTAAACGGTTGTATCTCTTTCGGACTGGAATCGGCTATCGGCCACTCTGTCCGATCCAACCTTAGCCGACTAGCCTCCCACCGATCGCTTCTCGTGATGCTTCCTCTCGTTCCTCCGCCAAGCCGCCCGATCCAGACTATGCTTCATCCTTGCCGAACTTAGGGATTTAATCACCAAATTTAGGTGTCAACACTTGCAAAGGTTACACATTTGTATTTGGGCTTATAAGGTCATGATAAACTATCCCCCTTAAATTAAAATAAGTTTTGTACTGGAATTAATCAAGAAATTTTTGAGGAAAGGCCAAATCGAAGTAGGTGCTAAGGGCTGTCCCGCCCAAGTCCAAGGCACAATCTCAATCAAAAGGATAAGCTAGAGGGGTGTTATACTATGAAAAGATTTCATATTCATCATTCTAACAATGTGGTCTTCAACCTGGGAAAGTGTGGTAATTTTTTTGGAGATATGGATTTTCTTTGGGAAAAATGGCAGTAGAAGTGATGCAGTGCTGGAACTTATAGATTTACTGTCTTTGTGGTATATTTGGGTCCAGTTCTAAAGTTACAAATTTGAGAAAAATCAGATAGGTAGGTGAGTATGACTGTGAGCTACCCTGAAGAAATCAAGATTTTATCACCTATAGTTTAGTCTACACAAATTTGCGAAACAGACGACCTACAGATTCTAGGATAGGACTATGCAGTGCTATGTGAATTTTTATGCCATGATGCAATGACTCAAAACTTCAACCAAAATTCTGGGAGTCTACTGGTTATGTATGAAATCTTCTGTTAAAATATGCACATTTTATCAAGTAAGGTTTAGGCTATATGAAAAGATGAAGGCAGCTGCTACAAATTTCAAGAACATGATTTTGTTAGTTGTTTTGATGGTTTCACCATGATGCAGGGGTCTAAAAATTTGGAAAAAATTAATGAAGCTTACTGAGTTAGTTTATTTGTTGTCTGTAAAATTTCTCATGTTTATGACCTACATTTTACCATATGGATATTTTTCAAGCAGTCTGACTCAAAAATTTAAGAACACAACCAACCGGCACAAAATGAAATTTTATTCAAGTTTTAGTTTGTCTAAATTTATCATCTTTTAAATGCATTATATTAGAGTGGTTCATAATCTACATGAATTTTGGGTGGTCTATCTGAGCAAACAATCTAGAGGTTTTAGCACAACAAATTCTATTTCGCACCAACTATCTGTTTCAGGCCATATTGGTAAAATTTTGAAAAGTCGAGAGAGTGGGGCTCAAAATTTTTTCCAATTCATCTTTGGTGCAGAGTTAACATAAGGAGATGGAATCCTTATATTGTCTAACAAGTTTTAAGCTTTATCAATCTATTTCAAGACCCATTCACTAGAGGCTATTTCTAACCCAATATTTGCAAATCCGTTCTAGTACATAGGAATAGTTCGCAAATGAATTTCAAAACCTTTCAAAAGCCCTTTGGTACTGACTAGTGGGGATTATTAAGTATTTTCAAACTCTTTTCATAGAAGTACAACCTTTCAAATGGTTTCGGTCCTATAGAGCAAGATAAGAGTCTTAAAAATCAAAACAGAGACATAGAGGAAAGTAATCTCTAGAGAGGGATGAGATATAAGGTTGAATATGGTTTTTGCAAATAATTTGTAGCTGAGAGCAAAGCCATCAAAATAATTTTGAGAATCCATTCTAAGCGACCAACTTAAGGGGCTCCTATAGTCGGTATTTGCTCGATACCATGTCTTGTTGGAGACGACACGGACCATCTTATTATATTTGCATGATGAAGTGAAATGCTTCAAGTCATCAAACAAATGTAACGAGGCGTCAGACGTCACGAGAGAAGGATACGTGAGACATTGCTGGGTCTTTAGCCTTCCAGTCAACTTCAGCCTGAGATGTGCCCGTCAAACCACTCGAAGGTGATGACCAGATGTGTTACATATTCAGGAGACTTGACAGAAATGGCTAAAGATCTACAACATCTCAAATATCCTTAACTCATACTCATGTGAATCTAGTTCCTAGGATGTGCACTAGATTCACACTTTCATCTCAAGCATGGATATACATAGCGAATACATGAGAGATGAAAGGAAACTTAAAGACATACAACGACTTGATAATTACATAGGCCGACCGACCAAATAAATAGATATAATTCAGAGAACTGCGGAAGCTTGGCTACCCAAACCACAAGCACACCGACTAGGGGTTTACCCCGTTAAGTTCATTCCCTAGAAGAAGCAGACGATTACCCGCATCACTCAAAAGACTGAATCTAAACCTGCAAGCAAAATGGATATTACAGTGAGAGGAGTCAGTACATTAGTCAACTTAATGTACTGGCAAGCGCACAGTCAAACCTACATACATGAAGGCTTTAAATTCAAAGGCAGGCTATTTGTAGTCTCAATTTTCAGCATAAAGAAAATTTTAGTTCACAACTCTTTTGCAAAGAAGTTGATTCTTCAATTAACAAAGACAAGTTTTAAGTTTCACCACTAAATTCATTATGTTTCCATCATAATTAATACCTTGCCATCCTCCATGACGACAAGTCACAATACATAAATATCACCATACTCACGCAACTCAACGCATTTGTCAAAAAAACATGATCACATTTTGAAACATTCGAGACTATACTCATGACACTTCACCAAAGCGCTCTTGATCGTGAGCACGACTAATCGATTAGTTTTTAGAGAACTCTGCAGAGTTTGTACAGCTTTACCCACATGATATGAACACTCTAGTTTGTTTTGAGTTTGTAAGACTCCGCCACACTCTTCATGTTGAGTGTGATCTAGAAGTCATAGCGAAGCCTTTACACTACTTAATCCCTAGCCTTGCAACAGCACGACTTGTGTTCCTCCATCGTAGGCATACTGGAATATAACCTAGAACGGTCAAGTAGCGTGGCCTCGCCTTAAACTTGATGCCATGGTGGCGGACACAACGAGGAACCCACCCACATGGCACAATATCGTTGTATTGGACAAACTTAGTCGCCTAAACTACCGCTTCGACGTAATTAGGATGTTCCTCTGGGTTATCTGAACCCATACTCACCGCGCCTGCCAAAATGCAAGGCTAGGTGCTAAGTACATTATTCATCTTAGGTCATCCCATACTAACACACGTGGATGTATGGTTAACTTTGAGTTGGTGACACAAGTTCGGTCCTTATGGACTCGGGCAAACACTCTCATATCGGCATACGAATACATCAATTGCATGCCACTTGCCGCCCAAGTCAAAATCACATTTTTACCCATTTTGGTTCGCAAATACTCAATCTTTTAAAGCCATTTCAGCAAGGGTACACTTTTAACAAAAACTCACATATGTAATATAGATGGAACGAGTATTGGCAAAATTCTAAGCAAGACTAATCAAGTGGTTGCATAAATCATGTATAAACCCATCCGAGCACAAAAAGTGTACTTTAACCAATTCTAGGGGTACAATCAGCAAGGAAATCAATTACTGAAAGGAGGAAATGCAGCAAATTAGGTCATAACTACCATAACCGATTTTTAAATATCGATATAGCCTAAGTTCACATGCAAATTTGCAAACAAATATTTTCATCCCTCAAAACATGGGATTCAATGTGTTCAAAGGAAAGGAGGGAAATAACTTGCCTTGATCTCGAGAAATGTTATCACCTAATCCTCTCCATCATCGTTTATGCAATTATCTAACCAAAATAAATGATATGCAATTAAACACCGAAAATAGGGAAAAATCCAAAATGCTCTAAAATGCATGATGTTTGCACATTAAGTGGGTACTGGTATAAAATGAATTTAGGTGAAAGAATTACTAATTTATATTGTTCCATTTGGGAGTTATAAATTTTTGAATTTCACTCGGAACGTAACAGTATAGGGTTAGGTGATGTTTGGACAGTGTTTTTATAATTTAATTTTTATTAATTTGACTTCACAGTGGTAGTTCAATATGTTTTCTAAGTCTAACACAATTGGTTTTCTAGTTTTCAGAGCTATTGGGAATTTCTTAGGCATTTTACTGGACTTATAGCATGTTCTAAGCCTATAGTGTTATAGAGATGTGGCCTAGGGATTTTGGTCCAGAACTTGTTCCATTCTGTTTATGTTGTATAAAATAAACAATTTGGTTAACCATTCTAATCTTAGTTAATAATTTTAGGACTTGGTTTGTTTAGCTACACATTCTATAAACTAGGGGTGTTTTTGTGTTAGAAACTTTACATATCAACCTAGAGATTATTATATGAGCTATGTGTACTAAGTTTTGGTAATTAGGATGGAACTATGGTTTCTCTAGTCCATCAAGTGTTACTTTGGTTTATTTACAGCTAGAGGTATTCATATATACATTTATACAAATATAGTGCTTAGACAATGCCATGTGATTAGCACCTAAGTTAACTATTTAAAGTTTAGAGCTATAATCTGTAAAGAAGGTGACATATTTTATCTTACTATGTTGAAGTTCATTACTTACTGGTTCTATAAAATCTTGGTTCACTTCAAATGGATTAAGGATGAATTTTCTACAAATTTTACAATTTGAAGTGTGCACTAAGTGGTTTATTCTTTATATAAATATTTAAGAGATATTATTATACAGTAAGCATACATTTTTATTTTATAATTTGAAATTACCTGTTTTGATGATTCTACAGCACTTGACTTTACTCAAAAAGGGATTAAAATGAATTTTATATAAATTCCTGAATTTCAGCCTACCATAATAAAATCATTTTAATATTAATAGTTCTAGAGGTATGTGGTACAAAGTAACCATATGTTTTTATTTTTCCTAAATAGAGAGTGTAAGTTGGTTCTTATATAGAATTTATGTTTTTCCAAAAACATATTAAATTGAATTTTCTATGTACTTTATAATTTTATGGTAGCTCTATGTGTGGCTTAACTTAGAAGAATTTTAGAGACAAAATTTGTACAATGAGTGCCAAGTTTTATACCTCTAAAATAAATTTTATCTTTTTATTTGTTCACAGGAATTTGTCCCACCTCAAAATGAGTCATAGTTTATTTTATACAGATTTTCCTGTTGAAGAAATAGTGTTGTAGCTATTTTCTTTATTTTTAAAATCAGAATTTCATAGGGTCCACATGTCAGTGGCTTGGTCATTTTGTACACAGGCCCACAAATACAACCCGAGGTCCTTAGCCTTCTTCATGGTAGGCTAGGTTGTGGAGAGGGTAAGAGTAGAAAAATGAGTGCAATTAGTTTTTGGTTGAATTTTTCAAATTTCTTTTCACCTCTAACTTTACAGCCTCATAACTTGTTGTGTGGGTTTGGTAAATTATTCAAAATTTTTCTGGGAGTAGGGGAGCAAATATAAGTCCATTTTCTTTGGTTTCACTCAAAAACCTTTTGTGGTTTGCTCACGGAAATTCAGCAAACTTAGGGTATTTTAAACTTGTTGGAATTTTTAGGGATATTAAACAGTAGATAAAAATTCTATAAAAATTATATTTAATCATTGGATTTAACCTAGTATTTGAGTAAATTATTTCACATCTATACTTTTGTGCATTTTATTTCACTTTTGGGTGATGTATTGTTTTAGCCGATTAAATATCATAATTAGCCTTCTATTGGGATGTTTTGTCTAATTTGTTTGGGGCACACATGTTAAGTTGTACATAATGTTTGGCACGTACATGAATTTTTCCATGATTTTATCTAGTGTGGATTATTTTAGATAATTAGGGTAATCTTCTCTATGTATAGTTGCTCCCAACTTGTGGTTTCACCAAATATAGTTGTAGAGGTTATATTGACTTTTATCATGAGCTGAGGAAATGATCTTTCAATTAATTTCAAAATTCAAAGGCACAACGGATACATGGTCGAAACATGTTTTATGCAAATGCATGCACTTATGTTTGATAGTATGTTGTTGGTTAGGAATGGAAAAGTTTTAATTTGTTCTCAAATTTTAGTCATCCAATAGGTTGAAATACCTTACCTAAGTTAGAAATGAAAATTTTTGGTTCACAAAAGTGATAATCTTCACTCTCATTTGGTTTGGACAAGAATTCTTTAATCCTAGATTTTGGGTATGTGACTCTATCCCCCTTAAAAAATGACTAAATGATCAAGTTATATTTTTATTAAATACTTTGAGTGTCCATCTATTTTTAAGAATTTTCTTGGAATTATTTCAGCCTTTGGAAGTATTTATAAAATTCGAAGATCATTGATGCAATTAATCTAAATGCAAAACAAATTAAAAACCCTCCTTTTGTGCTCGGGCCGCTTTCAGCCCATCCCCTTGAAGTCCGCTTTGGCTCACTTCAGCGCGCTCTCTCTCTCTCCCGTGGGCCGGCCTAAAGATCGCGGCCCACTCGCCTCGTGCGCCCGCAAGTCCAGGTTCCCCCCTCGCGCCCTAGGCCGGCCGCGGGTGGGGCCCACCTATCGAGATCATCTCCTTCGGCCATCCCGCATTTGCCATTGCCGCCGCAACCCATGCCTCCTTGCCGCAAACCACGCTGCCCCGCTCGTCCCGACTCACCTAAAGTGAGCCATCACGCCGCCGGCCTCCCTCTTAATTTCCCCAAATCCAGTCGCCATTAATTGTCACCGCCTTTAATCCGAGCCATTACCACCGGCTCGCAGCCTCCATCACGAATCACGCAACCCTCGGCCACCCGCACCCCTCCCCGCTCCTATAAAATGCATCGCCGATCTTCCCTATCCCTTTACCTCACTTTCCCAAGCCCGCCGTGCTCTCCTCTCCTCTCCCCGTGCCCCCTCTCCACCGGTCGCCGCCGAACTCGGCCACGCGCCACCTCCGCTCCAGCGCCGGCTGCCGTGCGCCAAGGCTCCCACGCATTCGTCGCATCCTGCTGCCCCTCGCAGTTCCCACCCTTGGACCGCCGCGCAACGCCCATCGCCGAGCTCCCGAGCCGCGTCGTAGCCACTCTCCGCCGCCGTTTCCGTGACACTCCGTGTTTTTCTTTTAGTTTGACCAAATTTTAACTTTTGAACCGCGGGTCATTTGGTCAATCGGACACCATGGTTGCATAGATCTTGTCGAGACGAGTCCGTTTGACTACTCATGTGTCTTGTTCGGACGTGAATCAGCCTAGTTTTGATCACGACAAATTTGAGCCAGTTGGATGTCTTGTTAGGTCACGAGATAGGGACTAAAACTCCCTCGTTCCCTCACGCCGCCGCCGCTCCTCCTCTCCTCCCATGGCGCTCCCTCCTCCCCTCATCTCTTGTGCTCACTTTGTCTCCCTCTCCTCTCCATCTCTCCGTAGATCTTCACCACGACATCTTGGATCAACGAAAAGCTAGAAGAGTTGGAAGGTGTGCCAAGTTGGTGTTCTCCCGTTGTTTTTGTGGGATTCTCCGGGGAAAACCCTAGGTAAGGCTTGATCCCCTATTTAGTACGTGAATAGGGTTGTTTTTGATGCCCTATGTAAGTGGTTAATAGGGATTAGAGGAGGGTTTTGGGAGTAGGTTTTTGATTGGTTGCGCGAGGATAAAGGAAGATTTTGAAGCCACGTATTTCGATAATTAGACAGCCAAAACAATTTTTTTCTGCAAATGTGCCTAACTGGAAAGTTGTAGATATCTTTGTTTCCTATCAGCTGGTACAATTTGATATTTTTTGGATAGCTATAACTCCAGATATCGCTGTATTACTCTTTACTATTCAAATTTCGCGGATGCCCGAGGCTGTTTTTAAATGCGATTTAGAAGTACCTTAATGATAGCATTAAATTATGGCTTTAACACAAAAGTTGTAGATCTTTCTCTTTAGATTCTGAGAATGTACTCATTTGTTGTTGAAGCTTTTGTATTTTAAAAGATATAAAAAATAATGCGCTAAATTTGTTACCATAGGATAGAATTGCTCTCGGTCTTAACTAGCATTATATTCTATAGGTTTGGGAAGTTCCGGGCCGAAGCCGTTACGCCAAGATTGCGTCAAGGTTAAGGCAAGTGCATGATGAACTTATGATTGGCTTAATGACTATTTTTCTCAGCAATTGCTCTTTGATCCGGTGTCTTTGCAATTAATGTTCATTACTTTGCCTCTATTTCATGAATCAAGTTTCATGTTATCTGTTTGAATTCTATTCATGTTCCGGTGGATCCGGATGTGCAATTTGTTTTCTGCATTCATGTTCCTTTGAGTAAGTGCTGGCCCCACTCTCTGGCTTTACCGGTAAATGCTAAGGATGTTTCGGGTTGTGTCCGTTCAGGACGGAAACTACTATTTCAGGAATGATAATAATTCATTATTCATGATTCTTGGTTTTGTACGTCTCTTTAGTTCACGCTATGGTTGCTTGAGTATTTTATACTTGCCCTTGTGTTTCTTTGGTTTTTTAGGTACCCGATGGACAAGGCGTGCATGGGGATGGCATAGTTATCTTCAGATCACACAAATATTTCATATCTAGTAGTGAACATTGATCCATAAAGATTGTTATTGTTTAATTGTGATTGAGATGGTCTTGTGGATGGTTGGGATATTCTTTCGGGTTTCTATTATGTGCTGCGGTGTTTGTTTTTTGTCGTTGATGCAATGTATTCATGAATTCTATATGTTCTTGTTTGTCCAGAATTCTTCATTTTTAGGGAGACTCTACTAAAATTTGGAGTGTATTCTTACACTTGTGGTTTATTTATTTGTTTTGGGTAGCCTCCAGGTTTGGAATTAAATCTAGGGTGTTACATTTGGTATCGGAGCAAAGGTTTAGAGAGTTCTTGGACTGCTTATGTTGTTAAACAATGTAATATTGAATTTAATTAGGTTGAAACAACTTCAAAACCTAACACACTTTTGCACAATAGGAAGGGTTGCATGGGTTGTATTGCATTTACGCTTCCATCTTTTGTTCGATACTTTAATTTGATATCATAACTTGTTGTTAACCGTACCCTTGTTCTTGTTTGGTGGGTTAGGTTATGCTGCCAAGAAGGAGTACACGTGTGAACCGTGGCTGTGGTAGAGGTCATGGGGGAGGTCGTGGTCGAGGTCAAGGTGATGGTCCAAGTAACCAAGAGGTTAATCTAGCCCAGAATGAAGCTGAGAACAGTGAAGGTGTTGATCAGCCCGCTGTAGGTCTTGGTGCTGAACCTGTTATCGCTGAAGTTGCTATTGCTCTAGCCACCTCGGGGATGACGTTTACCAAATGGATGTCTATGCAAGTGGAGAAGTTCGATGGTACACGCTCGCCAGCTAATGCAGCAGATTGGGCACTATGTACCTCCATAGCTGCCTGCACCGCCTCATAGCGCACCGCCATTGTAGACCGGAACACCTTATGCTCCTGGGAATCCCGCTGGAATCTATACCATACCTACTGCTTCTTTCTTGGGTCTCCCGGATGTGGTTTCAGGTATTCTTACTATTGATTTGCATGATGCTCTTGTATTATTTGATTCTGGTGCCACCTTCTTGTTCATTTCGCTTGATTTTGTAAAGAGGGCTAGATTGTCCAGCCAAGAGGTTTCTAAGTTAGTTCACGTCAGCTCCCTGGGAGGGTTGCTTTCTAGTTCGGTGGTGTGCCCAGGTTGCACTATATCTATCGATGGTGATGAGTTTGTGGCAAATCTTATGGTGATTCCCATACCAGTTTTTGATGTTATCTTGGGTATGGATTGGTTGCATTGTTACCGAGCTGTAATATCCTGTTTTTGGAAGACTGTGACCGTAGAGGCTCCCTCGTGTAATTCATTGACCTTTCAAGCAAGTGCACCATCTCATTCATTGTATGTTTTGGCAGGTCTATTTCTGGGCGTCGTTTGGTGAAGACTAGATTTCTTTGGACGCTATCGAGAAGCCATCCCAGCCATTAATCATTGGTCAGATTCGGGCAGTCCAAGAATATCCTGATGTTTTTCCTTATGAGTTGCCAGGGATGCCTCCTAAGCATGAAGTGGAGTTTCGCATCGATCTAATCCTTGGAACTAGACCGGTGTCTATTGCACCGTATCTGTTCTCACGGCCTTTCCAAGAAGAGCTCAAGAAGCAATTGAATGATTTACTACCCAAAGGGCTGATTCGACATAGTTTATCCCCTTGGAGAGCTTCGGTGATCTTTAGTAAGAAGAAGGATGGAAGCTGGCACATGTGTATTGATTATCGTGGGTTGAATGTAGTGACCATCAAGAATAAGTATCATTTACCCCTCATTGATGAGTTGTTTGATCAATTGAGAGGTGCCAGGGTGTTTTCCAAGATAGATTTGCAATCTGGTTATAACCAAATCCCTGTTCGAGAAGAAGATATTGAGAAGACAACATTTGCTACCATGTATGGGCACTATGAGTTTCGAGTCATGTCCTTTGGGTTGACTAATGCGCCCCTTATTTCATGGAGACCATGAACAACATGCTGAATAAATTTGATGATTTCGTAGTGGTATTCATTGATGATATATTAATTTTCTTTAAGATAGAAGAAGAGGATGAGCATCATCTCGAGAAATGTACTTCAGACCACGAGAGACAATAAGTTCTATGCGAAGTTGAACAAGTGCGAGTTTTGGCTGTCGGATGTTAGTTTCTTGGGGCATATTATAAATCAAGTTGGTATTTCTGTTGACCCTCGTAAGGTGGCCACAATGGTAGAATGGGGGAGACCCTCTAATATCAAGGAGGTGAGGAGTTTTTTAGGTATGGCTAGATATTACAGGAGGTTTGTGTAGGACTTCTCCCTAATTGTAAAGCCCTTATCCATGCTCACATTTAAGAATGTGAAGTTCGAATGGACCGGCGAATCTGAGCGTAGCTTCCAAGTGTTGAAGGAGGAATTGGTGACTGCTCCTATTCTCATCCTTCCTAAGCCCGATAAACGTTTCACTGTTTATTCTGATGTGTCCCGAGTAGGACTTGGGTGTGTTTTGATGCAAGAGGGGAATGTGATTGCATACACATCCAGACAGTTAAGGAAGCATAAAGAAAATTACCCAACCCATGATCTCGAGCTTGCTGCAGTTGTCTTTGCTTTGAAGATATGGAGGCATTACTTGTATGGAGAGCCATGCGATATTTTTACTGGTCATAAAAGCTTGAAGTACATCTTTACTCAAAAGGACATGAACTTGACACAACGGAGGTGGTTAGAGTTGATTAAGGATTATGATTTGAATATTCAGTATACGTTGGGTAAGGCGAATGTCGTGGCTGATGCGCTGAACCGCAAGCATGCTCCTCCAATACTAGATTGCTTGGTGACTAAGTTTGAGCGAATGTATATTTCTTATTTGTTATGTCGGTGTGTTAGAAACAAAGACTCATTTTTTTCTGGAGTCAGCCATACCTGATAGAGTGTTGGAAGCACAACAAAGTGATCAATTAATGTGAAAAAGCGCATAAGCGAGGGTAAGGTAGGAGATTTTACTTTGGATGGTTGAAGAGCTATTCGGTTGTGAGGGCGTCTATGTGTCCCATAGAAAGCTCAAGTTAAACAAGATATTCTTCGAGAAGCACATTGCTTCCCGTACATAGTGCACCCTGGTGAAAACAAGATGTATCAGGATCTGAAAAAGAATTATTGGTGGAAGAGGATGAAGGTGGATGTGGCTAACTAGGTTGCTTCATGTGGAGGTGCCCGCGAGTTAAGGCTGAGCGCAAGCGACCTCTTTGGGATGTTGCAGTCTTTAGATGTTCCCTTATGGCCTTGGGATGATGTAACCATGGATTTTGTAGTGGGTTTGCCACGTACCCAAAGGGGGAGAGATTCTATTTGGGTTGTTGTGAACCGTCGAGCAAGGTAGCACATTTTATCCCTATTCGCTCGACAAATTTAGCAAGCGATTTAGCTCCAATCTACTAGCGTGAGATTGTGAGGTTGCGTGGTGTACCTCATACTATTGTTTCAGATAGGGATGCTAACTTTGTTTCCAAGTTTTGGGGAAGTTTGCAAGGTGCATTTGGAACAAAAGTGATTTTGAGCATAGCTTTTCACCCTCAAGCCGATGGTCAATCTGAACGCACAAGACAGGACACTAGAGGATATGTTGAGATCATGTGTTTTATCTGGAATGGTAGTTGGGAGGAACATTTGCCACTTGTGGAGTTTGCTTATAATAATAGTTATCATGCAAGTATTAAGTCCGCCCTTTTGAAGCACTTTATTGAAGGAAGTGTAGGTCGCCACTTTGCTGGGATGCGGTGGGTGAGAAGGTAGTATTGGGCCTAGATTGGGTCCGCACATCGAAGAGAGTTGCGGAGATTCGACAACACATGCTAGATGCCCGAGTAGGCAAAAGAGCTATGATGATACCGGAGACGAGGTTTGGAGTTCCAAGTTGGTGACCAAGTACTTCTTAAGGTATCCCCACAAAGGGTGTTGTGAGATTTGGTACTACGGGGAACCTTAGCACGAGGTACATCGGTCCATTCTCTATTGTGGCCCGAATTGGAAAATTGGCGTATCGTCTGAAGCTACCGGGATCCATGCGGGTGTGCATGATGTGTTCCATGTTTCCATGTTGCAAAAGTATATGAAGGACCCGAGCACCATATTACTTTAGGACCAGAGACCATTGAGGAAGACCTAACCTTCGAGGCTCGTCAGGTGAAGATCCTAGGGACGTGTGAGCGAGTACTAAGGTGTTGGACACTCAAGTATGTGAAGGTTACGTGGACTAATCAAGCAACGTGAAGCGACATGGGAGCTTGAGTCTCAAATGCGTCGAAGTATCCAATTGTTCCCGCAAGGTTAGTATCTTGTATACCTTTATGTTCACTTGACTTTTTGAACCACAGGTCATTTAGTCACTCGGACACCATGGTTGCATAGATTTCATCGAGACGAGTCCGTTTGACTACTCATGTGTCTTGTTCAGACGTGAATCAGCCTGGTTTTGATCGTGACAAATTTTAGCCGTTGGATGGCTTGTTAGGTCGCGAGATAGGGACTAAAACTCCCTTAATGACAGAATTAAGTTATGGCTTCAACACAAAAGTTGTAGATCTTTCTCTTTAGATTCTGAGAATGTACTCATTTGTTGTTGAAGCTTTTGTATTTTAAAAGATATAAAAAATAATGCGCTAAATTTGTTACCATAGGATAGAATTGCTCTCGGTCTTAACTAGCATTATATTCTATAGGTTTGGGAAGTTCCGGGGCCGAAGCCGTTACGCCAAGATTGCGTCAAGGTTAAGGCAAGTGCATGATGAACTTATGATTGGCTTAATGACTATTTTTCTCAGCAATTGCTCTTTGATCCAGTGTCTTTGCAATTAATGTTCATTACTTTGCCTCTATTTCATGAATCAAGTTTCATGTTATCTGTTTGAATTCTATTCATGTTCCGGTGGATCCGGATGTGCAATTTGTTTTCTGCATTCATGTTCCTTTGAGTAAGTGCTGGCCCCACTCTCTCGGCTTTACCGGTAAATGCTAAGGATGTTTCAGGTTGTGCCGTTCAGACGAAAACTTGTTTGGGAGTGATAACAATTCATTATTCATGATTCTGGTTTTGTACGTCTCTTTAGTTAATTTGTGCTTGCTGAGTATTTTGTACTCACCCTTGTGTTTCTTTGGTTTTTAGGTACCCGATGAATGAGGCGTGCATGGGGATGAGCATAGTTCTCTTCAGATCACACAAATATTTCATATCTAGTAGCGAACATTGATCCATAAAGATTGTTATTGTTTAATTGTGGTTGAGATGGTCTTGTGGATGGTTGGGATATTCTTTTGGGTTTCTCTTATGGGCTGCGGTGTTTGTTTTTGTCGTTGATGCAATGTATTCATGAATTCTATATGTTCTGTTTGTCCAAAATGCTACATTTTTAGGGAGACTCTGCTAAAATTTGGAGTGAATTCTTAGACTTGTGGTTTATTTATTTGTTTTGGGTAGCCTCCGGTTTGGAATTAAATCGGGGTGTTACAGTTTCCGCCGCCGCCTCGCCGCTTCCAGTCGCGCTGCCGCCTCCCTCAACTTTTCCTCTCTCCTCCGAGCCTCGCCGCCCCTCCGCCGTCACCAATCACGGCCGGTCCGCCGTCTGGGCCGTCATCCCGAGCGCCGGTCGCCTCCTATCACTGTCGTTCACCCTCATGCCGCCCTTTTACGCCGCGTCGGTGAGCTCCCCCTCCTTTTCTCCCTTCACCGCTTGCCGCCGTGCCGATGGCCACCACTTGCGACCATCGGGCCACGCGCGCTGCATCCCACGTGTGTCGCCGCTCTCGGTCGCCTAAGTCGTCCGATCGCCCTCAGGCCGATCCGGGCAATCGGTTTCTTGTGGGCGCCGATCCCCTTCGGGGTGATTCGAGCCGTCTGTCGAAACTTGGTTTTGGCAATATAATTTCTGGGTCGCAGTCAAGATCGCCAAGCATAATGGGTTAGAAGGAAAAGAAGATTTAGACGGAGTTCGAGCCCTCTCGTGAGGTAATACCCTACTCTCTGTTTCGGTGGATTCGATCTGCCGAGTGTCTTTATTGATCTCGTGATCTAAGGCTAGAAGCTAAAAGCTCATAAAGCATACAATATCTGATCTCCTATCAAAATATCCCTCAAGGGATGCCCCTTACCCCCCTTATATAGTCTTGGGAGGCGGGCTTACAAATCAGGAACCCTATCTTACTCTAAGTCGGTTTCCTCAATCTTACCAAACCGTGACTATGGGCCGTTGCCTTATCTCAATTGGCAACGTAACACCCAAGTCATATTTGGTTTACAGATATGGCAGGCGCAATCTATCCCTACCTCCAGTCGAATAAGGTTGCCATGTAGATACCCGATTGCCATAATCTCCACAGTAGCCCCCGAGTCCTTTTCAGTCGACGATACAACTCAGCTTCAAACCAAAACGTTACGCAACCGAAAATCTTTTTGGCCGAGTGCTTCTAGCGCCGAGTGATTCCATCATCTCTGCCTGAATCTTCCTGAGTGGCTCCGAAGACTGTGAAGGGCTGGAAAATATCTAGGTGCATCTCATGATGCACCTAATTAGGTGTAGCCCCCGACTATATGGTTAGTAAAAAACAGACTAAGCATATAGTCAAGAACTATAAAAAATCATTCTCATATAAATACTTTGCTCACGCTAAAGCAATCATAAAAATCTCATTACCCGGCAAGTTCATACTCATCCGAGTGAATTTGCCCGAGTCATCTCGAACAAATAATTCAATCAGCCCTCATGGGTGGAAAGCACTCGGTAAGCTCATGCTTATCCGAGTGGATCTGCCCGAGTTATTTCGGAACAAGTATTTCAATCGTCCCTCATGGGAAAACGAGTTTTTCAATCGTATGAAAAACACGACCAAGTTATTAAATAGCTCTTGCCATAATCTTAGTGCGAATCATTAAAGATCTTCACCAAGGTGGAAAATAGCATTGATATAATCTCTTAACCAAATGCTAAAAAACCAAACGCCCATTGTCATCAGGCGGCTATAAAAGCTTAGCTATTGGTCACCTCCCAAATTGCATTGTGCGCTTCTCATGAAGTCAGCAAACCGCGGCATGAAAGGATTTCCAAAGGTACGGTGCATTCGGACACGTGCATATTGCCAAGGCAAATCGCTTAAGCTCATCCGCTTAAGTCCCTAAGGACACACGTCGGGCCACACCTTAGCTGGGCCGCAGGTCTCTCATGGGCTCGGCCCAATCACGAGAAAACCTTGCGCAACCCTCAAATCTTTCTATAAAATCTTGAGGTCGTCCCCGCCTCTTCGTCTTCCGAAGAATTCCTCTTTTCACAGCACTGTTCACCAGCTCCCAACGAAAAACGCTAAACTCGCGCGTACCCGAATCCATCCACCTAGGAGCATGCTCCTTGCCACAAACTAGCTTCCAACCAACTCCCAAGATCCCTTGCTCAAACCCCATCCTTTCGACCGGATCCACTTCCCACCCAAACCACACTCATGGCGGATGAAAAGAGAATCCTTCGACCAATGGGCCACATCGATGTGAGGGAATCTACCCTCAAGGAGATGGTGAAGCACGGCGTGCTTCCCCAAGGAGATCGTGGCGGCGCCCGGCAACGGGTGAAGATTTCCCAACCCCAAACATCGGTGAGCTTGTTGTGTTCACCTCTTTCTTTTATTGCGGGTTCGGCCTCCCACTTTCGAGTTCTTAGGGGCTTTTGGATTACTATGGTCTCCGGCTCTATCATCTGAATCCCAACTTTATGCTTCACATCGCTCTTTTCATCCACGTATGCGAAGCTTTCCTTGGCATCCTCCCCCACTTTCATCTCTTCCGCCGCATGTTTTACCTCAAACCTCATCCAAATAAGGACCGCCCATGCGTTGTTGGTGGAGCGGGTTTTCAACTCCGCGGATCTCTCCGCAAGGAGTACTTCTCTCTCCCCTTGAAATCTTCCAACAAGGGATGGCACGCGGGCTGGTTCTACATTAGTAATCTCGAACCCGGCCTGCCGGCCTTTGTCGGCCTTCCTCCGGTACCCAAGCATACTTGGAGACCTTGTACATGTGGCTCAAGATTGGGATGAGGCCAACAACTTGCTAGCGAAGATCTTGGCAATGAAGAAAAGAGGTCTTCGCGGCGAGCGATCACTCGGCACTTCATCGGAGTGCCGGCGCTCAATCAAAGAGCGGTCGAAGCCGCCTTCGAGTACGAAGGCGGGAAGGACCCCAATCGGGAAGATCAAGATCCACTCGATTACGAGATCCCGAAGATCCGGATGTACAAGATCTTCTCGGCAGGAATTGCGTCGAGCGTGCTCTCATACCGCGTTCTTCCCTTCGGCATCCATCGGCCTCCTCCTCTGGTAAGCCGGCGACTTCTTTGCATTGTCTTGCAACCTTGATGCCATGCCTCTTAGTATTGTAAAAATTTCTCTTGCAGGAAAATGCTTCGTTATCTCAAAACCGTACAAGGTGCCTCACGATGACGTGCCGCTTCGTCCTGCCAAGAAACCGATTGTCGGGATAAAGATTCAAAGCGATCCAGTCCAGAAGCGGGGGCCCGAGTGAGGACGCCAACAAGCGGGCGAGCAAGAGGAGGCTCATCATTGGCGACTCGGACGACGACGTCCGGCTCCTCCAGTCAAGACTCCTCCTCCAAGGCCATCGCCGAAGGCGCGCCAAAGATCCGCCGGTAGTCCGGGTATGCTTCATGACCGAAGTCCGATCTTTTGTTGAAAAATTTCTTTGTCTTCATTCGACCGCATCCAGTTGTTGCAGGGAGGCCCCGGGACATAGATCCCGCCGGGGAAGGGTGAGGGGCCTACTCCACTGCAGGCTCCCGAGGCATCCAAGCTGCGGAGCCAAGACCCGGAGCCGCACCCGAGCGTGGGTGCTCGGCAAAACCCTCGCCTCCCAAGAAGGATGTCCTGAGGAAAGAGCCCCCCGACGCGCCGGGACGTCCGACGGGAACCGAGTCAGCTGCGAAGAAACCCGGGCGGCGGCTCGGGAACCCCGACTAAGGACCGATCGATTAAAAGCCGGGCTGTTCCACCTAAGAAAGTGCAGCCACCGAAGCCGGTAAGTCTTGAATCAAGGTCTTGTCATTACTCTTTAGTTTAAATTTGTCGTGTCTTCATCTCGTTCTTCTTAATCCGCCGCCACGGTGGAGGAAATCCTCGGGTTGCAAGGTCTTCGAAGCACGGGTTCCCCGATCAAGATCGAGTGGCGGGACTCGGAAGGCCGTGAAGCGTGGCATCATCTTGGACAAGCGAGGCCAAAAGCGAAGAAAGGGATGCCCTCATCAACAACCTAAATGAGGCGACTCGGCTACTCAATGTAAGCCCGGATCTTCTCTTTGTCTTGCATCATTACTTCTCTTCGTCGGCCAACCTCGGATATTGCGTGCAAAAGGAGTATTGCCGATCCATGGCCAAATCCGAGGTGCTGGAGAAACTAGTTCCTCACCTGAACTCCATGGAGGACGTCCAAGAAACCGAAGGCCACTCGGGAGGAGGCCGCGCGAGGGAGGCAGCTCGAGGAAGGAGATTGCCGAGCTCCGGGAGGAAAACCTCGACTTCCGTGGTTCGATCGGGAGTAAGTCCAGTCTTCCAAGTTTCTTTATGAGTTTTGTACTGATCTCGGCCGCTAATAGCCTTACGTGTTTGCGAAAATTCGGCGGAAGTCCACTCGCTCCAGTCCAGGCGGAGCGGTCGGCCTCGACAAGACCGAGTTGGAGGCCGAGTTCGAAGGTAAGCTTCTTCAAAGTAACATTCTTTGTGTGCTTTATTTTCGAGTGCTGCGTGATCGAATTCTTTTGGGCAGCTTACAAAGTTAAGACCCGGCTCAATATGACGTCTTGCTCGAGCGGGTCAAACGAGCCGGAGAGGTCCGGGAAGAGGTTGCCAACTTGGCAACGCCCATCTTGCTATCCTTGTTTCACAATGGAGTCGGGGCCGGCTCCTTGGACCCGAAATCTTTGACAAGCTGCGAAGAGCCCCGACCAATACTTGGCCAACATCATCGAGGCCGCAACCATGGGGCTGGTCCGGCGTGCACAGGTCTCTCTAGCCCGAGTGGATATCAACTCGTCGGGGAAGGCTTTGCTCTACGAAGCGACGTTTGGAGCAACTTCTCGGTTGGACCAGGCGTGCCAACTCGTCAGCGCCTCGTTGTTGTGTCTCGGGACATGGGATAGCTCCAATCCATCGAACTTGTCTTCAAGTTTGCGAACTTCTGCCGATAGGCCTCCATGGTGTCGTTTAAATAGGACCGAGTCTTCCATGACTAGGTTGACAACCACTGGGAATATCCTTTCACGACCATCCATCGTATCCCGAGTGAAACAAGCAATACGTAGGCCGTGCATCGGGGCTTCGTACTCGGCGACGTTGTGTGAGGCGGAGAAGTGGAGGTGAAGAACATATCTTAGCCTTTCCCCAGTCGGGAGATCAAGCCACGACTCCTGCTCCCAAGCCCGTGATCCTCTTGGATCCGTCAAAGTGCATGGTCCGATATTGTAGGTAGATAAAGGATAATAAATATATGAATCGATAACCTAGCCGATACTGGAAAGCTGAAGGGTTACGCGGAAGCTACGCTAGCCGAAAACAAAAACTTTTCTACCCCACACACCAGGAACACTTGCAAGTAAGGGCCGATAGATCGTTACCGATTGGAGTATGCGGCGGAAATAGCCAATCGGACTATCGATCCGAACAGCAGCCGATTCCCGCAAGCCGACAACGATTCCGGGACACCGATTCACCAATCAGCCGATTCGTGGATGTAGCCGATTCACCGAGTCAGCGGCGCGTCTCGCCTCGCCCGATGCGCTCGACCGCACTGATCGTCTGCAGCCGCCTTGCTCAGAGTACCACGGCCGATGAACGGCGCGCAACGTGCAGCTCTTCTACCGGTATCCACACGTCCAGGGATAGAACGCCGAACACCCGTGTGCTAGCACGCGATGCAAGGCTAGGGTTTGGCTTGAAAGTGGGGAGGGTTTCCGTGGAGATTGATCTCGGCGACTTGCATTGCGGATTCGGTTCAAAGCGATACAACTCTCCACCCCTTGCCCCTTTATATAGAGTTGGCCGACGGGACTAGTGGCCGATCAGGACTCTATTTTAAATCGGATCCTATCCGAATCTCACGAGTTGGCCGCCCATATGTCGTAAGCCCATAGGACTCTATCCGATCGAGTCGTATCCGAGTCCAACTCGAATATCTATTCTATCCCCTTAAGTGTGCGACCCTGTAGGTTCAGGTATACTCGGTTTCGGCTATAGTCCAACTTAGCCGATCGTCGACTCGAGTCCAGCGAGCCGACCTGCCAACGACGGCGCCTAGCGGCACATATTGACACCATAGTATACAAGAATATAATTTCGGCTCTAAACCTGTAATGTGTACACAAATCTCTTTGCCTCACGATACCAATTAAGCTATAGGCAAGATGTGTGCCATCCCTTCAATAGCTTAACCATTCACTTGAACCGTATTGGATTATCTCGTCCGTTGATTGACTCCTCAATGAACTTAGCATGGCCATGCATTTCCATAATCCATTACCTCGAGGCCGGAGATATCTCTCCAAAGGAGGGGCAAATTCCATCTTGATCACTCACATCCCACTCCATGTTTCATAGCAAACCCGAAGACTACTTTTATAACTATCCGGATTACGGAATAACGTTTGGTAGTCCCAAAGTAGGCTACTACACATGTTGGAATCCATGGTGATCTCGGAGTCTAAGGACTTTGTACGGACACTACCCGAGACCAACTAATGGCACATTAATTCCTATAGTGTCTCATGGTGGGTCTATCCAACAATGTGTTCTCTAACACATATGTCCATGTTTATTGATTTGGTATCTCCATACCCATGATCTATGAGACATGATCATCAATCAATAAACATGCCGATCTTAGAATCATATTTGTTCCAACAATATGACATATGATCAGGGATCGTTTAGAAATAGATTCATACATAAAGAGTCTCATAAATAAGTCACGTACTTATTGATCAATACAAGATGTCTATTTCATGGAACTGAATAACACTTTATTCATAAATACATAAACATTGACATGATATCCAACATCTCCATGTTGCCTCTAGGGCATATCACTAACAATCTCCCACTTGCACTAGAGTCAATCATGTAAGTATCTAATACCCATTGCTCTTGTGTGCGCCTCATGCTTCAGCTGAGGGAGAGGTTTTGTCAGCGGATCGGCTATGTTGAGATCCGTGTGCACTTTGCATATCTTGACATCACCTCTGTCCACTATCTCACGGATGAGATGATATCGCCGAAGTATGTGTTTGGACGATATGACCTCGGCTCCTTGGCTTGCGCAATGGCTCCACTATTATCACAATAGAGAGACATTGGACCCGTCGCACTAGTCATCACACCAAGATCGAAACGAATTTCTTGATCCAACGGCTTCCTTTGCGCTTCCCAAGCAGCAATATACTCGGCCTCCGTTGTAAAATCAGCAACGTATCCCGCTTGGAACTCTTCCACTGACGCGCCTCCGTTCGGCAGTAACACGAACCTGCATTGCAATCTATAATCATCCTTGTCCTGTTTGGAAGCTAGCATCGGGTAACCACTTACAACGAGCTCTTCTTCACCTCCATAGACTAGGAACATATCCTTAGTTCTTCTCAAGTACTTAAGGATATTCTTTACTGCCATCCTGACATTCACTCGGATCTCGATCATCTGCTCGTAGCACTCAAAGCGTACGAGACATCCGGACGTGCACAAAGCATGGCATACATGATGGATCCAATTGCCGAAGCATATGGAACCATACCCATCTTATTCCGCTCATGATGTGTCCGAGGACACCGATTCTTGCTAAGATTAATACCATGTGACATGGGCAAGAAACCTTTCTTGGAATCATGCATGTTGAACATTTTCAACACCTTGTCAATGTATGTACTTTGGCTTAATCCAATTAGCCTCTTGGATCTATCTCTATAGATCCGAATGCCTAATATGTATGTTGCCTCCCCTAAGTCTTTCATGGAAAAACTATTTTTCAATGAAGACTTGACGGATTCTAGCATAGGGATATCATTTCCAATCCGCAATATGTCATCCACATATAAGATTAGAAATACAATTGCGCTCCCACGACCTTTTTGTAAACACAGCCTCCTCTTTGTTTTTGATGAAACCAAACCCTTTGATTACTTCATCAAAACGAATATTCCATCTCCGAGATGCTTGCTTCAATCCATAAATGGATTTCGTAGCTTGCATATCTTTCTAGGCGATTGTGGATCGACGAAACCCCGAGGTTGTATCATGTATACATCCTCGCTTTGGTTTCCATTTAGGAAAGCCGTTTTGACATCCATCTACCATATCTCATAATCGAAATATGCAGCAATCGCTAGGATAATCCGAATAGATTTAATCATTGCGACGAGCGAGAATGTTTCATCATAATCAACTCCTTGAATCTGTTTAAAACCTTTCGCCACCAATCGCGCCTTATAGATGTGAACATTTCCATCCATATCGGCCTTTTCTTAAAAACCCATTTACACTCAATGGTTTTGATACCATCAGTGGATCAACCAAGTTCCAAACTTGATTGTCGTACATGGATTCTATTTCGGATATCATGGCTCCAAGCCACTTGTTGGAATCGGGTCCCACCATCGCTTCCTCATAGGTCTTAGGCTCATCGTTGCCCAACAACAATATATCACGTTGTTCCGCGCTGTGTACATCGGGCGCACGACGTGATCTTTCGCACCTTCGTGGGCTGGTGTATCTACAACCGGTGGCGCAACACTTTGCTCCTCCCGTTGTGGTCTCGTGGTCGCGAAACATTTTCTCGGTGTTTCTTGAACTTCTTCAAGATGCACCTTGCTCCCACTAACCCTTCTTGAAAGAAACTCTTTCTCCAAGAAAACACCGTGTTGGGCGACAAACACTTTGCCTTGTTCCCGATTATAAAAGTAGTATCCCTTAGTTTCCTTAGGATATCCCACAAAGAAGCACTTGTCATATTTGGGTGTGAGCTTGTCGATCTGTAAACGTTTTACATAAGCTTTCGCATCCCCAAATTTTGAGAAAAGACAGACTAGGGGTTTGCCCTGTCCACATCTCATATGGTGTCTTTTCGACCGACTTAGATGGAACTCTATTTAGTGTGAGCGCAGTTGTTTCAAGAGCATATCCCCGAAGGATAACGGACGTCACTTTGGCTCATCATGGACCGCACCATGTCCAACAAGGTGCGATTTCTCCATTCGGACACTCCGTTCCATTGCGGAGTTCCCTGGCGGAGTCAAGCGTGGAACAATTCCACAATCTTTAAGATGATTACCGAACTCTTGGCTCAAGTATTCCCCTCCACGATCCGATCGTAGAAACTTGATTGTTTTCCCTAAATGATTATGTACTTCATTCTATAATTCTTTGAACTTTTCAAAGGATTCGGACTTATGCCTCATTAAGTAGATATAACCATATCTACTAAAGTCATCGTAAAGGTAATGAAGTAATGATAACCACCTCTCGCCGTTGAGGTCATCGGTCCACATACATCGATGTACGAGTGCCAACAAGTCACTTGCTCTCTCACACCGTGTCCCGTGAAAGGTGCCTTTGTCATCTTACCAAGTAAACAAGACTCACATGTCTCAAATGATTCAAAATCAAAAGAGTGAAGCGGTCCATCCTTATGGAGCTCTCCATGCGTTTCTTATTTATATGGCCTAGCGACAATGCCGGATTAACGTGGGGTTTGTATCATTAGAGAGTTGCCTTTCGTATTAATGTTATAGATGGGAGACGCTTCATGATTCAAAACGTATAATCCATTCACCAATGGAGCATGAAAATAGAACATATCTCGAGATATATTGAACAACCATTGTTCATTGATCTAAAATTATATCCTTCCGCTTGCAAACATGAAGCGGAAATAACGTTTTGACATAGTGTTGGAACACAATAACAATTATTTAATTCCAAAACTAATCCCGAAGATAGATGAAGTGGTACATGCGTGACAAAGCAACCGTAGCAACGCTTGCTCCATTGTCGATGCGCGGTTCACCTCGCCCCTTCTCAATCCTCTACTTCTTCTCATTCCCGCAACGACTTGCAAATATGAGCTACTGATCCGGTATCAAATACCCAAGAGTCGTAGGTGAAGTAGCAAGATTAATGTCTATAACATTAATACGAAGCGAAGTCGTACTTTGCTTCTTTTTGAGATCCTCCATGTACTTCTTGCGTTCCTTTTCAGTGGCTGTCTCCTTGAAGTAGAAGCAAACGGCATCTCGATGTCGCCGACCCCTTCTTGCCCTTCTTTGCATTTGAGGCACTCGCGATATCATCGGGAGTTAGCTTCCTCTTGGTGCAAAGTTTCTTGACAGTGGTTTGCGCTTAGCCTTCGCATCATCATCACATGATGATTTTTTTCTCGGATACTCTCCTCGCTGTCTTTAGCATCCCATGCAATTCAGCCAAGGTCTTATCCATACTGTTCATGTGATAATTCAATATGAATGGCTCGAAGCTCGAAGGGAGCGGCTGGAGAATCACGTCTCGTAGCCAACTCTTGGCTAAGAGGGAAACCTAGTTTCTCAAGACTCTCGATATAGCCAATCATTTTTGTCACATGCAGACTGACAGAATTCCCCTCAACAAGCCTGCACGCAAACAAGGACTTTGAGGTGTTGAACCTCTCGGCCCGAGCTTTCTCAAACATACCATGCACCCTCGAATAATAGTGTGAGCATCGCTGCTCTCATATTGCTTCTCAAGCTCAGGGGACATTGTAGCAAGCATGAGACAGCTTATATCTAGGGCATCATTAGTGTGCTTCTCGTAAGCTCTCCGTGCGTTGCAAGTGGCATTATTAGGCAAATCCTCGGGATAGGGTACTTCAAGAATGTACTCCTTACGCTCTTGCTTGAGAACAATTCTCAAGTTGCGATACCAATCCATAAAGTTTGTTCCGTTCAATTTTTCCTTCTCGAGAATAGATCACAAATTAAAAGTACCTGGGTGTAGTATTAGCCGCCATTTATTCTACAAATAAAAGCAAAGTTTAGCACAATGTTTATGCTGTCTTTTGTTAAACAATTTAACATTAGACTCCCATTACGTATTTTCCACCTTCCCTCTAGGTTACGTATTGGGTCAAGATCCACATGTTAATTAATTTTCTAGTGAGCTTTGGCATCACTTTGCTAGAATATTAATAACATCGGTAAGCAACTCCTTGCTAATCACATCTCTATGTGACTCGTTGTTGTTGGTGTGGCATCTCCATGCCCCGGCCCCAACCTATGCCCCAAGGCCCAAAACTGTTTTGATAGCCTTGTTAAGTAAACCAAATGCCCTTGTATATGTCCGACATATACCCCTCGTGTTATGATAGAGAATGACATTCTCGCTTTGCAGACCCACCATTGACGAGCATAACGGTGACGGGTGCAACATTTGGAATGGCATAATTACTACTTAATATTGTGAGGGATGCTATCCTATCAAACAAACATATCACATATGAAAGCAAGTAGAATAGCATATAATGAAATAGTATGGCCCCTTCACATGGTGATCTCCATCTCCATGCCAAGCGCGAGATCTCCATCTTTCGCACCATCTTCCAATGTGCATGATGCTTGATTTCTTCAAACTAAGATACTACTATAGAAGCTCTAATTGAAGATTACATCGACTCGTAGGTCGTGAAAGAATATTACAAGCATTGCACGTATGAAAGAATATTACGAGGGGATTGCACATATGAAAGAATATTACATGCATCACATGCATCTCATACATACAATAGGGCCATACCATCTCAAAGCATTCTCTCGCAAAAACAAGTTAGGCGTAGAAAACATTTTCTACCTATCACGCAGAAACGGCATCGAGACGACCTATAAGGGGTACGCACACGGCGGTCCCGCTAGCGGTTAGCGGGGCGGGGGTCGAGGGGAAGCCGCCCTCGCGGGCTTCGGGCGTAGGCGCGAGGCAGCTATCAAGATCGGACTACGAGATAGCTTCGGCATAATCACATTATACCATTCCGATACAGTATCAAGGAACGCTATCTCGAAGCCGACTCAAACCGATTTCTATGGATATTGCTTCGACGTAATTACATTACACCGTTCCAATACACTATCAAGGAACGCAATTACCATGAACTCTCCTCAACAAATCCCGTAAAACCGATTGATCTAATCAAACCGTCCGCAAAACTTGTTCCTGCATCCATGTCTATTTCATGGAACTGAATAACACTTTATTCATAAATACATAAACATTGACATGATATCCAACATCTCCATGTTGCCTCTAGGGCATATCACTAACAATCTCCCACTTGCACTAGAGTCAATCATGTAAGTATCTAATACCCATTGCTCTTGTGTGCGCCTAATGCTTCGCTGAGGGAGAGGTTTTGTGAGCTGATCGGCTATGTTGAGATCCGTGTGCACTTTGCATATCTTGACATCACCTCGTCCACTATCTCACGGATGAGATGATATCGCCGAAGTATGTGTTTGGACTTCGATATGACCTCGGCTCCTTGGCTTGCGCAATGGCTCCACTATTATCACAATAGAGAGACATTGGACCCGTCGCACTAGTCATCACACCAAGATCGAAACGAATTTCTTGATCCAAACAAGCTTCCTTTGCAGCTTCCCAAGCAGCAATATACTCGGCCTCCGTTGTAAAATCAGCAACAAGTATCCCGCTTGGAACTCTTCCACTGGATCGCGCCTCCGTTCGGGCGAGAACACGAACCCGCATTGCAATCTATAATCATCCTTGTCCTTTGGAAGCTAGCATCGGAGTAACCACTTACAACGAGCTCTTCTTCACCTCCATAGACTAGGAACATATCCTTAGTTCTTCTCAAGTACTTAAGGATATTCTTTTACGATCCGAGTGACATTCACTCGGATCTCGATCGGTATCTGCTCGTAGCACTCAAAGCGTACGAGACATCCGGGACGTGCACAAAGCATGGCATACATGATGGATCCAATTGCCGAAGCATATGGAACCATACCCATCTTATTCCGCTCATGATGTGTCCGAGGACACCGATTCTTGCTAAGATTAATACCATGTGACATGGGCAAGAAACGTTTCTTGGAATCATGCATGTTGAACATTTTCAACACCTTGTCAATGTATGTACTTTGGCTTAATCCAATTAGCCTCTTGGATCTATCTCTATAGATCCGAATGCCTAATATGTATAAGCTGCTGCCTCCCCTAAGTCTTTCATGGAAAAACTATTTTTCAATGAAGACTTGACGGATTCTAGCATAGGGATATCATTTCCAATCCGTAATATGTCATCCACATATAAGATTAGAAATACAATTGCGCTCCCACGACCTTTTTGTAAACACAGCCTCCTCTTTGTTTTTGATGAAACCAAACCCTTTGATTACTTCATCAAAACGAATATTCCATCTCCGAGATGCTTGCTTCAATCCATAAATGGATTTCGTAGCTTGCATATCTTTCTAGGCGATTGTGGATCGACGAAACCCCGAGGTTGTATCATGTATACATCCTCGCTTTGGTTTCCATTTAGGAAAGCCGTTTTGACATCCATCTACCATATCTCATAATCGAAATATGCAAGCAATCGCTAGGATAATCCGAATAGATTTAATCATTGCGACGAGCGAGAATGTTTCATCATAATCAACTCCTTGAATCTGTTTAAAACCTTTTCGCCACCAATCGCGCCTTATAGATGTGAACATTTCCATCCATATCGGCCTTTTCTTAAAAACCCATTTACACTCAATGGTTTTGATACCATCAGTGGATCAACCAAGTTCCAAACTTGATTGTCGTACATGGATTCTATTTCGGATATCATGGCTCCAAGCCACTTGTTGGAATCGGGTCCCACCATCGCTTCCTCATAGGTCTTAGGCTCATCGTTGCCCAACAACAATATATCACGTTGTTCGCGCCTGTGTACACGTCGGGCGCACGACGTGATCTTTCGGACCTTCGTGGGGTGGTGTATCTACAACCGGTGGCGCAACACTTTGCTCCTCCCGTTGTGGTTCCGTGGTCGCCGAAACATTTTCTCGGTGTTTCTTGAACTTCTTCAAGATGCACCTTGCTCCCACTAACCCTTCTTGAAAGAAACTCTTTCTCCAAGAAAACAAGCGTGTTGGGCGACAAACACTTTGCCTTGTTCCCGATTATAAAAGTAGTATCCCTTAGTTTCCTTAGGATATCCCACAAAGAAGCACTTGTCATATTTGGGTGTGAGCTTGTCGATCGTAAACGTTTTACATAAGCTTCGCATCCCCAAATTTTGAGAAAAGACAGACTAGGGGTTTGCCCTGCCCACATCTCATATGGTGTCTTTTCGACCGACTTAGATGGAACTCTATTTAGTGTGAGCGCATTGTTTCAAGAGCATATCCCCGAAGGATAACGGACGTCACTTTGGCTCATCATGGACCGCACCATGTCCAACAAGGTGCGATTTCTCCATTCGGACACTCCGTTCCATTGCGGAGTTCTGGCGGAGTCAACGTGGAACAATTCCACAATCTTTAAGATGATTACCGAACTCTTGGCTCAAGTATTCCCCTCCACGATCCGATCGTAGAAACTTGATTGTTTTCCCTAAATGATTATGTACTTCATTCTATAATTCTTTGAACTTTTCAAAGGATTCGGACTTATGCCTCATTAAGTAGATATAACCATATCTACTAAAGTCATCGGTAAAGGTAATGAAGTAATGATAACCACCTCTCGCCGTTGAGGTCATCGGTCCACATACATCAGTATGTACGAGTGCCAACAAGTCACTTGCTCTCTCACCGTGTCCCGTGAAAGGTGCCTTTGTCATCTTACCAAGTAAACAAGACTCACATGTCTCAAATGATTCAAAATCAAAAGAGTGAAGCGGTCCATCCTTATGGAGCTTCTCCATGCGTTTCTTATTTATATGGCCTAAGCGACAATGCCGATTAACGTGGGGTTTGTATCATTAGAGAGTTGCCTTTCGTATTAATGTTATAGATGGGAGACGCTTCATGATTCAAAACGTATAATCCATTCACCAATGGAGCATGAAAATAGAACATATCTCGAGATATATTGAACAACCATTGTTCATTGATCTAAAATTATATCCTTCCGCTTGCAAACATGAAGCGGAAATAACGTTTTGACATAGTGTTGGAACACAATAACAATTATTTAATTCCAAAACTAATCCGAAGATAGATGAAGTGGTATCTGTGCCGACAAAGCGTAGCAACGCTTGCTCCATTGTCGATGCGCAGTTCACCTCGCCCCTTCTCAATCCTCTACTTCTTCTCATTCCCCGCAACGACTTGCAAATATGAGCTACGATCCGGTATCAAATACCCAAGAGTCGTAGGTGAAGTAGCAAGATTAATGTCTATAACATTAATACCGGCGTAAGTCGTACTTTGCTTCTTTTTGAGATCCTCCATGTACTTCTTGCAGTTCCTTTTCCAAAGTGGCCTGTCTCCTTGCAAGAGAAGCAAACGGCATCTCGATGTCGCCGACCCCTTCTTGCCCTTCTTTGCATTTGAGGCACTCGCGATATCATCGGGAGTTAGCTTCCTCTTGGTGCAAAGTTTCTTGACAGTGGTTTGCGCTTAGCCTTCGCATCATCATCACATGATGATTTTTTCTGGATACTCTCCTCACCGTCTTTAGCATCCCATGCAATTCAGCCAAGGTCTTATCCATACTGTTCATGTGATAATTCAATATGAATGGCTCGAAGCTCGAAGGGAGCTACTGGAGAATCACGTCGTAGCCAACTCTTGGCTAAGAGGGAAACCTAGTTTCTCAAGACTCTCGATATAGCCAATCATCTTTATCACATGCGGACGACGGGATTCCCCTCAACAAGCTCCGCACGCAAACAAGGACTTTGAGGTGTTGAACCTCTCGGCCCGAGCTTTCTCAAACATACCATGCAGCCCCCGAATAATAGTGTGAGCATCGCTGCTCTCATATTGCTTCAAGCTCGGGGACATTGTAGCAAGCATGAGACAGCTTATATCTAGGGCATCATTAGTGTGCTTCTCGTAAGCTCTCCGTGCGTTGCAAGTGGCATTATTAGGCAAATCCTCGGGATAGGGTACTTCAAGAATGTACTCCTTACGCTCTTGCTTGAGAACAATTCTCAAGTTGCGATACCAATCCATAAAGTTTGTTCCGTTCAATTTTTCCTTCTCGAGAATAGATCACAAATTAAAAGTACTGGGTGTAGTATTAGCCGCCATTTATTCTACAAAGAAAAGCAAAGTTTAGCACAATGTTTATGCTGTCTTTTGTTAAACAATTTAACATGAGACTCCCATTACGTATTTTCCACCTTCCCTCTAGGTTACGTATTGGGTCAAGATCCACATGTTAATTAATTTTCTAGTGAGCTTTGGCATCACCTTTGCTAGAATATTAATAACATCGGTAAGCAACTCCTTGCTAATCACATCTCTATGTGACTCGTTGTTGTTGGTGTGGCATCTCCATGCCCCGGCCCCAACCTATGCCCCAAGGCCCAAAACTGTTTTGATAGCCTTGTTAAGTAAACCAAATGCCCCCGCTGTATATGTCGACATATACCCCTCGTGTTATGATAGAGAATGACATTCTCGCAAGTGACCCACCATTGACGAGCATAACGGTGACGGGTGCAACATTTGGAATGGCATAATTACTACTTAATATTGTGAGGGATGCTATCCTATCAAACAAACATATCACATATGAAAGCAAGTAGAATAGCATATAATGAAATAGTATGGCCCCTTCACATGGTGATCTCCATCTCCATGCGCGGCGAGGATCTCCATCTTCGCACCATCTTCCAATGTGCATGATGCTTGATTTCTTCAAACTAAGATACTACTATAGAAGCTCTAATTGAAGATTACATCGACTCGTAGGTCGTGAAAGAATATTACAAGCATTGCACGTATGAAAGAATATTACAGGGATTGCACATATGAAAGAATATTACATGCATCACATGCATCTCATACATACAATAGGGCCATACCATCTCAAAGCATTCTCTCGCAAAAACAAGTTAGGCGTAGAAAACATTTTCTACCTATCACAGAGAAACGGCATCGAGACGACCTATAAGGGGTACGCACACGGCGGTCCCGCTAGCCGGTTAGCGGGCGGGGGGTCGAGGGGGAAGCCGCCCCCTCGCGGGCTTCCGGGCGTAGGCGCGAGGCAGCTATCAAGATCGGACTACGAGATAGCTTCGGCATAATCACATTATACCGTTCCGATACACTATCAAGGAACGCTATCTCGAAGCCGACTCAAACCGAGTTCTATGGATATTGCTTCGACGTAATCACATTACGCCGTTCCAATACACTATCAAGGAACGCAATTACCATGAACTCTCCTCAACAAATCCCGTAAAACCGATTGATCTAATCAAACCGTGCGCAAAACTTGTTCCAGATCCAATCTAAAACCCGAACTAAGCAAGATTAGCTCTGATACCCCTGAAGGGTTACGCGGAAGCTACGCTAGCCGAAAACAAAAACTTTTCTACCGCGCAAACCAGAAACACTTGAAAGTAAGGGCCGATAGATCGTTACCGATTGAGTATGCAGCGGAAATAGCCAATCGGACTATCCGATCCGGAACAGTGTAGCCTATTCCCGCAAGCCGACACCGATTCCCCGAGGACAGCCGATTCACCAATCAGCCGATTCGCAGATGTAGCTCATTCGCCGAGTCGACTGACCGTGTTCTCGCGCCTCGCTCCGAGTCCAACTGAGCCGACCTGTCAACAGTGGCGCCTAGCAGCACATATTGACACCATAGTATACAAGAATATAATTTTGGCTCTAAACCTATAATGTGTACACAAATCCCTTTGCCTCACGATACCAATTAAGCTATAGGCAAGATGTGTGCCATCCCTTCAATAGCTTAACCATTCACTCGAACCGTATTGGATTATCCGTCCGTTGATTGACTCCTCAATCAACTTAGCATGGCCATGCGTTTCCATAATCCATTACCTCGAGGGGCCTGAGATATCTCTCCAAAGGAGGGGCAAATTCCATCTTGATCACTCACATCCCACTCCATGTTTCATAGCAAACCCGAAGACTACTTTTATAACTACCCGCCATGGAATAGCGTTTGGTAGTCCCAAAGTAGGCTACTACACATGTTGGAATCCATGGTGATCTCAGTCTAAGGACTTTGTACCAACACTACCCGAGACCAACTAATGGCACATTAATTCCGTAGTGTCTCATGGTGGGTCTATCCAACAATGTGTTCTCTAACACATATGTCCATGTTTATTGATTTGGTATCTCCATACCCATGATCTATTAGACATGATCATCAATCAATAAACATGCCGATCTTAGAATCATATTTGTTCCAATAATATGATATATGATCAGGATCATTTAGAAATAGATTCATACATATCGAGTCTCATAAATAAGTCACGTACTTATTGATCAATACAAGATGTCTATTTCATGGAACCGAATAACACTTTATTCATAAATACATAAACATTGACGTGATATCCAACATCTCCATGTTGTCTCTAGGGCATATCACTAACAAAATCTAACAATGAATCGGCAAGTACTCCGACGAATCAAGAAAAGATATCATTGAACCGGATGTGCGTAGCACTGGGAAATCGGCCGTCGACTATTGATGGCAGCCGATTTTGGCCGATAACGTCCGACAAGAATGCGATCTTAATATAAGAGGCGGTCCTAATATAAATCTAATAATAAATATATTAAAAGAAACATATTAAGGCGTATAAGGCCACTGAAACCCTGGCACTATCTCTAAACAATATAAATCTAGCCGAACGGATCATTGGCAGTTCTAAAAATGACTTAATAGTTTGAACCCGATGCAGCATTAAGTATAAAAAGAAAACCTCGATCTGTTATAGCCGATTTATATCTCTCAAGACGGTGGATCTGCATATAAACCTGCCAACCTTTAGATCTAGCCTTATTAGCTGCAAGTTCTTGATAGAACTAGCCAATGTTAGGATAGATCTAAACATTGATCTTATATGTGCTATATGATAAATAGCACAGTACAAACCCCTGAATCTAATGTGTCATTACGATGGAAGCACTAGAAACAGTAGATCATACCACTAATGACAAGCAGTCACCTGGATTTGGGGATCGAAACGATGCAGCTCGTAGCCAAAAAAAATTGCTCGTCTGAAGAAAAAGGTTGGCGATGCGCGAAGGTTTGATTGATTGTCCCTTTTACTGGGGATCTCGGGTTCTATTTATACCTAAGATACAATTATCTATACAAACTCTGGACTCTATCTAAACTATTATTTAAAATACATTGTTATCCTGGGAAGGACCCATGACGCATTACAATTAACAGTTTAAACAAACTCATAAATTATAGATACAATTGCCATTACAGGACTCTATCCATAAATGACAATATCATTTAACACGCAATCTAATAACCGAATCTTCTATTTATCTTCAAACTGCTGTACCAGAAACGGTTGTATCGCTTTCGGACCTAGAATCGGCTATCGGCCACTCCTGTCCGATCCAACCTTAGCCGACTAGCCTCGCAGCCGATCGCTTCTCAGCCGATGCTTGCTCTGTTCCTCCGCCAAGCCAGCCGATCCAACTCTGCTTCATCCTTGCTAGAACTTAGGGATTTAATCACCAAATTTAGGTGTCAACACTTGCAAAGGTTACACGTTTGTCTTTGGGCTTATAAGGTCATGATAAACTATCCCCCTTAAATTAAAATAAGTTTTGTACTGGAATTCATCAAGAAATTTTTGAGGAAAGGCCAAATCGATGTAGGTGCTAAGGGCTGTCCCGCCCAAGTCCAAGGCACAATCTCAAGCAAAAGGATAAGCTAGAGGGGTGTTATACTATGAAAAGATTTCATATTCATCATTCTAACAATGTGGTCTTCAACCTGGGAAAGTGTGGTAATTTTTTTGGAGCTATGGATTTTCTTTGGGGAAAATGGCCAGTACAAGTGATGCAGTGCTGGAACTTATTGATTTACTGTCTTTGTGGTATATTTGGGTCCAGTTCTAAAGTTACAAATTTGAGAAAAAATCAGATAGGTAGGTGAGTATGACTGTGAGCTACCCTGAAGAAATCAAGATTTTATCACCTATAGTTTAGTCTACACAAATTTGCGAAACAGACGACCTACAGATTCTAGGATAGGACTATGCAGTGCTATGTGAATTTTTATGCCATGATGCAATGACTCAAAACTTCAACCAAAATTCTGGGAGTCTACTGGTTATGTATGAAATCTTCTGTTAAAATATGCACATTTTATCAAGTAAGGTTTAGGCTATATGAAAAGATGAAGGCAGCTGCTACAAATTTCCAGAACATGATTTTGTTAGTTGTTTTGATGGTTTCACCATGATGCAGGGGTCTAAAAATTTGGAAAAATTCATGAAGCTTACTGAGTTAGTTTATTTGTTGTATGTAAAATTTCTCATGTTTATGACCTACAGTTTACCATATGGATATTATTCAAGCAGTCTGACTCAAAAATTTAAGAACACAACCAACCGGCACAAAATGAAATTTTATTCAAGTTTTAGTTTGTCTAAATTTATCATCTTTTAAATGCATTATATTAGAGTGGTTCAGAATCTACATGAATTTTGGGTGGTCTATCTGAGCAAACAATCTAGAGGTTTTAGCACAACAAATTCTATTTCGCACCAACTATCTGTTTCAGGCCATATCGGTAAAATTTTTAAAAGTCGAGAGAGAGGGGCTCAAAATTTTTTCCAATTCATCTTTTGTGCAGAGTTAACATAAGGAGATGGAATCCTTATATTGTCTAACAAGTTTTAAGCTTTATCAATCTATTTCAAGACCCATTCACTAGAGGCTATTTCTAACCCAATATTTGCAAATCCGTTCTAGTACATAGGAATAGTTCGCAAATGGATTTCAAAACCTTTCAAAAGCCCTTTGGTACTAACTAGTGGTGATTATTAAGTATTTTCAAACTCTTTTACATAGAAGTACAACCTTTCAAATGGTTTCGGTCCTATAGAGCAAGATAAGAGTCTTAAAAATCAAAATAGAGACATAGAGGAAAGTAATCTCTAGAGAGGGATGAGATATAAGGTTGAATATGGTTTTTGCAAATAATTTGTAGCTGAGAGCGAAGCCATCAAAATAATTTTGAGAATCCATTCTAAATGACCAACTTAAGGGGCTCCTATAGTCGGTATTTGCTCTGATACCATGTCTTGTTGGAGACGACCCGGACCATCTTATTATATTTGCATGATGAAGTGAAATGCTTCAAGTCATCAAACAAATGTAACGAGACGTCAGACGTCATGAGAAAAGGATACGTGAGACATTGCTGGGTCTTTAGCCTTCCAGTCAACTTCAGCCTGAGATGTGCCCGTCAAACCACTCGAAGGCGATGACCAGATGTGTTACATATTCAGGAGACTTGACAAAAATGGCTAAAGATCTACAACATCTCAAATATCCTTAACTCGTACTCATGTGAATCTAGTTCCTAGGATGTGCACTAGATTCACACTTTCATCTCAAGCATGGATATACATAGCGAACCGACCAAATAAATAGATATAATTCAGAGAACCGCAGAAGCTTGGCTACCCAAACCACAAGCACACTGACTAGGGGTTTACCCCGTTAAGTTCATGCCCTAGAAGAAGCAGACGATTACCCGCATCACTCAAAAGACTCGAATCTAAACCCGCAAGCAAAATGGATATTACGTGAGAGGAGTCAAGACATTAGTCAACTTAATGTACTGGCAAGCGCACAGTCAAACCTACATACATGAAGGCTTTAAATTCAAAGGCAGGCTATTTGTAGTCTCAATTTTCAGCATAAAGAAAATTTTAGTTCACAACTCTTTTGCAAAGAAGTTGATTCTTCAATTAACAAAGACAAGTTTTAAGTTTCACCACTAAATTCATTATGTTTCCATCATAATTAATACCTTTCCATCCTCCATGACGACAAGTCACAATACATAAATATCACCATACTCACGCAACTCAACGCATTTGTCAAAAAAACATGATCACATTTTGAAACATTCGAGACTATACTCATGACACTTCACCAAAGCGCTCTTGATCGTGAGCACGACTAATCGATTAGTTTTTAGAGAACTCCGTAGAGTTTGTACAGCTTTACCCACATAATATGAACACTCTAGTTTGTTTTGAGTTTGCAAGCATCCACCACACTCTTCATGTTGAGTGTGATCTAGAAGTCATAGCGAAGCCTTTACACTACTTAATCCCTAGCCTTGCAACAACACGACTTGTGTTCCTCCATCGTAGGCATACTGGAATATAACCTAGAACGGTCAAGTAGCGTGGCCTCGCCTTAAACTTGATGCCATGGTGGCGGACACAACAGGAACCCACCCACATGGCACAATATCGTTGTATTGGACAGACTTAGTCGCCTAAACTACCGCGTCGAGGTAATTAGGATGTTCCTCTGGGTTATCCGAACCCATACTCACCGCGCCTGCCAAAATGCAAGGCTAGGTGCTAAGTACATTATTCATCTTAGGTCATCCCATACTAACACACGTGGATGTACGGTTAACTTTGAGTTGGTGACACAAGTTCGGTCCTTATGGACTCGGGCAAACACTCCCCTATCGGCATACGAATACATCAATTGCATGCCACTTGCCGCCCAAGTCAAAATCACATTTTTACCCATTTTGGTTCGCAAATACTCAATCTTTTAAAGCCATTTCAGCAAGGGCACACTTTTAACAAAAACTCACATATGTAATATAGATGGAACGAGTATTGGCAAAATTCTAAGCAAGGCTAATCAAGTGGTTGCATAAATCATGTATAAACCCATCCAAGCACAAAGAGTGTACTTTACCAATTCTAGGGGTACAATCAGCAAGGAAATCAATTACTCAAAGGAGGAAATGCAGCAAATTAGGTCATAACTACCATAACCAATTTTTAAATATCGATATAGCCTAAGTTCACATGCAAATTTGCAAACAAATATTTTCATCCCTCAAAACATGGGATTCAATGTGTTCAAAGGAAAGGAGGGAAAGAACTTGCCTTGATCTCAAGAAATGTTATCACCTAATCCTCTCCATCATCGTTTATGCAATTATCTAACCAAAATAAATGATATGCAATTAAACACCGAAAATAGGGAAAAATCCAAAATGCTCTAAAATGCATGATGTTTGCACATTAAGTGGGTACTGGTATAAAATGAATTTAGGTGAAAGAATTACTAATTTATATTTTTCCATTTGGGAGTTATAAATTTTTGAATTTCACTCGGAACGTAACGGTATAGGGTTAGGTGATGTTTGGACAGTGTTTTTATAATTTAATTTTTATTAATTTGACTTCACAGTGGTAGTTCAATATGTTTTCTAAGTCTAACACAATTGGTTTTCTAGTTTTCAGAGCTATTGGGAATTTCTTAGGCATTTTACAGACTTATAGCATGTTCTAAGCCTATAGTGTTATAGAGATGTGGCCTAGGGATTTTGGTCCAGAACTTGTTCCATTCTGTTTATGTTGTATAAAATAAACAATTTGGTTAACCATTCTAATCCTAGTTAATAAATTTAGGACTTGGTTTGTTTCGCTACACATTCTATAAACTAGGGGGTGTTTTTGTGTTAGAAACTTTACATATCAACCTAGAGATTATTATATGAGCTATGTGTACTAAGTTTTGGTAATTAGGATGGAACTATGGTTTCTCTAGTCCATCAAGTGTTACTTTGGTTTATTTACAGCTAGAGGGTATTCATATATACATTTATACAAATATAGTGCTTAGACAATGCCATGTGATTAGCACCTAAGTTAACTATTTAAAGTTTAGAGCTATAATCTGTAAAGAAGGTGACATATTTTATCTTACTATGTTGAAGTTAATTACTTACTGGTTCTATAAAAACTTTGTTCACTTCAAATGGATTAAGGATGAATTTTCTACAAATTTTACAATTTGAAGTGTGCACTAAGTATTTGAGTAAATTTTACAGTAGATAAAAATTCTATAAAAATTATATTTAATCATTGGATTTAACCTAGTATTTGAGTAAATTATTTCACATCTATACTTTTGTGCATTTTATTTAAATTTTGGGTGATGTATTGTTTTAGCTGATTAAATATCATAATTAGCCTTCTATTGGGATGTTTTGTCTAATTTGTTTGGGGCACCAAACCTAGTTTTTAAATTGCACAAAAATTATGTTAAGTTGTACAAAATGTTTGGCACATACATGAATTTTTCCATGATTTTATCTAGTGTGGATTTTTTTAGATAATTAGGGTAATCTTCTCTATGTATAGTTGCTCCCAACTTGTGGTTTCACCAAATATAGTTGTAGAGGTTATATTGACTATTATCATGAGCTGAGGAAATGATCTTTGAATTAAGTTGTGTGCTCAATGTTATCATCCAAGGTTAGTTGAAGGCTCCTTTTGTAAATTTAAATCTTTTAGGCTATGCTTATAAGACCTATAATGAAATGAGATTTCAAAATTCAAAGGCACAACGGATACATGGTCGAAACATGTTTTATGCAAATGCATGCACTTATGTTTGATAGTATGTTGTAGGTTAGGAATGGAAAAGTTTTAATTTGTTCTCAAATTTTAGTCATCCAATAGGTTGAAATACCTTACCTAAGTTAGAAATGAAAATTTTTGGTTCACAAAAGTGATAATCTTCACTCTCATTTGGTTTGGACAAGAATTCTTTAATCCTAGATTTTGGGTATGTGACAGCTCTATCCCCCTTAAAAAATGACTAAATGATCAAGTTATATTTTTATTAAATACTTTGAGTGTCCATCTATTTTTAAGAATTTTCTTGGAATTATTTCAGCACTGGAAGTATTTATAAGAATTCGAAGATCATTGATGCAATTAATCTAAATGCAAAACAAATTAAAAACCCTCCTTTTGTGCTCGGGCCGCTTCGCACCCATCTCCTTGAAGCTCCGCTTTGGCTCACTTCCGCGCGCTCTCTTCTCTCTCCCGTGGGCCGGCCTAAAGATCGCGGCCCACTCGCCTCGTGCGCCCGCCGAAGTCCGGTTCCCCTCCCTCGCGCCCTAGCTGACCGACAGGTGGGGCCCACCTATCGAGATCATCTCCCTTCAGCCATCCCGGCTGCCATTGCCGCCGCAACCCATGCCTCCTTGCCGCAAACCACGCTGCCCCGCTCGTCCCGCACTCACCCTAAAGCTGAGCCATCACGCCGCCGGCCTCCCCTCTTAATTTCCCCAAATCCCACCACCATTAATTGTCGCCGCCTTTAATCCCGAGCCATTACCACCGGCTACCGCCTCCATCACGAGCACGGCACCCTCGGCCACCCGCACCCCTCCCCGCTCCTATAAAACGCATCGCCGATCTCCCCTATCCCTTTACCTCACTTTCCCAAGCCCGCCGTGCTCTCCTCTCCTCTCCCCGCGCTCCCCCTCTCTCCACCAGTCGCCGCCGAACTCTGGCCACGCGCCACCTCCGCTCCAAGCGCCGCCGCAGTGCGCCAAGGCTCCCACCGCATTCGTCGCATCCCGCTGCCCCTCGGCCGCCGGTTCCCGCCCTCGGACCGCCGCCGCAACACCCCATCGCCGAGCTCCCCGAGCCGCCGTCACTGTAGCCGCTCTCCGGCCGCCGTTTCCGTGACACCCCGTGTTTTTCTTTGTGGTTTGACCAAATTTTAACTTTTTGAACCGCGGGTCACTTGGTCAATCGGACACCATGGTTGCATAGATCTCGTCGAGACGAGTCCGTTTGACTACTCATGTGTCTTGTTCAGACGTGAATCAGCCTAGTTTTGATCACGACAAATTTGAGCCGTTGGATGTCTTGTTAGGTCACGAGATAGGGACTAAAACTCCCTCGTTCCCTCACGCCGCCGCCGCTCCTCCCTCTCCTCCCATGGCGCCCCCTCCTCCCCTCATCTCTTGTGCTCACTTTGTCTCCCTCTCCTCTCCATCTCTCCGTAGATCTTCACCACGACATCTTGGATCAACAGAAAAGCTAGAAGAGTTGGAAGGTGTGCCAAGTTGGTGTTCTCCCCGTTGTTTATTTGTGGGATTCTCTAGGGAAAACCCTAGGTAAGGCTTGATCCCCTGTTTAGTACGTGAATAGGGTTGTTTTTGATGCCCTATGTCGTGGTTAATAGGGATTAGAGGAGGGTTTTGGGAGTAGGTTTTTAGATTGGTTGCGCAGGATAAAGGAAGATTTTCGGAGCTTCTGTATTTCGATAATTAGACAGCCAAAACAATTTTTTTTGCAAACGTGCCTAACTGGAAAGTTGTAGATATCTTTTTTTCCTATCAGCTGGTACAATTTGATAATTTTTGGATAGCTATAACTCCAGATATCGCTGTATTACTCTTTACTATTCAAATTTCTGGCAGATGCCCGAGGCTGTTTTGAAATGTGATTTAGAGTACCTTAATGACAGCATTAAATTATGGCTTTAGCACAAAAGTTGTAGATCTTTCTCTTTAGATTCTGAGAATGTACTCATTTGTTGTCGAAGCTTTTGTATTTTAAAAGATATAAAAAATAATGCGCTAAATTCGTTACCATAGGATAGAATCGCTCTCGGTCTTAACTAGCATTATATTCTACAGGTTTGGGAAGTTCCGGGGCCAAGGCCGTTACGCCAAGATTGCGTCAAGGTTAAGGCAAGTGCATGATGAACTTATGATTGGCTTAATGACTATTTTTCTCAGCAATTGCTCTTTGATCCAGTGTCTTTGCAATTAATGTTCATTACTTTGTCTCTATTTCATGAATCAAGTTTCATGTTATCTGTTTGAATTCTATTCATGTTCGGTGGATCCGGATGTGCAATTTGTTTTTGCATTCATGTTCCTTTGAGTAAGTGCTGGCCCCACTCTCTCGGCTTTACCGGTAAATGCTAAGGATGTTTCAGGTTGTGTCCGTTCCAGACGGAAACTACTATTTCAGGAATGATAATAATTCATTATTCATGATTCCTGGTTTTGTACATCTCTTTAGTTCTGGCTATGGTTGCTGAGTATTTTATACTCGCCCTTGTGTTTCTTTGGTTTTTAGGTACCCGATGGACAAGGCGTGCATGGGGATGGCATAGTTATCTTCAGATCACACAAATATTTCATATCTAGTAGTGAACATTGATCCATAAAGATTGTTATTGTTTAATTTTGATTGAGATGGTCTTGTGGATGGTTGGGATATTCTTCTGGGTTTCTATTATGTGCTGCGGTGTTTGTTTTTTGTCGTTGATGCAATGTATTCATGAATTCTATATGTTCTTGTTTGTCCAGAATTCTTCATTTTTAGGGGAGACTCTACTAAAATTTTGAGTGTATTCTTACACTTGTGGTTTATTTATTTGTTTTGGGTAGCCTCCAGGTTTGGAATTAAATCTAGGGTGTTACATTTGGTATCGGAGCAAAGGTTTAGAGAGTTCTTGGACTGCTTATGTTGTTAAACAATGTAATATTGAATTTAATTAGGTTGAAACAACTTCAAAACCTAACACACTTTTGCACAATAGGAAGGGTTGCATGGGTTGTATTGCATTTACGCTTCCATCTTTTGTTCGATACTTTAATTTGATATCATAACTTGTTGTTAACCGTACCCTTGTTCTTGTTTGGTGGGTTAGGTTATGCTGCCAAGAAGGAGTACACGTGTGAACCGTGGCTGTGGTAGAGGTCATGGGGAGGTCGTGGTCGAGGTCGAGGTGATGGTCCAAGTAACCAAGAGGTTAATCTAGCCCGAATGAAGCCGAGAACAGTGAAGGTGTTGATCACCCACTGCGGGTCTTGGTGCTGAACCTGTTATCGCGAGGTTGCTATTGCTCTAGCCGCCTCGGGGATGACGTTTACCAAATGGATGTCTATGCAAGTGGAGAAGTTCGATGGTACACGCTCGCCGCCTGATGCAGATTGGGCACTATGTACCTCCATAGCTGCACGCACCGCCTCATAGCGCACCGCCATTGTAGACCGGAACACCTTATGCTCCCGGGAATCCCACTGGAATCTATACCATACCTACTACTTCTTTCTTGGGTCTCCCGGATGTGGTTTCAGGTATTCTTACGTTGATTTGCATGATGCTCTTGTATTATTTGATTCGGTGCCACCTTCTTGTTCATTTCGCTTGATTTTGTAAAGAGGGCTAGATTGTCCAGCCAAGAGGTTTCTAAGTTAGTTCACGTCGCTCCCGGGAGGGTTGCTTTCTAGTTCGGTGGTGTGCCCAGGTTGCACTATATCTATCGATGGTGATGAGTTTGTGGCAAATCTTATGGTGATTCCCATACCAGTTTTTGATGTTATGTTGGGTATGGATTGGTTGCATTGTTACCGAGCTGTAATATCCTGTTTCGGAAGATCGTGACCGTAGAGGCTCCCTCGTGTAATTTATTGACCTTTCAAGCAAGTGCACCATCTCATTCATTGTATGTTTTGGCAAGTCTATTTCCGGGCGTCGTTTGGTGAAGACTAGATTTCTTTGGACGCTATCTCGAGAAGCCATCCCAGCCATTAATCATTGGTCGATTCGGGCAGTCCGAGATTATCTGATGTTTTTCCTTATGAGTTGCCGGATGCCTCCTAAGCATGAAGTGGAGTTTCGCATCGATCTAATCCTTGGAACTAGACCGGTGTCTATTGCACCGTATCGTTGTCACGGCCTTTCCAAGAAGAGCTCAAGAAGCAATTGAATGATTTACTACCCAAAGGGCTGATTCGACATAGTTTATCCCCTTGGAGAGCTTCGGTGATCTTTACTAAGAAGAAGGACGGAAGCTGGCACATGTGTATTGATTATCGTGGGTTGAATGTAGTGACCATCAAGAATAAGTATCATTTACCCCTCATTGATGAGTTGTTTGATCAATTGAGAGGTGCCGGGGTGTTTTCCAAGATAGATTTGCAATCTGGTTATAACCAAATCCCTGTTCGAGAAGAAGACATTGAGAAGACAACATTTGCTACCATGTATGGGCACTATGAGTTTCGAGTCATGTCCTTTGGGCTGACTAATGCGCCCTTATTTCATGGAGACCATGAACAACATGCTGCATAAATTTGATGATTTCGTAGTGGTATTCATTGATGATATATTAATTTTCTTTAAGATAGAAGAAGAGGATGAGCATCATCTCGAAAGGTACTTGCACACGAGAGACAATAAGTTCTATGCGAAGTTGAACAACCGCGAGTTTTGGTTGTCGGATGTTAGTTTCTTGGGGCATATTATAAATCAAGGTGGTATTTCGTTGACCTCGTAAGGTGGCCACAATGGTAGAATGGGGGAGACCCTCTAATATCAAGGAGGTGAGGAGTTTTTAGGTATGGCTAGATATTACAGGGAGGTTTGTGTAGGACTTCTCCCTAATTGTAAAGCCCTTATCCATGCTCACACATAAGAATGTCAAGTTCGAATGGACCGGCGAATGTGAGCGTAGCTTCCAAGTGTTGAAGGAGGAATTGGTGACTTCTCCTATTCTCACCCTTCCTAAGCCCGATAAACGTTTCACTTGTTTATTCGATGTGTCCCGAGTAGGAATTGGGTGTGTTTTGATGCAAGAGGGGAATGTGATTGCATACGCATCCAGCATGCAGTTAAGGAAGCATAAAGAAAATTACCCAACCCATGATCTCAAGCTTTGGAGCTTGTCTTTGCTTTGAAGATATGGAGGCATTACTTGTATGGAGAGCCATGCGATATTTTTACTGGTCATAAAAGCTTGAAGTACATCTTTACTCAAAAGGACTTGAACTTGACACAACGGAGGTGGTTAGAGTTGATTAAGGATTATGATTTGAATATTCAGTATACGTTGGGTAAGGCGAATGTCGTGGCCGATGCGCTAAACCGCAAGCATGCTCCTCCAATACTAGATTGCTTGGTGACTAACTTTGAGCGAATGTATATTTCTTCTTTGTTATGTCGGTGTGTCGAAACAAAGACTCATTTTTTTTACGGAGTCAGCCATAACGATAGAGTGTTGGAAGCACAACAAAGTGATCAATTAATGTGAAAAGCGCATAAGCGAGGCTAAGGTAGGAGATTTTACTTTGGATGGTTCAAGAGCTATTCGGTTGTGAGGGCGTCTATGTGTCCCATAGAAAGCTCAAGTTAAACAAGATATTCTTCGAGAAGCACATCGCTTCCCGTACACAATGCACCCGGTGAAAACAAGATGTATCGGGATCTGAAAAGAATTATTGGTGGAAGAGGATGAAGGTGGATGTGGCTAACTATGTTGCTTCATGTGGAGTGTGCCCGCGAGTTAAGGCTGAGCGCAAGCATCCTACTGGGATGTTGCAGTCTTTAGACGTTCCCTTATGGCCTTGGGATGATGTTACCATGGATTTTGTAGTGGGTTTGCCACGTACCCAAAGGGGGAGAGATTCTATTTGGGTTGTTGTGGACCGTCCGAGCAAGGTAGCACATTTTATCCCTATTCGCTCGACAAATTTAGCAAGCGATTTAGCTCCAATCTACTAGCGTGAGATTGTGAGGTTGCGTGGTGTACCTCATACTATTGTTTCAGATAGGGATGCTAACTTTGTTTCCAAGTTTTGGGGAAGTTTGCAAGGTGCATTTGGAACAAAAGTGATTTTGAGCATAGCTTTTCACCCTCAAACTGATGGTCAATCTGAACGCACAAGACAGACACTAGCGGATATGTTGAGATCATGTGTTTTATCCTGGAAGGGTAGTTGGGAGGAACATTTGCCACTTGTGGAGTTTGCTTATAATAATAGTTATCATGCAAGTATTAAGTCCGCCCTTTTGAAGCACTTTATTGAAGGAAGTGTAGGTCGCCACTTTGCTGGGATGCAAGGGTGAGAAGGTAGTATTGGGCCTAGATTGGGTCCGCAGACATCGAAGAGAGTTGCGGAGATTCGACAACACATGCTAGATGCCCGAGTAGGCAAAAGAGCTATGCTGATACCAGGAGACGAGGTTTGGAGTTCCAAGTTGGTGACCAAGTACTTCTTAAGGTATCCCCCACCAAGGGTGTTGTGAGATTTGGTACTACATGGAACCTTAGCCTGAGGTACATCGGTCCATTCTCTATTGTGGCCTGAATTGGAAAATTGGCGTATCGTCTGAAGCTACCAGGATCCATGCAGGGTGTGCATGATGTGTTCCATGTTTCCATGTTGCAAAAGTATTTGAAGGACCCAGAGCACCATATTACTTTAGGACCAGAGACCATTGAGGAAGACCTAACCTTCGAGGCTCGTCCGGTGAAGATCCTAGGGACGTGTGAGCGAGTACTAAGGTGTTGGACACTCAAGTATGTGAAGGTTATGTGGACTAATCAAATGTAACGTGAAGCGACATGGGAGCTTGAGTCTCAAATGCGTCGAAGTATCCGAATTGTTCCCAAGGTTAGTAGCTTGTATACCTTTATGTTCACTTGACTTTTTGAACCACGTGTCATTTAGTCACTCGGACACCATGGTTGCATAGATTTCATCGAGACGAGTCCGTTTGACTACTCATGTGTCTTGTTCGACGTGAATCACCTGGTTTTGATCGTGACAAATTTGAGCCGTTGGATGTCTTGTTAGGTCGCGAGATAGGGACTAAAACTCCCTTAATGACAGAATTAAGTTATGGCTTGAACACAAAAGTTGTAGATCTTTCTCTTTAGATTATGAGAATGTAATTATTTGTTGTCGAAGCTTTTGTATTTTAAAAGATATAAAAATGATGCGCTAAATTCGTTACCATAGGATAGAATTGCTCTTAGTCTAAATTAGCATTATATTCTATAGGTTTGGGAAGTTCCGATGCGAGGCCGTGATGCAAAGATTGCGTCAAGGTTAAGGCAAGTGCATGATGAACTTATGATTGGCTTAATGACTATTTTCCTCAAGCAATTGCTCTTTGATCCAAAGGTCTTTGCAATTCATGTTCATTACCTTGCCTCTATTTCATGAATCAAATTTCATGTTATCTATTTAAATTCAGTTCATGTTCCGTGGATCCGGATGTGCAATTTGTTTTTTGTATTCATGTTCCTATGAGTAAGTGCAGGCCCCACTCGCTCGACTTTATCGATAAATGCTAAGGATGTTTCGTGTTGTGTCCGTTCCGCACGAAAACTACTATTTCGGGAGTGATCACAATTCATTATTCATGATTCCCGGTTTTGTACGTCTCTTTAGTTCTAGCTGTGCTTGCCGAGTATTTTGTACTCACCCTTGTGTTTCTTTGGTTTTTAGGTACCCGATGAATGAGACGTGCATGGGGATGGGCATAGTTCTCTTCAGATCACAGAAATATTTCATATCTAGTAGCGAACATTGATCCATAAAGATTGTTATTGTTTAATTGTGGTTGAGATGGTCTTGTGGATGGTTGGGATATTCTTTTGGGTTTCTATTATGGGCTGCGGTGTTTGTTTTTGTCGTTGATGCAATGTATTCATGAATTCTATATGTTCCTATTTGTCCAGAATGCTTCATTTTTAGGGGAGACTCTGCTAAAATTTGGAGTGCATTCTTAGACTTGTGGTTTATTTATTTGTTTTGGGTAGCCTCCGGTTTGGAATTAAATCGGGTGTTACAGCTTTCCGCCGCCTCGCCGGTCCCGAGCCGCGCGCCGCCTCCTCAACTTTGCGTCTCTCCTCCGAGCCTCGGCCGCCTCCGCCGTCACAAATCACGGCCGGACCGCCGTATGGGCCATCGTCCCGAGCGCCGATCGCCTCCTATCGCCGCTGCTCACCCTCATGCCGCCCTTTTACGCCGCGTCGGTGAGCTCCCCTCCTTTTCTCCCTTCACCGCTTGCCGCCGTGCCGATGGCCACCACTTGCGACCATCGGGCCGCGCGCGCTGCAACCCACGTGCGTCGTCGCTCTTGGCCGCCTAAGTCGTTCGATCGTCCTCGGCCGATCCGGGCAATTGGTTTCCTATGGCCGCCCGATTTCCTTCGGTGATCCGGTCGTCCCTGTCGAAACTTGGTTTCGGCAATATAATTTCCTGGGGTCACACCAAGATCGCCAAGCATAATGGGTTAGAAGGAAAAGAAGATTTAGACATGTTCAGGCCCTCTCGTGAGGTAATACCCTACTCCTGTTTCGGTGGATTCGATCTGCCGAGTGTCTTTATTGATCTCGTGATCTAAGGCTGGAGAATGTTGAGATCATGTGTTTTATCCTGGAAGGGTAGTTGGGAGGAACATTTGCCACTTGTGGAGTTTGCTTATAATAATAGTTATCATGCAAGTATTAAGTCCGCCCCTTTTGAAGCACTTTATTGAAGGAAGTGTAGGTCGCCACTTTGCTGGGATGCAGTGGGTGAGAAGGTAGTATTGGGCCTAGATTGGGTCCGACAGACGTCGAAGAGAGTTGCGGAGATTCGACAACACATGCTAGATGCCCGAGTAGGCAAAAGAGCTATGCGATACCAGTGAGACGAGGTTTGGAGTTCCAAGTTGGTGACCAAGTACTTCTTAAGGTATCCCCCACCAAGGGTGTTGTGAGATTTGGTACTACATGGAACCTTAGCCTGAGGTACATCGGTCCATTCTCTATTGTGGCCTGAATTGGAAAATTGGCGTATCGTCTGAAGCTACCAGGATCCATGCAGGGTGTGCATGATGTGTTCCATGTTTCCATGTTGCAAAAGTATTTGAACGACCCGAGCACCATATTACTTTAGGACCAGAGACCATTGAGGAAGACCTAACCTTCGAGGCTCGTCCGGTGAAGATCCTAGGGACGTGTGAGCGAGTACTAAGGTGTTGGACACTCAAGTATGTGAAGGTTATGTGCACTAATCAAACAGAACGTGAAGCGACATGGGAGCTTGAGTCTCAAATGCGTCAGAAGTATCCAGAATTGTTCCCGCAAGGTTAGTAGCTTGTATACCTTTATGTTCACTTGACTTTTTGAACCACAGGTCATTTAGTCACTCGGACACCATGGTTGCATAGATTTCATCGAGACGAGTCCGTTTGACTACTCATGTGTCTTGTTCAGACGTGAATCAGCCTGGTTTTGATCGTGACAAATTTGAGCCGTTGGATGTCTTGTTAGGTCGCGAGATAGGGACTAAAACTCCCTTAATGACAGAATTAAGTTATGGCTTGAACACAAAAGTTGTAGATCTTTCTCTTTAGATTATGAGAATGTAATTATTTGTTGTCGAAGCTTTTGTATTTTAAAAGATATAAAAATGATGCGCTAAATTCGTTACCATAGGATAGAATTGCTCTTAGTCTAAATTAGCATTATATTCTATAGGTTTGGGAAGTTCCGATGCAGAGGCCGTGATGCAAAGATTGCGTCAAGGTTAAGGCAAGTGCATGATGAACTTATGATTGGCTTAATGACTATTTTCCTCAGCAATTGCTCTTTGATCCAAGTGTCTTTGCAATTCATGTTCATTACCTTGCCTCTATTTCATGAATCAAATTTCATGTTATCTATTTAAATTCAGTTCATGTTCCGGTGGATCCGGATGTGCAATTTGTTTTTTGTATTCATGTTCCTATGAGTAAGTGCAGGCCCCACTCGCTCGACTTTATCGATAAATGCTAAGGATGTTTCAGGTTGTGTCCGTTCCAGACGAAAACTACTATTTCAGGAGTGATCACGATTCATTATTCATGATTCCTGGTTTTGTACGTCTCTTTAGTTCTAGCTGTGCTTGCTGAGTATTTTGTACTCACCCTTGTGTTTCTTTGGTTTTTAGGTACCCGATGAATGAGACGTGCATGGGGATGGGCATAGTTCTCTTCAGATCACACAAATATTTCATATCTAGTAGCGAACATTGATCCATAAAGATTGTTATTGTTTAATTGTGGTTGAGATGGTCTTGTGGATGGTTGGGATATTCTTTTGGGTTTCTATTATGGGCTGCGGTGTTTGTTTTTGTCGTTGATGCAATGTATTCATGAATTCTATATGTTCCTATTTGTCCGTAATGCTTCATTTTTAGGGAGACTCGCTAAAATTTGGAGTGCATTCTTAGACTTGTGGTTTATTTATTTGTTTTGGGTAGCCTCCAGTTTGGAATTAAATCTGGGTGTTACAGCTTCCCGCCGCCTCGCCGGTCCCAGTCGCGCCGCCGCCTCCCTCAACTTTGCGTCTCTCCTCCGAGCCTCGGCCGCCCCTCCGCCGTCACAAATCACGGCGGACCGCCGTATGGGCCATCGTCCCGAGCGCCGGTCGCCTCCTATCGCTGTCGTTCACCCTCATGCCGCCTTTACGCCGTCGGTGAGCTCCCCTCCTTTTCTCCCTTCACCGCTTGCCGCCGTGCCGATGGCCACCACTTGCGACCATCGGGCCGCGCGCGCTGCAACCCACGTGCGTCGTCGCTCTTGGCCGCCTAAGTCGTTCGATCGCCTCAGCCGATCCGGGCAATTGGTTTCCTATGGCCGCCCGATTCCCTTCGGGTGATCCGGGCCGTCTGTCGAAACTTGGTTTCTGCAATATAATTTCCCCGGGGTCGCAGTCAAGATCGCCAAGCATAATGGGTTAGAAGGAAAAGAAGATTTAGACATGTTCAGCCCTCTCGTGAGGTAATACCCTACTCCTGTTTCGGTGGATTCGATCCGCGAGTGTCTTTATTGATCTCGTGATCTAAGGCTGGAAGCTAAAAGCTCATAAAGCATACAATATCCGATCTCCTATCGAATATCCCTCAAGGGATGCCCCTTACCCCCTTATATAGTCTTGGGAGGCGGGCTTACAGATCGGGAACCCTATCTTACTCTAAGTCGGTTTTCTCAATCTTACCAAACCGTGACTATGCGCCGTTGCCTTATCTCAATCGGCAACATAACACCCAAATCATATTTGGTTTACAGATATGGCAGAGCAATCTATCCCTACCTCCAATGGATAAGCTTGCCATGTAGATACCCGATTGCCATAATCTCCACAAGAGTCCCGAGTCCTTTCGTCGACGAGACAACTCAGCTTCAAACCAAAACGTTACGCAACCAAAAATCTTTTGGCCGAGTGCTTCTCGCGCCGAGTGATTCCATCATCTCTGCCTGAATCTTTCCGAGTGGCTCCAAAGACTGTGAAGGGCTGGAAAATATCTAGGTGCATCTCCGGATGCACGTAATTAGGTGTAGCCCCCGACTATGTGGTTAGTCAAAAACAGACTAAGCATATAGTCAAGAACTATAAAAAATCATTCTCATATAAATACTTAGCTCACGCTAAAGCAATCATAAAAATCACATTACCCGGCAAGTTCATACTCATCCGAGTGAATTTGCCCGAGTCATCTCGTAACAAATAATTCAATCAGCCCTCATGGGGAAAGCACTCGTAAGCTCATGCTTATCCGAGTGGATCTGCCCGAGTTATTTCGGAACAAGTATTTCAATCGTCCCTCATGGGAAAACGAGTTTTTCAATCGTATGAAAACACGACCAAGTTATTAAATAGCTCTTGCCATAATACTAGTCTCAATCATTAAAGATCTTCACCAAGGTGGAAAATAGCATTGATATAATCTCTTAACCAAATGCTAAAAACCCAAACAGCCTCTGTCTTCAAGGCAGCTATAAAAGCTTAGCTATTGGTCACCTCCCAAATTGCATTGTGCCGCCTTCTCATGAAGTCGCAAACCGCGGCATGAAAGGATTTCCAAAGGTACAGGGCATTCGGACACGTGCATATTGCCAAGGCAAATCTGCTTAAGCTCATCCGTTTAAGTCCCTAAGGACACACGTCGGCCACACCTTAGCTGGGCCGTAGGTCTCTAATGGGCTCGGCCCAATCACGAGAAAACCTAGCGCAACCCTCAAATCTTTCTATAAAATCTTGAGGTCGTCCCCGCCTCTTCGTCTTTCGAAAAATTCCTCTTTTCACAGCCTGTTCACAAGCTCCCCGCGAAAAACCCTAAACTCGCGCGCACCCGAATCCATCCACCCAGAGCACGCTCCTTGCCACAAACTAGCTTCCGCAACCAACTCCCAAGATCCCTTGCTCAAACCCCATCCTTTCGACTAGATCCACTTCCCACCCAAACCACACTCATGGCGGATGAAAATCCTTCGACCACTAGGCCACATCGATGTGAGGGAACCTACCCTCAAGGAGATGGTGAAGCACGGCGTGCTTCCTCCCAAGGAGATCGTGGGCGCGCGCCACAGACGGGTGAAGATTTCCCAACCCCAAACACCGGTGAGCTTGTTGTGTTCACCTCTTTCTTTTATTGCGGTTCAGCCTCCCCACTTCCGAGTTCTTCCGGGCTTTTGGATTACTATGGTCTCCAGCTCTATCATCTCGAATCCCAACTCTATGCTTCACATCGCTCTTTTCATCCACTTATGTGATGCTTTCCTTGGCATCTTCCCGCTTTATCTCTTCCGCCGCATGTTTTACCTCAAACCTCATCCGAATAAGGACCGCCCATGCGTTGTTGGTGGAGCGGGTTTTCAACTCCGCGGATCTCTCCGTAAGGAGTACTTCACTCTCCCTTGAAATCTTCCAACAAGGGATGACACGCGGGCTGGTTCTACATTAGCAATCTCGAACCCGCGTGCCGCCTTTGTCGGCCTTCCTCCGTACCTAAGCATACTTGGTGCACTGTATCGGTGGCTCAAGATTGGGATGAGGCCAACAACCGCTAGCGAAGATCTTGGCAATGAAGAAAAGAGGTCTTCTCGCGAGCGTATCACTCGGCACTTCATCAGTGCCGACGGCTCCAATCAAAGAGCGGTCAAGCCCGCCTTCGAGTACGAAGGCGGGAAGGACCCCAATCGGGAAGATCAAGATCCACTCGCCATTACGAGATCCCGAAGATCCGGATGTACAAGATCTTCTCGACTGCACTGGTGCGATCGAGCGTGCTCTCATACCGCTAGTTCTTCCTTTCAGCATCCATCGGCCTCCTCCTCCGGTAAGCCGACTGACTTCTTTGCATTGTCTTGCAACCTTGATGCCATACCTCTTAGTATTGCTGAAATTTCTATTGCAGGAAAATGCTTCTGTTATCTCAAAACCGTACAAGGTGCCTCACGATGACGTGTCGCTTCGTCCCGCCAAGAAACCGACTGCGGGATAAAGATTCAAAGCGATCCAGTCGGAAACGGCAGCTCCCGAGTGAGGACGCCAACAAGCGGGCGAGCAAGAGGAGGCTCGTCATTGACGACTCGGACGACGACGTCCGGCTCCTCCGCCGAGACTCCTCCTCCAAGGCGATCGCCGAAGGGCAAGACCAAGATCCGCCGGCCGTCTGTATGCTTCATGACTCGAAGTCCGATCTTTTTATTGAAAATTTTCTTTGTCTTCATTCTGACCGCATCCGTTGTTGCGGGAGGCCCCAGGACATAGATCCCGCCGGAAGGGTGAGGGGCCTACTCCAGCTGCAGCTCCCGAGGCATCCAAGCCCGCGGAGACAAGACCCCGGAGCCCGCTCCCGAGCATGGGTGCTCGGGCGTAAAACCCTCGCCTTCCAAGAAGGATGTCCCGAGGAAAGAGCCCCCGACCGCGCCGGACGTCCGACCGGGAACCGGTCAGGCCGCGAAGAAACCCCAGCAGCGGCTCAGGGGAACCCCGACCGAGGACCGCCGGCGAAAAGCCGCAAGAATGAGGCCAGCCGGGCCGCTCCACCTAAGAGTGCAGCCACTGAAGCCGGTAAGTCTTGAATCAAGGTCTTGTCATTACTCTTTAGTTTAAATTTGTCGTGTCTTCATCTGTTCTTCTTAATCCGCCAGCCACGGTGGAGGAATCCCTGTTGCGGTCTTCGAAACCGGGTTCCCGATCAAGATCGAGTGGCGGGACTCGAAGGCCGAAGGTGGCATCATCTTGGACAAGCAGCCAAAAGCGAAGAAAGGGATGCCCTCATCAATGCCTCTAAATGAGGCGACTCGGCTACTCAATGTAAGCCCAGATCTTCTCTTTGTCTTGCATCATTACTTCTCTTCGATCGGCCAACCTCGGATATTGCGTGCGTAAAGAGTATTGTCGATCCATGGCCAAATCCGAGGCGCCGGAGAAACCGGTTCCTCACCCGAACTCCTTGGAGGACGTCCGCAAACCGAAGGCCACTCAGAGGAGGCCGCGTCGAGGAGGCAGCTCGAGGAAGGAGATAGCCGAGCTCCGGAGGAAAACCTCGACCTCCGCGGTTCAGTTGGGAGTAAGTCCAGTCTTCCCAGCTTTCTTTATGAGTTTTGTACGATCTCGGCCGCTAATAGCCTTCGTGTTTGCGAAAATTTGTCGAAGTCCACTCGCTCCAGTCCACTGGAGGCGCACCTCGACAAGACCGAGTTGGAGGCCGAGTTCGAAGGTAAGCTTCTTCAAAGTAACATTCTTTGTGCTGCTTTATTTTCGAGTGCTCGCGTGATCGAATTCTTTTGGGCAGCTTACAAAGTCAAGACCCGGCTCAATACGACGTCTTGCTCGAGCGGGTCAATCGAGCCGAGAGGTCCGGAAGAGGTTGCCAACTCGGCAACGCCCATCTTGCTATCCTTGTTTCACAATGGAGTCGGGCCAGCTCACGGACCCGGTCGAAATCTTTGACAAGCTGCGAAGAGCCCCCGACCAATACTTGTCCAAGATCACCGAGGCTGCAACCATGGGGGCTGGTCTGGCTCTTTCGCAGACCAGGTCTCTCTACACCCGAGTGGATATCAACTCAGTCAGGGAAGGCTTTGCCGACGAAACCTCGGACGAGCAAGCGTTGGACATGCTTAGTGAAGCGCAGAGTCGGCGAAGAAGATTGCTATAGATGTAGTGAACAACTTTCGGCTTTAATCTGTCTCGTGAACATTGTCTTGTAAATATTGTATGGTTGTGACACTCTGACGTAGTCTTGTCAATATTTATCTTATTTATGTTAATGCCCTGATCCGAGTTTTTGTGTGAAATTTCTTAAGTAATTTTCGTCCGACTGTCACCGAGCATAGGCTCGATTAGGCCATCAGAAAACTCTCAGTCTTTAAACACTGAACTCGAATTGAGGAACATTAAACAATGATAAACCAAATCATGCACAAAAGTTGATGAGGAAAACTATGCTTTATTGACATATGTACAGCCCCCGACTGCTAACTGAAGAAGTCATCTTACTTGAGGTTGGCAGTCAAGAAAAACTTGAAACTTTGGTCAATTTAAGCATAGAATCATCGAAGATGCTCGATGTTCCAGGAGTTCTCCACCATGGATCCGTCTTCGCGCTTTAGTCGGTATGCACCGGGCCGAGTCACCTCAGCGATTATGTATGGTCCTTCCCACCGTCTTTGGTGGTTTGAATCTTGCGCAGAACCAAGTCGCCAATGATGAAAGCTCATGCTCGAACGTTGCGACTGTGGTATCGTCTGAGCCCTTGAAGATATTTTGCCGACTAGATGAGGGCTGCCTCTCGAGACTCTTCCAGTCAGGTGAGGTCGTCCACTCGGTCGGGGTCATAGCGTTCATCGTTGAAGCTGCGGACTCGAAGGGATTCATACTCCATCTCATTTGGCAACATGGCTTCTGCGTCGTAGACCAGAAAGAAAGGAGTTTGGCCGGTAACCCGACTGGGTGTGGTCCGCAGAGACCATAGAACCGAGGGAAGCTCTTGAACCCACTTGCCTGCATAAGGGCTTAGACGATCGAATACGCGGGCCTTGATGCCTTGAAGGACCATGCCGTTGGCCTGTTCGACTAGTCCGTTGCTTTTGGGATGTGCGACTGATGCATAACAGATATTGATTCCGAAGTCTTCGCAGAATTCCTTGAAGATGCCTCCTGTGAATTGAGTCCCGTTATCGGTTATGATCCTGTTTGGGACGCCGAAGCGGTGCACGATGTTGAGGAAGAAATCCCATGCCTTGTCAGCAGTGATTGTGGCGACCGGTTTGGCTTCAATCCACTTGGAGAACTTGTCGATGGCGATGAATAGGTGTGTAAATCCTCCCGGAGCTTTCTTAAAGGGGCCGACCATGTCTAAGCCCCATACCGCGAATGCCGTGATAGTGGGATTGTTTATAGCTCCTGGCCGAGACATGGCTTTGTCGGGGGAAAAATTGGCAGCCTTCGCAGGTTCGTACCACTTTGTCCGCGTCGGAGACCGCGGTAAGCCAGAAAAAACCCTGTCTGTAGGCTTTGCCTACCAAGGTGCGTGCTGCCGCGTGGCTTCCGCATATGCCCGAGTGGATGTCTTGGAGCAGCTGTCTCCCTTCCTCGGGTGTAATACATCTCATTAGGATTCTGGAGGGGCTTCTCTTGTATAAGTCGGAATCTACCATGACATATGCTTGGCAACGACGTCCGACGCGCTCTGCCTCATCCTGGTCTTCCGGCAGCTCTTGCTGAGTTAAGAATTTGATGAGTGGCGTCCTCCAGTCGGCATCAGTCATGGTGACTTCGTTTGCAGCTTGTTCGTTGGAAGTTGTCTTTGCCGTGATGGTTGGCTCCTTGAGGTGCTCGACAAAAGGTCTGTTGGGGCGGCTTCACGCTTGGACCCGAATTGTGCCAACTCATCAGCTGCTTCATTGTTGTGTCTCAAGACATGTGATAGTTCGAGTCCGTCGAACTTGTCTTCAAGTTTGCGGACCTCTTGTTGTTAGGCCTCCATGGTGTCATTTAGACAGGACCAGTCCTTCATTACTTGGTTGACGACCAGCTGGGAGTCGCCTTTCACAATGAGCCGACGTATCCCGAGTGAAACTGCGAGCCGCAGTCCATGTAGCAGGGCTTCGTACTTGGCAACGTTGTGTGAGGCGGAGAAGTGGAGGTGAAGGACGTATCTTAGCCTTTCCCGCCGAGGAGATCAGCACCACTCCCGCTCCCAAGCCGGTGATCCTCTTGGATCCGTCGAAGTGCATGGTCCAGTGTTGGAGGTCTTCCTGGGTACGTTCTCTTGTTGCTCACCCACTCGGCCGTAAAATCCGCCAGGGCTTGTGACTTTATAGACGTCCTCGCCTTAAAAGTCAAGTCCAAAGGGCATCAGCTCAGAGCCCACTTAGCGATGCGCCCGCTGCCTCCCGGTTGTGGATGACATCGCCGAGTAGAAAGGAGGTGACGACGGTGACCGAGTGACCCGAAAATAGTGTGCCAATTTCCTCGCGGTTATCGCACACCATAAAGCAATTTTTGTACCGGGGTAGCGAATTTTGGCTCCCGCCAATACTTCGCTAACAAAGTATATCGGCCTCTGGATCTTCCGGCCCGTCCTTCTTCTTCGCGCTCGACCACGAGTACCGTACTAGCCACTTGGTGAGTGGCTGAAATGTACAGTAGCAAGGGCTCCTGGGCCGAGGGGAGGCCGGGACAGCGGCGTTGTAAGGAATTCCTTGAAATCTTCAAAGGCCTTGTGGGCTTCCGCGGTCCACGGAAGTCGTCCGTTTTCTTTAGTAATCTGAAGAAGGGCATGCCTCGTTCGCCGAGTCGAGAGATGAAGCGGCTTAGCGCCGCCATGCAGCCAGTGAGCTTCTGGACGTCCTTCTGGTTACTCGGGGGCTTCATGCTCAAGATAGCGTTGATCTTCTCTGGATTGGCTTCAATGCCGCGATGTGACACCATGAAGCCGAGCAGTTTGCCTGATAGGACGCTGAAAGTGCACTTCTCCGGGTTCAACTTCATTCTGAAGGCCCGGATGTTTGCAAAGGTTTCTTCTAAGTCGCAATCAGGTCTTCTTTCGCTTGGTCTTGATGACAACATCGTCGACATAAGCTTCTACGTTCTTGCCGATCTGCGTCCGGAAACATCTCGGATCATCCATTGATATGTGGCGCCGGCGTTCTTCAGGCCGAAAGGCATAGTGATGTAGCAGTAGGCCCCGAACGGCGTGATGAACGATGTCTTCAGGCAGTCGGACTCTTTCAAGCTGATCTGGTGGTAGCCTGAGTAACAATCCAAGAAGCTCAGGAGTTGGCAGCCGGCTGTTGAGTCCACGACTTGGTCGATGCGAGGCAGCCCGAATGGATCTTTGGGACAGGCTTTGTTGAGGTCGGTACAGTCGATGCACATGCGCCATTGCCCCGTCTTCTTGCGGACCAGGACTGGGTTGGCTAACCAGTCGGGATGTAGGACTTCTTTGATGAAGCCGGTAGCCAAGAGCTTTGTGAGCTCTTGCTTGATAGCGTCTTTTGATCCCGCGCGAACCCGCATAATCGTTGTTTTATCGGTTTGGCGTCATCTTTGATGTGCAAAGAGTGCTCGATCACCTCCCTAGGAATTCCAGCATATCGATGGTTTCCAAGCAAAAACATCTTTATTATTTTGGAGGAAGGTGACGAGCGCACTTTCCTATTTGGGATCTAGTTCAGTGCCGATTACAGCAGTTTTTGAGGGATCCGATGGATCAAGGGAGATCTTCGTGGTCTTGGCGTCGTCGGATCCTGATTTGGCTATCTTCTTCGCGGGGACTTCGCCCTCTACCAAAGTCGATGCAGCCAATCAGATTTCTTGCTGGCCACGCAATCTCTCGCAAAATTGGGCCATGTCGCAACTCTCCTTGTCGCAGTGAAGGCTTGCTTCACGTCGTCGCGAAGAGTGATGACGCCGTTGGGACCCGGCATCTTCATGCAGAGGTAGGTGTAATGTGGGATCGTCATGAATTTGGCAAGCGCAGGCCTTCTGATGATGGCATGGTAGGCCGTTTCGAAGTCGGCCGCCTCGAAAGTGACGTTCTCCGTTCGGAAGTTCTCTCGAGCCCCGAAGGTGACCGGGAGGGCGATGTGCCCGAGTGGTGTAGATGATAGCCCCGGGATGACTCTGTGGAAGGGGGCTGAGCTTGCCTACAATTCGGCCCTCGGAATCCGCATCTCATCCATGGTCTTGGCGAACAGAATATTGAGGGCGCTGCCCCCATCGATGAGGACGCACTTAAGCTGATGTTGCGGACCACGGGATCCAGGATGAGTGGGTAGCGCCCCGGGTGAACCACTCGGTCAGGGTGATCCGAGCGGTCAAAAGTGATGGCCACTTCTGACCATTGCAGGTACTGAGGGACTTCGGGTTGAGCCGCGTTGACCTCTCGGTCGGTTAGTTTCGTTTCCTCTTGGATTCATAGGCTAGCGGCCCTCCGAAGATGTGATTGAGCTCTCCCACGGGTCTTGGAAAGGTTCCGCATTCTCAGCCGCGTTGTTTTTCTTGGCGCCCGATGGACCAGCCTCATCAGTCGGCTTCTTGTTGAGTTGCGCCGTGTACTGCTCGGCGAACTGTTTGTAGATGAAGCAGTCCTTAGCCGCGTGCTTGTGATTGGGATGGTGAGTGCATTGAGCGTTCATGATGGCGTCGTAGGCGGCGACTCGGGGGCAGCGTTGAGTGTTGGAGGTTGCGACCACTAGATCCTTGGATCGGCGCTTGCGGTCTTTTTGGCCCTGGTTGTTGTTGTTGCCGTTATCCTTCTTAGGATTCCGGCTTCCTCCCGCCTGCTTGTCTTCCCTCCTGTTGGGCCGGTCTTGATGGGCTGCCTTGATGACGTCATTGGATTTGGCGTAGGAGTTTGCCATCACAAACATTTGTTTCACCGTCTTCGGCGGCTTGCGCCCGAACTTGCCGATTATCAGCTCATCACGGACTCCCTTCTAGAAGGCGGCGATGATAATGTCATCGGTGATGTTGGGGATCTTATTGCGCTTCTCGGAGGAGCGCCGGATGTAATCGTTCAGAGGCTCGTCCGGCTTCTGGATGACGTTGTATAAGTCGAAGTGGGTGCCGGGCCTCTCGAAGGTGCCTTGGAAGTTGGTGATGAAGTGATCCCTCAGCTCGCTCCACGAGCCAATTGAGCCTCTTGGCAGGCTCGTGAGCCAATTCCTGGCTGAGTTGGCGAGGGCCACAGGCAGATAGTTGGCCATAGCTTTGTTGTCACCGCCTGCTGCGCGTATGGCGAGAGTATACACGGTAAGCCACGACTCGGGGTCGGTCTTGCCGTCGTATCTCTCTATTCCATTCGGCCAGTGCACTCGGCGAAGCTCCCGAGTGAAGGCTGGCACTCCGTCATCGCCGCTATCGGGTGATCCCCTCCGATCTTCCCGGTTGCATCGGTCTCGCTCCTGGTAGCGGCGATCGAGGACTTCCCGCAGATCACTCGGCGGGGTCTTTGGTTGGCTGGTTGGGTAGCTGGAGCTGTTGTCGCGACGGACGCGGCGGTGGACGGGTGGACGTCCATGTCGTTTGTCGCGGGAGTCGGCCGTTTGCTCCTGGTACTTCTGTGTGGACTCATGACATGGGCCTCTTGGCCTAGTCGTGGACCGGTCGGGCTCGGGCCTCTTGTAGTCTCTTGACCTTAGAGGCGGGAGTCGGCTTTTATCGGGCGTTTCAGCCACGGACTCAGTCGGCCTTCGTGCCGAGGTGGAGGGATGACCGTTGGCAGTGGCAGCGACGATGGTCTTGATTTTTTCAAGTATTGGAGTCACGTCGGCGGGTGCCGTCTCCATGACGGTGTCCAAGAGTGTGAGTGCGGCAACAGCGTTCTGCTGTGGCGTATGGAAGATGTTGGCATTGCGGACCCCCCTTTGAAGGATGGCCTCCTGATCGGATCGTCCGGCTGCGCGTAGATCTTGCTTTCTCTTGTCTGCCTCTTCCCTGCGTTTCTTCTCCTCTTCAGCCAGCTTGCGTTTCTGCTCGATCTTGGCTCGCTCTTACTCAGCAAGCCTGCGAGCCATAGCCTAGTCGGACTCGTCCGGCTCAGCCATGAGGACACCGAAGCACTTCGGCCCGTAGTCCATGTGGCAGTCGGAGTCGTCAGCTTCATCTGAGGGGATGCCATAGAGGTCATCAAAGCCGGCGGAGCTGAGATATTCGTTGAGCTCCGAAGATGAGCAAGAGCCGAATGGCTGGAGGATGACAGCGATCTCCCTCGATCCTGGGTAGCCCGGGACTGGATCGTTCCAGTCCGAGTCAGAGCTTGGTGATGCGGGCTCCTCCGAGTGGGTCAACCTCGACTCTGGGAGAGGAGTTTGCCGTAGATCTCGCCGGCGTTTGGTAGTCCAAACAAAGACCGAGAGGTCTTCTTCGAGTAGATCATCTCCGTTAGGGAGACGAGAAGATCGGTGCAGATTTCGGCGGTGTTCGGCAATCCGAACGGTGCCGAGTGAAGTCCTTCGTTGGGGAGGGTGGATCGCATCTTGGACTTGAAGATGTCGTCGAAGATCTCGGCGTTCGGGAGCCCGAACGGCGCCGAGTGGGTCTCTCCTTCCGACCGGTTCGAATCCGAGTCAAAGGAGGAGTGCTTGTTGAAGTTGTCGACAGCGAAGTCGCTGAATCCTGAAGAAGATCCCATCATGCTTGTCGATGAGATTGTTGAAGAAGTCTTTGATGCACGGCCCCTACCTGGCGCGCCAACTGTCGAAACTTGGTTTCGGCAAGATAATTTCCTGGGGTCGCAGTCAAGATCGCCAAGCATAATGGGTTAGAAGGAAAAGAAGATTTAGACAGGTTCAGGCCCTCTCATGAGGTAATACCCTACTCCTGTTTCGGTGGATTCGATCTGCCGAGTGTCTTTATTGATCTCGTGATCTAAGGCTGGAAGCTAAAAGCTCATAAAGCATACAATATCTGATCTTCTATCGGAATATCCCTCAAGGGATGCCCCTTACCCCCCTTATATAGTCTTGTGAGGCGGGCTTACAGATCGGGAACCCTATCTTACTCTAAGTCGGTTTCCTCAATCTTACCAAACCGTGACTATGGGCTGTTGCCTTATCTCAATCGGCAACGTAACACCCAAGTCATATTTGGTTTACATATATGGCAGGCACAATCTATCCCTACCTCCAGTCGGATAAGCTTGCCTTGTAGATACCCGATTGCCATAATCTCCACACGTCCACATGGTGCACCCGTGGACCCGGATCACTGTGGATCGCGCCGCTACCGCCCGCTGACGTCAGCCCTCGGTTACTGACGTCAGCATCAGCCTTTTTTCTTTGAAAAATAATTAAAAATTGTGCAATAAATCTAATTAATTTCTAGAATTCATTTAAATGGTCCAAAACTTCTAAAATTCATATCTAATTCATATGAACTCCAAATTGGGCCATTCAAATTGCAAAGTTCATCTAAAATTAAGATCTACATGTTGGTTTACTTTTCATTTACTGTTATTTAGTTTTAGTAGAGTTTTTCCTTGTTTTGCATGCCAGCATATAGTTTCCATCGTTTCGGAGGTTCGCTATCGCGAAGAAGAAGTTCTTGGAAGAAGCAAGGCAAGTCACACCCCCTTGAGTCATGTTGAACCTATGTTATAAATGTTTTACTGTTTGCAAATAATATTGCATTGCTTTGCCAATTACATGGAATGATGGGATTACCTATTTGCTTGCTTGTGCCATACCTCTTTGATATCTGTCCTTTGTTAACCTTGGGTGATAAATTGACTAGTTTTAGACACAAATGTTGACTTTTGCTAGAATTATATGCTTAGCCATGCTTAACTACCACTAACTCACTAAATAGGATAATTACATTACAGTTAGTTTCAGATGAGCCACAAGCTTGACACACTGCCATGGTGTATTTGTCGTGATATCCCAACTAAAATATGACTTAAATGGTGGGCCGTGGGTGCATGGTTTTGATTGTCGCACCCATGGCGATTAAAGACCGTTTCATGGGAAACCCCGGAAGACTTACGGGCTTACCACAAGCAAAAATGGGCAACTGCTGGACTCATAGTATAGTTTTTCTCTAGCCAACGATCCCTGGCATGGGTGAGCGTGATGGAGTTGCAGTCGGCCTCGGTATAAGGGTTGTTGGGCTTTTGGATTCATCGCAACACTTGCGGGGCTGCCACTGCCTAGGAACGGCAGTGGGGGCTAAAGCTTGGTGTGGTTCGATTGGTTAGGGGAAAGTTATGCGAAAGGTCTTGTCATGATTTCCCCCCTTTGCAGTATCGTGGTGATACTTCAGGGGCATGGCAACATATGTGAAATCATGTCTTGTTGGTAAAAAGTAGTGTACCTCTGATCAGAGTAAAACTATTCAAATAGCCGTACCCACATTTATGAGCGATTGACCAGATTCACCATGATTATTCTCACCCATAATAACCTGGCTTCATAATCTGGACTAGCTCACGTGGGAATGGTTGGGCCTGTTCAACGTGGGTATAACGTTGTTTAGTGGAGGATTAATATTGACTTAATTAATCAACAGTTTTTCCTGTTTTGAAACAATAAAATGTTTGCAACCGCTTTTCCGCAAAATTAGCCCCAAGCCTCTCTTTGCCTTCCTCTCGCATCTCGGCATCCCTTGGTGAGGCTTGTTGAGTACGTTGGTTGTACTCAGCCTTGGGAATTCTTCCCCCTTCTAGAAGTGTAGTGCTTCTAAGTTGAAGACGGTGTTAGAGGACCAAGGCTCAGACTCCAGTTGAGTTTGCCAGTGGAGTGGAGCTGAAGCCCTCCTACGATCGTCCTTTCCCGCTATCGCTACTTTCTTTCAAGTGTGTCCTTTCCCGCTGTCGCAGCTTTCTTGCGAGTGTGAGGACTAAGTGCCTCTTTTCCTATAAGTAATTATACGCTTTATGTATACGCTTGGATGTGTGTATTGACACCTGGACAAGGATTAAATACACAAAATAGTCTGGAAATTTGGAAAAAAATTCTAGGCGTGACACTTACATTATTTGGATTTGGCGGATGATGAGTAGTTTTACCCCCTCGTGTGGTCATGGCACTAACATTCTCTAAGGAATGTTCGGGTTGCCCTGAAATCTTCCCTAATTCAGATGATGGGACACCAGCAGCTAATTGAGCTAATTGAGTTTTTAACATTTTATTAAAACTCAATTGATTTTTGATTGCTGAAGAAAGACCTTCCATTTTAGTACTTATGCTTTCTAAAGTCTTGTTGTTGGCAGCTTATTTTTTTAGACATGGTTTCATTAACTTTAGCTTGGCCTAAGGCAAGATCTTTCAAGGTGGGTTGATTTGAATTAAAATTGTGGAAAGAGTTGTTACCTCCTTGATAATAAGGGCGTTGTTGATTCCACCCTTGGCCTCCTTGTGTAATATACCCATTGTTGTTGTTCATATATCATGCGTCTTCATGATTCTCGGGGCAATAACTTCCCGGGTGGCCGATGTTGCCGCATACCTCGCACGTCATGTGAGCGCCAATAGCGTGGACATTGTTCATGCCTTCGGCCTTGCCGTCCAATCTATCCAATAGCATGTCCATTTCCTTAACGATATGCATTCTCCCCTTACTGGTTTGGAGACAATCATCACTCCACACTTGGTTGGAGACCATCTACTCAATTAGCTCTGTCGCGTTAGCAATGGTTAACGAGAAGAAAGCTCCTCCCGCAGCAGCATCAATATGATCACAGATAACTGTAGTTAACCCGTTATATAAGTTTTGTATGATGAGCCAATCATCCATCCCGTGGTGAGGGCAAGCCAAGATGTACTCTTGGAACCGCTCCCATGCTTCGGGAATCGACTCGTCTAACGCCTGCTAGAAACATGAAATTCTTCCACGAAGGGCATTGGTTTTACCCACCTGGAAGGACTTCACGGGGAACGCGTTGGAACATTTGTCCCAGGAGTCGACAGCACTTTGGTTCACGTGGAACCATTGTTTTGCCCTCCCAAAGAGAGAGAATGGAAACAATCGAAGTTGCATGGCATCTTGGGTGACTCCCTTGTAGTGAAAGTGTTGCAGAGCTATAGGAATGATTCAAGATGAGCGCTTGCGTTCTGGTTGGCTTTCCCACAGAATGGGTTAGCCTGCACCATAGTAATTAGACCCGTCTTGATCTCAAAGTCGGCATCACCCATGAGGGCAGCTGGTCCGGTAAGGAGGGTGCCTAGAAGTCATGGAGGATCTTTTTGGCCATTGAGCTTGATGGTGCGGTAATTGCCAATTCACTTGTTGAGAGGCTCACTTGAGGAGGAACTATACGAGGTCGAACTCTTCTCAGAAGTGCTTTCGGATTTGGATTGTAATTTGTCGGTAGGTTGAAACCAATCATTCACTACCCTGTTTTCACATAAAAGGGAAAACAGACCAAGATAAGCCTGCTAGAGCAAAGGTAAGCCAATTATAAACATATCAATAAACAAGTAATTAGTATTTCTTCTTAGACCAATGTCTTCCTTGGCAACAATGCCAGAAATGCTTGTTGGTATTTCTTACGATCACAGCTAAATCCGCAAGCGCATGGATATACCATTGTAGAATTTCACCTAGGAGTATTCCGTGGTATCGTATTTGTTTTATCCTAAAGGAAGACAATGGTCGAGAAGAGAATACTAAGTTACTATGAATATTCATATTTATATGTTATAGTTGAGCTACCAAAGTCTAGGCAGGGGTAAGAGGTAAATGATAAAAGGGGTAGTGTGACACACAAAGAAGAGTCCTAATAAATTGTATAGTAATACTAAGTGGAGAGTATAGTGTGGAGATTATGGCAATCGGTATCTACATGGCAAGTTTATCCGACCGGAGGTAGAGATAGATTGCGCCGCCATATCTCGTAAACCAAATATGACTTGGGTGTTACGTTGCCGATTGAGATAAGGCAACGGCCCATAGTCACGGTTTGGTAAGATTGAGGAAACCGACTTAGAGTAAGATATGGTTTCCAATCTGTAAGCCCGCCTCCCAAGACTATATAAGGGGGGTGAGGGGCGTCCCTTGAGGGATATGATATGCTTTATGAGCCTTTAGCTTTCAGCCTTAGATCACGAGATCAATAAAGACACTCGACGGATCGAATCCTCGAAACAGGAGTAGGGTATTACCTCACGAGAGGGCCTGAACATATCTAATCTTTGTTTTCCATCCAACCCATTGTGCTTGGCGATCTTGACTGCAAACCCAAAATTCTATTGCCGAAACCAAGTTTCGACAATTGGCGCGCCAGGTAGGGGCCCGCGCGTCAAGTCTTCTTCAACTATCTCGCCGACAAGCGTGATGGGATCTTCTTCAGGATTCGGCGACTTCGCCGCCAACGACTTCAACAAATTCTCCTCCTTCGACTCGGATTCGAACCAGTCGAAAGGAGAGACTCACTCGGTGTTGTTCGGGCTCCCAAATAGCGCCAAGATCTTCGACGACATCTTGAAGTCCAAGATGCAGTCCACCCTCTCCGACGAAGGACTTCACTCGGCACCATTCGGACTGTCGAACGCCGCCGAAATTTGCACCGACCTTCTCGTCTCCCCAACAGAGACGATCTACTCGGAAGAAGACCTCTCGGCGCTGTTTGGACTACCAAACGCCGCTGAGATCTACGGCAAGCTTCTCTCCCCCGAGTCGAGGACGACCCACTCGGAGGAGTCCGCGTCCTAAAGCTCTGACTGGGACTGGAACGATCCACATCCGAGCAACCCAGGATCGAAGGAGGTCGCCGTCATCCTCCAGCCATTCGCCTCATGCTCATCTTCGCAGCTCAACGAGTATCTTAGCTCCACAGCTTTGACGACCTCTATGGCATCCCCTGACGAAGCCGACGACTCCGACCGCAACAAGGACTACGAGCCGAAGTGCTTCGACGTCCTCATGGCGAGGTGGCCGAGTCCGACTCGCCATGGCCCGCAGCTTGCGGAAGAAGAGCGAGCCAGATCGAGCAAGAGCGCAAGCGCGGAAGAGGAGAAGAAACACAAAGAAGAAGCCGACAAGAGAAAGCAAGATCTACGGCAAATGGACCGTCCGCTCAGAGGCTATTCTCAAAATGCGGGTCCGCAACACCAATATCTTCCGGACACCACGCATAACGCTGTTGCTGCCCTCACACTCCCGGACACCGTCATTGAGACGGCACCCTCGACGTGACTCCAATACTAGACAAGATCAAGACCATCGTTGCAGCATTAGCCAACGGTCATCCTCGACCTCGCACGAAGGCCGACCGAGTCCGTGGCCGAAACGCCCGATGTGGCGCCTCGCCGCTAAGGTCAAGGGACTACAAGAGGCCTGAGCGACGGTCGACAACTAGGCCAAGAGGCCCACGCCATGAGTCCATGCAAGCACCTGAGCAAACGGCCGACTCCGCGAGAAGCAACATGGACGCCTCACCCGTCCACCACCGCGTCCGCGCGCAACAACAGCCTCAACGGCCGAACCACAGCCTTACCGAGGACCCCGCCGAGTGATCTGCGGAAGTCTCGATCGCCGCTACCAAGAGCGAGATCAACACACTCGGGAAGATCGGAGGGGATCACCCGATAGCAATGATAATGGAGTGCCAGCTTTCACTCGAGAGCTTCGCCGAGTGCACGGCCTAATGGATTCAAGCCAACCGAAATTGAGAAATATGACGGCAAGACCGACCCCGAGTCATGGCTTACCGTGTACACTCTCGCCATCCGCGCAGCGGCGGCGACAACAAGGCCATGGCCAATTACCTGTTAGTGATATGCCCTAGAGGCAACATGAAGATGTTGGATATCACGTCAATGTTTATGTATTTATGAATAAAGTGTTATTCAGTTCCATGAAATAGACATCTTGTATTGATCAATAAGTACGTGACTTATTTATGAGACTCGATATGTATGAATCTATTTCTATACGATCCTCGATCATATGTCATATTCTTGGAACAAATATGATTCTAAGATCGGCATGTTTATTGATTGATGATCGTGTCTCATAGATCATGGGTATGGAGATACCAAATCAATAAACAAGGACACATGTGTTGGAGAACACATTGTTGGATAGACCCACCATGAGACACTACAGAATCAATGTGCCATTAGTTGGTCTCGGGTAGTGTTGGTACAAAGTCCTTAGACTGAGATCACCATGGATTCCAACATGTGTAGTAGCCTACTTTGGGACTACCAAACGCTATTCCGTAATCGGGTAGTTATAAAGGTAGTTTTCGGGTTTGCTATGAAACATGGAGTGGGATGTGAGTGATCAAGATGGAATTTGCCCCTCCTTTGGAGAGATATCTCTCGGTCCCATCGAGGTAATGGATTATGGAAATGCATGGCCATGCTAAGTTGATTGAGGAGTCAATCAACCGACGGATAATCCAATACGGTTCGAGTGAATGGTTAAGCTATTGAAGGGATGGCACACATCTTGCCTATAGCTCAATTGGTATCGTGAGGCAAAGGGATTTGTGTACACATTACGTTTGAGCCGATATTATTCTTGTATACTATGTCAATATGTGCCGCTAGACGCCGCTGTTGACGGTCACCCGAGTTGGACTCGAGCCGACGATCGGCTAAGTTAGACTAGCCGAAACCGAGTATACCTGAACCTGCTGTGGTCGCACGCTTAAGGGGATAGAATAGATATTCGAGTTGGACTCGGATACGGCTCGATCGGATAGGGATCCGATCGGATAGAGTCCTATAGGCTTACGACGTATGGGCGGCCAACTCTGGTGAGATTCGGATAGGATCCGATTCAAAATAGAGTCCTGATCGGCCACTAGTCCCGGCCGGCCAACTCTATATAAAGGAGGGAGGGGTGGAGAGCTGCGGCACGTCAATTTCATTGCGTTGAACCGAATCCGCAACAAAAGTCGCCGAGATCAATCTCCACAGAAACCCTCCCCACTTTCGAGCCAAACCCTAGCCTTGCATCGCATGCTAGCACACGGGTGTTCGGTGTTCTGTCCCCGGACGTGTGGATACCTGTAGAGGCGCTGCTACGTTGCGTGCTGTTCATCGGCTGTGGAGGAATCGGCTGCGGTCGAGCGCATCGGAGCGAGGCGCGAGAACACGGTCGGAAGACTCTGACGGCCGCGGCATCTCGCGAATCGGCTGATTGGCGAATCGGCTGTCCCCGGGTATCGGCTATCGGCTTGCGAGAATCGGCTACACTGCTCGGATCGGATAGCCCCGATTGGTCAGTTGCTGCACACTCCAATCGGTAGCGATCTATCGGCCCTTACTTGCAAGTGTTCCTGGTTTGCGCGGAGAAAAGTTTTGTTTTCGGCTAGCGTAGCCTCCGCGTAACCCTTCAAAGGTATCGAGCTAATATTGCTTAGTTCGGGTTTTAGATTTGATCCGGAACAAGTTTTGCGCACGTGTTGATTAGATCAATCGGTTTTACGGGATTTGTTGAGGAGAGTTCATGGTAATTGCGTTCCTTGATAGTGTATCGGAACGGCGTAATGTGATTACGTCGAGGCAATATCCATAGAACTCGGTTTGAGTCACTTTCGAGATAACGTTCCTTGATAGTGTATCGGAACGGTATAATGTGATTATGCCGAAGCTATCTCGTAGTCCGATCTTGTTTGCTGCCTCGTGCCTACCGCCGTGTGCGTCCCCCCTTATAGGTTGTCTCGATGCCGTAGCTCTGTGATAAGTAGAAAATGTTTCTACGCCGTGTGCGTCCCCTTATAGGCCCTATTGTATGTATGAGATGCATGTGATGCATGTAATATTCTTTCATATGTGCAATCCCCGTAATATTCTTTCATACGTGCAATGCTTGTAATATTCTTTCACGACCTACGAGTCGATGTAATCTTCAATTAGAGCTTCTATAGTAGTAGCTTAGTTTGAAGATATCAAGCATTCGGCACTCGGAAGAACGGTGATGAAGATGGAGATCCTCTACACCGTCATGGAGATAGAGATCACCATGTGAAGGGGGCCATACTATTTCATGCTATTCTACTTGCTTTCATATGTGATATGTTTGTTTGATAGGATAGCATCCCTCGCAAAATTAAGTAGTAATGACGCCCTTCCAAATGTTGCACTCCCACCGTTATGCTCGTCAATGGTGGGTCCGTCAAAGCAGAGTGCCATTCTCTATCATAACACGAGGGGTATATGTCGACATATACATGCAGGAGCATTTGGTTTACTTAACAAGGCTATCAAAACAGTTTTGGGCCTTGGGGTATATGTTGGCGCCGGGCATGAAGATGCCACACCAACAACAAGAGTCACATAGAGATGTGATTAGCAAGGAGTTGTCGACAGATGTTATTAATTTTCTAGCGGTGATGCCAAAGCTCACTAGAAAATTAATTAACATGTGGATCTTGACCCAAAGACGTAACCTAGAGGGAAGGTGTAAAATACGTAATGGGAGTCTTATGTTAAATTGTTTAACAAAAGACATAGCATAAACATTGTGCTAAACTTTGCTTTTTCTCGTTGTAGAATAAATGGCGGCTAATACTACACCAAGTACCTTTAATTTGCGATCTATTCTCGAAAAGGAAAAATTAAACGGAACAAACTTTATGGATTGGTATCGCAATTTGAGAATTGTTCTCAAGCAAGAGCGTAAGGAGTACGTTCTTGAAGTACCCTATCCCGAGGATTTGCCAAATAATGCCACCGCAATCGCACGGAGGGCTTATGAGAAGCACACTAATGATGCCCTAGATATAAGCTATCTCATGCTTGCTACAATGTCCCCGAGCTTCGAAGCAACATGAGAGCAGCGATGCTCACACTATTATTCGGGATCTAGCGTGGTATGTTTGAGAACAAAGCTCGGGCCGAGAGGTTCAACACCTCAAAGTCCTTGTTTGCGTGTGCTTGTTGAGGGGAATCCCGTCGACCCGCATGTGATAAAGATGATTGGCTATATCGAGAGTCCGGAAAACTAGGTTTTCCCCTTAGCCAAGAGTTGGCTGCGATGTGATTCTCCGGCTTGCTCCCTCCGAGCTTCGAGCCATTCATATTGAATTATCACATGAACAATATGGATAGAACCTTGGCTGAATTGCATGGGATGCTAAAGACAATGAGGAGAGTATCCAGAAGAATGGTCATCATGTGATGATGATGCGAAGGCTAACGCAAACCACCGTCAAGAAACTTTGCACCAAGAGGAAGTTAACTCCCGATGAGATCACGAGTGCCTCCAATGCAAAAAGGGCAAGAAGGGATCGGCGGCATCGATGCCGTTTGCTTCTATTGCAAGGAGACAGCCACTTTGGAAGAGGAACGCAAGAAGTATATGGAGGATCTCAAAAAGAAACAAAGTATGGCTTCGCTTGGTATTAATGTTATAGACATTAATCTTGCTACTTCACCTACGACTCTTGGGTATTTGATACTTTGGATCGGTAGCTCATATTTGCAAATCGTTGCGGGGAATGAGAAGAAGTAGAGGATTGAGAAGGGGCGAGGTGAACTGCGCGTCGGCAATGGAGCAAGCGTTGCTACGCTTGCTTCGTCGGCACGTACCACTTCATCTACCTTCGGGATTAGTTTTGGAATTGAATAATTGTTATTGTATTCCAACACTATGTCAAAACGTTATTTCCGCTTCATGTTTGCAAGCGGAAGGATATGATTTTAGATCAATGAACAATGGTTGTTCAATATATCTTAGAGATATGTTCTATTTTCATGCTCCATTGGTGAATGGATTATACGTTTTGAATCTTGAACCGTCTCCCATCTATAACATTAATACAGAAAGGCAACTCTCTAATGATATAAACCCCACGTTTATCCGGCATTGTCGCTTAGGCCATATAAATAAGAAACGCATGGAGAAGCTCCATAAGGATGGATTGCTTCACTCTTTTGATTTTGAATCATTTGAGACATGTGAGTCTTGTTTACTTGGTAAGATGACAAAGGCACCTTTCACGGGACACAGTGAAAGAGCAAGTGACTTGTTGGCACTCATACATACCGATGTATGTGGACCAATGAGCTCAACGGCCGAGGTGGTTATCGCACTTCATTACCTTTACCGATGACTTTAGTAGATATGGTTATATCTACTTAATGAGGCACAAGTCCGAATCCTTTGAAAAGTTCAAAGAATTCCAGAATGAAGTACGTAATCATTTAGGGAAAACAATCAAGTTTCTATGATCGATTGTGGAGGAGAATACTTGAGCCAAGAGTTTGGTAATCATCCGAAAGATTGTGGAATTGTTCCACGATTGACTCCGCCAGAACTCCACAATGGAGTGGGGTGTCCGAACGGAGAAATCGCACCTTGTTGGACATGGTGCGGTCGATGATGAGCCAAAGTGATCTTCCGTTATCCTTAAGGGATATGCTCTTGAAACAATGCGCTCACACTAAATAGAGTTCCATCTAAGTCGGTTGAAAAGACACCATATGAGATATGGGCAGGGCAACCCCCTAGTTTGTCTTTTCTCAAAATTTGGGGATGTGAAGCTTATGTAAAACGTTTACATCCGACAAGCTCACACCCAAATCGACAAGTGCTTCTTTGTGGGATATCCAAAGGAAACCAAGGGATATTACTTTTATAATCGGGAACAAGGCAAAGTGTTTGTCGCCCGACACGATGTCTTCTTGGAGAAAGAGTTTCTTTCAAGAAGGGTTAGTGGGAGCAGGGTGCATCTTGAAGAAGTTCAAGAAACACCGAGTAAAATGTTTCAACCACGTAACCACAACAGAGGAGCAAAGTGTTGCGCCACCAGCTTGTAGATAGACCAGCCCCACGGAGGTCCGAAAGATCACGTCGTGCGCCCGACAGTACACAAAGTGCGAAACAACGTGATATATTGTTGTTAGACAACGATGAACCTAAGACCTATGAGGAAGCGATGGTGGGACCCGATTCCAACAAGTGGCTTGGAGCCATGAAATCCGAAATAGAATCCATGTATGACAATCAAGTTTGGAACTTGGTTGATCCACCCGATGGTGTCAAAATCATTGAGTGTAAATGGGTTTTTAAGAAAAGGCCGATATGGATGGAAATGTTCACATCTATAAGGCGCGATTGGTGGCGGAAGGTTTTAAACAGATTCAAGGAGTTGATTATGATGAAACCTTCTCGCCCGTCGCAATGCTTAAATCTATTCGGATTATCCTAGCGATTGCTGCATATTTCGATTATGAGATATGGCAGATGGATGTCAAAAGGCTTTCCTAAATGGAAACCTAAGCGAGGATGTATACATGATACAACCTCGGGGTTTTGTCGATCCGAATCGCTGGAAAGATATGCAAGCTACGTAAATCCATTTATGGATTGAAGCAAGCATCTCGGAGTTGGAATATTCGTTTTGATGAAGTAATCAAAGGGTTTGGTTTCATCAAAAACGAAGAAGAGGCATGTGTTTACAAAAAGGTGGAGTGGGAGCGCAATTGTATTTCTAATCTTATATGTGGATGACATATTGTTGATTGGAAATGATATCCCTATGCTAGAATCCATCAAGTCTTCATTGAAAAATAGTTTTTCCATGAAAGACTTAGGGAGGCAAGCATACATATTGGGCATTCGAATCTATAGAGATAGATCAAAGAGGCTAATTGGATTAAGCCAAAGTACATACATTGACAAGGTGTTGAAAAGGTTCAACATGCATGATTCCAAGAAAGGTTTCTTGCCCATGTCACATGGCATTAATCTTAGCAAGAATCGGTGTCCTCGGACACATGATGAGCGGAATAAGATGAGTATGGTTCCATATGCTTCGGCAATTGGATCCATCATGTATGCCATGCTTTGTACACGCCGCATGTCTCGTACGCTTTGAGTGCTACGAGCAGATACCGCCCGATCCAGGTGAAGGTCACTGGATCGTCGTAAAGAATATCCTTAAGTACTTTAGAAGAACTAAGGATATGTTCCTAGTCTATGGAGGTGAAGAAGAGCTCGTTGTAAGTGGTTACACCGATGCTAGCTTCCAAACACACAAGGATGATTATAGATCGCAATGGGTTCGTGTTCCGCCGAACGGAGGCGCAGCCACTGGAAGAGTTCCAAGCGTGATACCGTTGCTGATTCTACAACGGAGGCCGAGTATATTGTTGCTTCGAAAGCCGCAAAGGAGGCCGTTTGGATCAAGAAATTCGTTTCGAGCTTGGTGTGATGACTAGTGCGACCGGTCCAATGTCTCTCTATTGTGATAATAGTGGAGCCATTGCAAAAGCCAAGGAGCCAAGGTCACATCGAAGTCCAAACACATACTTCGGCGATATCATCTCATCCGCGAGATAGTGGACAGAGGTGATGTCCAGATATGCAAAGTGCACACGGATCTCAACATAGTCGATCCGCCGACAAAACCTCTCCCTCACCGAAGCATGAGGCGCACACAAGAGGAATGGGTATTAGATACTTACATGATTGACTCTAGTGCAAGTGGGAGATTGTTAGTGATATGCCCTAGAGGCAACATGTAGATGTTGGATATCACGTCAATGTTTATGTATTTATGAATAAAGTGTTATTCGGTTCCATGAAATAGACATCTTGTACCGATCAATAAGTACGTGACTTATTTATGAGACTCGATATGTATGAATCTATTTCTATACGATCCCTCGATCATATGTCATATTCTTGGAACAAATATGATTCTAAGATCGGCATGTTTATTGATTGATGATCGTGTCTCATAGATCATGGGTATGGAGATACCAAATCAATAAACAAGGACACATGTGTTGGAGAACACATTGTTGGATAGACCCACCATGAGACACTACAGAATCAATGTGCCATTAGTTGGTCTCAGGTAGTGTTGGTACAAAGTCCTTAGACCGAGATCACCATGGATTCCAACATGTGTAGTAGCCTACTTTGGGACTACCAAACGCTATTCCGTAATCTGGGTAGTTATAAAGGTAGTTTTCGGGTTTGCTATGAAACATGGAGTGGGATGTGAGTGATAAAGATGGAATTTGCCCCTCCTTTGGAGAGATATCTCGGTCCCATCGAGGTAATGGATTATGGAAATGCATGGCCATGCTAAGTTGATTGAGGAGTCAATCAACCGACGAGATAATCCAATACGGTTCGAGTGAATGGTTAAGCTATTGAAGGGATGGCACACATCTTGCCTATAGCTCAATTGGTATCGTGAGGCAAAGGGATTTGATGTACACATTACGGTTTGAGCCGATATTATTCTTGTATACTATCTTGTGAATATGTGCTTGCTAGACGCCTTGGCCGTTGACGGGTCGGCCGAGTTGGACTCGAGCCGACGATCGGCTAAGTTAGACTAGCCAAAACCGAGTATACCTGAACCTACGGGTCGCACGCTTAAGGGGATAGAATAGATATTCGAGTTGGACTCGGATACGGCTCGATCGGATAGGGATCCGATCGGATAGAGTCCTATAGGCTTACGACGTATGAGCGGCCAACTCGTAAGATTCGGATAGGATCCGATTCAAAATAGAGTCCCGATCGGCCACTAGTCCCGTCGGCCAACTCTATATAAAGGAGGGATGGGTGGAGAGAGCTGCGGCACGTCAATTGCATCGCGTTGAACCGAATCCGCAACAAAAGTCGCCGAGATCAAGCTCCACGAAAACCCTCCCCACTTTCGAGCCAAACCCTAGCCTTGCATCGCGTGCTAGCACACGGGTGTTCGGCGTTCGTCCCGGACGTGTGGATACCGGGAGGCGGCGCTACGTTGCACGCCTGCATCATCGCCAGTGTGGAGGAATGGCCTGCAGTCGAGCGCATCGGAGCGAGGCGCGAGAACACATCGGACGACTTTGATCGGTTGCGGCACCTGCGAATCGGCCGATTGGCGAATCGGCTGTCCCTGGGTATCGGCTGTCGGCTTGCGAGAATCGGCTACAACCTGTTCCGGATCGGATAGCCCCGATTGGTGTTTTCGTTGCACACTCCAATCGGTAACGATCTATCGGCCCTTACTTGCAAGTGTTCTGGTTTGCGCGGTAGAAAAGTTTTGTTTTCGGCTAGCGTAGCCTCCGCGTAACCCTTCATTACACCGCCCGTGGCCCTTGCCAACTCAGCCAGGAACTGTCTCATGAGCCTGCCAAGAGGCTCAATCGGCTCTTGGAGTGAGCTGAGGGACCACTTCATCGCCAACTTTCAGGGCACCTTCGAGAGGCTGGGACCTACTTCGACTTATACAACGTCATCCAGAAGCCGGACAAACCTCGGAAGGACTACATCCGGCGCTTCTCAAAACGCAACAAGATCCCCAACATCACCGATGACATCATCATCGCCGCCTTCCGTAAGGGAGTCCGTGATGAGTGTTAATCGGAAGTTCGGCGCAAGCCACCGAAGACGGTGAAGGAGATGTTTGAAATGGCAAACTCTTACGCCAAATCCAATGATGCCATCAAAACGGCGTGCCAAGACCCGCCCGACAGGAGGGATGACAAGCAGGCGGGAGGAAGCCAGAATCCTAAGAAGGATAACGGCAACAACAACCAGGGCCAGAAGGACCGCAAGCACCGATCCGAAGATCTAGTTGCCACAACTTTCAACTCCCAACGCCGCCCCCGAGTCGCGGCCTACGACGCCATCATGAATGCCCAGTGCACGCATCATCCCAATCACAAGCACGTGGCTAAGGACTGCTTTATTTAGAAACAGTTCGCCGAGCAGTATGCGGCGCAACTCAACAAGAAGCCGACTGAAGAAGCCGGTCCATCGGGTGCCAAGAAGAATAACGCGCCGAGAATGCCGAGCCCTTTCAAGACCCCGTGGGCGAGCTGAATCACATCTTCGGGGGACCGCTAGCCTATGAATCCAAGAGAAAATAGAAGCTAACCGACCAAGAGGTCAATGCGGCGCAACCCGAGGTCCCACAAGCACCTACGATGGTCGGAGGTGGCCATCACGTTTGACCGCTCGGATCATCCCGACCGAGTGGTTCACCCGGGGCGCTATCCACTCGTCTTGGACCCCGTGGTCCGCAACATCAAGCTTAAGCGTGTCCTCATCGATAGGGGCAGCGCGCTCAACATTTTATTCACCAAGACCATGGACGAGATGAAGATCCCAGGGCCGGCGAAAGCAAGCTCAGCCCCCTTCCATGGAGTCATCCCGGGCTGTCATCTACACCACGGGCACATCGTCCTCCCGGTCACCTTCGGAGTTCGAGAGAATTTCCAAACAGAGAACGTCACTTTCGAGGTAGCCGACTTGAAACCGCCTACCACGCCATCATCGGAAGACCTGCACATGCCAAGTTCATGATGATACCCCATTACACCTACCTCTGCATGAAGATGCCGGGTCCCAACGGCGTCATCACCCTTTGCAGCGACGTGAAGCAAGCCTTCCCCTGCGACAAGGAGAGCTGCGACATGGCCCAATCTCACGAGAGATCACGTGGCCAGCAAGAAATCCGATTGGCTGCATCGACTTCGGCAGAGGGTGAAATCCTCGCGAAGAACATAGCCAAATTAGGATCCGGCGACGCCAAGACCAAGAAGATGTCCCTTGATCCTTCGGATCCCTTGAAAACTGCTGTAATCGGCGCTGAACTAGATTCCAAATAGGAAAGTGCGCTCGTCACCTTCCTCCAAAATAATAAAGATGTTTTTGCCTGGAAACCATCTGATATGCCTGGAATTCCTAGGGAGGTGATCGAGCACTCCTTACACGTCAAAGATGACGCAAAGCCGATAAAACAAAAATTACGCAGATTCGAGCAGGATCGAAAAGATGCCATCAAGGAAGAGCTCACAAAGCTCTTGGCCGCCGGTTTAATCAAAGAAGTTCTACATCCCGACTGGTTAGCCAACCCAGTCCTAGTCTAGAAAAAGACGAGGCAATGGCGCATGTGCGTTGACTATACCGACCTCAACAAAGCCTACCCCAAAGATCCATTCGGGCTGCCTCGCATCGACCAAGTCGTAGATTCAACAGCTGGCTGCCAACTCCTGAGCTTTTTGGACTGTTACTCAGGCTACCACCAGATTAGTTTGAAAGAATCCGACTGCCTGAAGACATCGTTCATCATGCCGTTTGGGGCCTACTGCTACATCACCATGCCTTTCGGCCCGAAAAACGTCGGCGCCACATACCAACGCATGATCCAAAGATGTTTCCAAACGCAGATAGGCAAGAACATGGAAGCTTATGTCGACGATGTAGTCATAAAGACCAAGCAGAAAGAAGACCTGATCGCTGACCTAGAAGAAACCTTCGCAAATATTCGGGCATTCAGAATGAAGTTGAACCCGGAGAAGTGCACTTTCGGCGTCCCATCAGGCAAACTACTCGGCTTTATGGTATCACATCGTGGCATTGAAGCCAATCCAGAAAAGATCAACGCTATCTTGAATATGAAGCCCCCGAGTAACCAGAAGGATGTCCAGAAGCTCACTGGCTGCATGGCGGCGCTAAGCCGATTCATCTCTCGACTCGGCGAACGAGGCATGCCCTTCTTCAGATTGCTAAAGAAAACGAACGACTTCCAATGGACCACGGAAGCCCACAAGGCCTTTGAAGAGTTTAAAGAATTCCTTACGACGCTGCCGTCCTAGCCTCACCCTAGCCCCAGGAGCCCCTGCTGTTGTATCTATCGGCCACTCACCAAGTGGTTAGTACGGTCCTTGTGGTTGAGCGTGAAGAAGAAGGGCGGGTCCAGAAGATTCAGAGGCCGATCTACTTTGTTAGCGAAGTGCTGGCAGGAGCCAAAACTCGCTACCCGCAGGTACAAAAATTACTATATGGTGTTCTGATAACCGCAAGGAAATTGGCACACTATTTTCAGGGTCACTCGGTCACCGTCGTCACCTCCTTTCCACTCGGCGATGTCATCCACAACCGGGAGGCGACTGGGCGCATCACGAAGTGGGCCCTGGAGCTGATGCCGCTGGACTTAACTTTTAAGGCGAGGACATCTGTAAAATCACAAGCCCTGGTGGACTTCTTGGCCGAGTGTACCGAACAACAAGAAGATGTACCTCGGGAAGACCTTCAATATTGGACCATGCACTTCGACGGATCCAATAGGATCACTGGCTTGGGAGCAGGAGTTGTGCTGATCTCCCCGACTGGGGAAAAGCTAAGATACGTCCTCCACCTCCACTTCTCCGCCTCAAATAACGTCGCCGAGTATGAAGCCCTGCTGCATGGACTGCGGCTCGTAGTTTTACTCGGGATACGTCGGCTCGTCGTGAAGGGAGACTCCCAGCTGGTCGTAAACCAAGTGATGAAAGACTGGTCCTGTCTAAACGACACCATGGAGGCCTACCGACAGGAGGTCCGCAAGCTTGAAGACAAGTTTGACGGACTCAAGCTATCACACGTCCTGAGACACAACAACGAAGCGGCTGATGAGTTGGCGCAGTTCGGGTCCAAACGTGAAGCCGCCCCAACGAGATGTTTTTGTCGAGCACCTCTATGAACCAACTATTGCGGCAAGGCTAACTCCCGACGAACAAGCGCAAACGAAGTCACCATGATTGACGCCAACCGGAGGACGCCGCTCATCAAATTTTTAACTCAACAAGACTCGCCGAAAGACCGGGATGAGGCAGAACGTGTCCGACGTTGTTGCCAAGCTTATGTCATGGTTGACTCCGACTTATAGAAGAGAAGCCCCTCCGGAATCCTAATGAGATGCATCACACCCGAGGAAGGAAGACAGCTGCTCCAAGACATCCACTAGGGCATATGCGGAAGCCACGCGGCATCACGCACCTTGGTGGGCAAAGCCTACAGACAAGGTTTTTTCTGGCTTACCGCGGTCTCCGACGCGGACAAAGTTTCATGTTTTTCTTGACCAAAGTTTTTCTCATCAAAGTTTTTGCTTAAATTGACCAAAGTTTCATGTTTTTCTTGACTGCCAACCTCAAGCAAGATGACTTCTTGAGTTAGTAGTTGGGGGCTGTACATATGTCAATAAAGCATAGTTTTTCTCATCAACTTTTGCGCCTAATTTGGTCTATCATTGTTTAACGATCCTTGATTTGAGTTCAATGCATAAGGACTGAGAATTTTTCGATGACCTAATCAGGCTTAGGCTTGGTGACAGTTGGACAGAAATTACTTAATAAATTGTACATGAAAGCTCGGATCAAAGCGTTAACATAAATAGACTGAATATTTACAGGAAGCATCAGAATGTCACAATCATACAACGATTACAAGACAACTAAGGCCGGAAATTGTTCACTACATCAATGGCAATCCTCTTAGCCGAATCCTGCGCCTCAGTAATCATTTCCAGGGCTTGCTCATCCGAGGTGTCGTCGGCGAAGCCTTCCCCGACTGAGTTGACATCCACTCGGGGGTAGAGAGATTTGGTCTGTGCAAGAGCAAGGCAAGCCCCCATGGTAGCAGCCTCGGTGATGTTCGCCAAGTATTGGTCGGGGGCTGTCCGCAGCTTATCAAAGATTTTGACTGGATCCAGTGAGCTAGCCCCGACTCCCTGATGATATAAAGACGGCGGGATCGGCGTTGCCGCGTTCGCTATATCTTCTCGGACCCTTCCGGCTTGTTTGACCCTCTCAAGTAAGACGTCGTATTGAGCTCGGGTCTTGACTTTGTAAGCTTCGCCAAAAGAACATGATCATGCAAAGCACTCGAAGACAAAGAAGCACAAAGAATGTCACTTCAAAGAAGCTCACCTTCGAACTCGCCCTCCAACTCGGTCTTCCCGAGGCTGATTGCCTCCACCTGGACTTGGAGCGAGTGGACCTCCGAGGAATTTTCTACAAACAAGAAAGTCTATCAAAGCAACCGGGGTCAACGCGGAAGCCATAAAGAAACCGGGAGGGTTATGCTTACTCCCAGGCGAACCCCGGAGGTCGAGGTTTTCCTCCCGAGCTCGGCTATTTCTCTCCCGAGAGCTGCCTCTCTCGACGCGGCCTCTTCCGAGTGGTCTTCAACTTTTTGCTGAATATCCTCCGAGAGAGTTTAGATGCGGGATCAACTTCTTGGCGCCTCGGAGTTGGCCATGGATCGACAATACTCCTTCTCCATGCAAGATCCGAAGTTGACCAGGCGAAAAGAAATGATAATGCAACAATGGAAAAGATCAAGGCTTACGTTGAGTAGCTGAGTCGCCTCATTCAGCTGGCCGACAAGGGCATCCCTTTCCTCGCTTTCGCTTTGCTTATCCAAGATGATGCCCGCCTTTGGCCTTCCAAGTCTCACCACACGATCTTAATCGGGAACCCGAGTTTCGAAGGCGTAACACAGGGATCTCCCTACGTGTGCTCGCGATCGGCGAAGAACAGATGAAGACACGAAAGATTTGAACTGAAGATTAAAGACAAGATTTCGATTCAAGACTTACCGGCTTCGACGGTTGCACCCTTGACCTGGAGCAGCCGGGGTGGTCTTTCCTTACGGCTTTTCACCGGCGGTCTTTAGTCGGGGCTCTTTGAGCTGCACAGGGCTTCTCCGTGGCCGGCGGACTCCGGTCGGGCATCCCTGGCGGTCGGGGGCTCCTTCGTCGGGGTATCTTCCCTTGAGGCGAGGGCTCTGCGGAGCACTCTCGCTCGGAGAGGGCCCCGGGTTTTGGCTCCGCAGCTTGACGCCTCGGACGCGGCACTGGTGTTGGCCCTTCATTCTTCTCGAAGCAGGATCTATATCCCGGGGCCTCTGCCAAACCAACGACGCGCTCGGTCGTAATGAAGATAAAGAAATTTTCAACAATGAAGTTCAAACTTCGGAGTCATGAGGCGTACACGGACGACCAAGGCGGATCTTAAGGCCGCCTTTTGCGCGACGGCCTTGGAAGGGTTGTTTCGATTGGAGGAGCCGGGACATCATCGTCCGAGTCATCGATAACGAGCCTCCTTTTGCTCGCCCGTTTGTTGGTGTCCTCACTGGGCGGCCCGTATCCCAACTGGATCACTTTGGATTTTCACTCCACCGGTCGGCTTCTTGGCGGGGCGAGCGACACGTCATCATGAGGAACTTTGTACGGTTTTGAAATAATGGAGGCATTTTCCTGCAAGAGAAATTCTCACAATACTAAGAGGTATGACATCAAGATTGCAAGACAGTACAAAGAGGTCAGTCGGCTTACCGGAGGAGGAGGCCGGTAGAGACTGAAGGGAAGAACCGACAGCACGAGGGCGCGCTTGACTGCGACTCCAGTCGAGAAGATCTTGTACATCCGGATCTTGGATCTTGAAACTAAGGGGATCCCGGTCTTCCCGATTGGGGTCCTTCCCGCCTTCGTACTCGAAGGCCGGCTTCGATCGTTTCTTTGATTGGCGCCGCTGGCTCCTAATGAAGTGCCGAGTGATCTGTTCGCCGTGAAGACCTTTCTGCTTCATCTCCAAGATCTTCGCTAGCTGTTTGTTGGCTTCATCCCAATCTTGGGCTACCGGCACGGTACTCCAAGTATGCTTAGGCATAGGGAGAAGGTCGACAAAGTTTGGTAGGTGGGTTCGAGGTTGCGATATAGAACCAACTTGCATGCCAGCCCTTGTTGGAGGATTTCAAGGAAGAGAGAAGTACTCCTTGCGAAGGGATCCGCGGAGTTGAAAACCCGCTCCACCAACAACGCATGGATGGTCCTTATTCGAATGCGGTTTGAGGTAAAACATGCGGCGAAAGAGATGGAAGTGGGGAAGAATGCCACTAAAGAAAGCATGGAGTTGGGGTTCAGATGATGGAGTTGCGGCGAAAGAGTTGGAAGTGAGGTAAAACATACGTGAATGAAGAGAGCGATGTGAAGCATGGAGTTGGGGTTCGTTGATAGAGTCGAAGACAATAATAATCCTAAGCCCCCTAAAGAACTCGAAAGTGGGAGGCTGAACGTGCACTAAAAGAAAGATGTGAACACAACAAGCTCACCAGTGTTCGGGGTGGGGAAATCTTCACCCGCCGCCGGGCGCCAGCCCACGATCTCCTTGGGAGGAAGCACACCGTGCTTCACCATCTCCTTGAGAGTGGACTCCCTCACATCCGAAGTGGCCCACTGCTCGAAGGGGATTTTCTTCTCATCCGCCATGGATGTGGTTAGGGTGGGAAGTAGATCCGGCTAAAAGGATGGGGGTTTGAGATGGGAATCTTGGGAGCTGGATGCGGAGGCTATTTGTGGCGAAGGACGAGCTCCTGGGTCAATGGATTTGGGTGCGCGCGAGTCTAGGGTTTTCCGCAGGGAGCTGGTGAACAGTGCTGCGAAAAGAGGAAATTTTTGGGAAGACGAAGTGGCGGGGATGACCTCGAGGCTTTGTAAAGAAATTTGAGGGTTGTGCTAGGTTTTCTCGTGATTGGGCCGAGCCCATGAGAGTCCTGCGGCCCAGCTGAGGTGTGGCCCGACGCGTGTCCTTAGGGACTTAAGTGGATGAGCTTAAGCAGATTTGCCTTGGCAATATGCACGTGTCTGAATGCCCTATACCTTTGGAAATCCTTTCATACCGCGGTTTGCTTAACTTCATGAGAAGTCAGCATGATGCAATTTGAGAGGTAACCAACAGCTAAGCTTTCTATAGCTGCCTTGATGACAAGGGCTATTTGGTTTTCTAGCATTTGATTGGATGATTATATCAATGCTATTTTTCCACCTTGGTGAAGATCTTTATAGATTGAGACCAGTATTATGGCAAGAGCTATCTAATAACTTGGTCATATTTTTCAGACGACTGAAAAACTTGTTTACCCATGAGGGACGATTAAAATATTTGTTCCGAAATGACTCAGGGCAAATCCACTCGGATAAGCATGAGCTTACCGAGTGTTTTCCACCTATGAGGGTTGATTGAGTTGTTTGTTCTGAGATGACTCGGGCAAATTCACTCGGATGAGCACGAGCTTGCCGAGCAATGAGATTTTGTATGATTTCTTTAACGTGAGTTAAGCATTTACATGAGTATGATCCTTTATAGTCCTTGCTCGTATATCAAGAGATATTTGGCTAATCATACGGTCGGGGGCTACATCAAACTAGGTATATCAAGAGATGTGCTTAGATATTATTTTTGAGAATTTTTTAGATATTTTCTAGCCCTTCACAGTCTTTGGAGCCACTCGGGAGATTCAGGCAGAGATGATGGAATCACTCGACACCAGAAGCACTCGGCCAAAGAGGTTTTTGGCTGTGTACTGTCTTGGTTTGAAGTTGAGTTGTCTCGTCGACTGAAAAGGACTCGGGGGCTACTGTGGAGATTATGGCAATTGGGTATCTACATGGCAAGTTTATCCGACTAGAGGTAGAGATAGATTGCGCCTGCCATATCTGTAAACGAAATATGACTTGGGTGTTACGTTGCCGATTGAGATAAGGCAACGGCCCATAGTCACGGTTTGGTAAGATTGAGGAAACCGACTTAGAGTAAGATATTGTTTCCGATCTATAAGCCCGCCTCCCAAGACTATATAAGGGGGGGTGAGGGGCGTCCCTTGAGGGATATGATATGCTTTATGAGCCTTTAGCTTTCAGCCTTAGATCACGAGATCAATAAAGACACTCGGCGGATCGAATCCCCGAAACAGGAGTAGGATATTACCTCACGAGAGGGCCTGAACCTGTCTAATCTTTGTTTTCCATCCAACCCATTGTGCTTGGCGATCTTGACTGCACCCCCAAAATTCTATTGCCAAAACCAAGTTTCGACATATAGTATTAGAGCTAAGTTCCTAATGTACTTCTAATATAATTGCATAGATTATACAAACAATTATGTTCATGGTTAGTTACCCGGGTTCTATGCTCCTAGGCCTACGGGGTACCGCCTCTAGTGGCCCACTGTCACCCAAAGTTGATCTTTTATCGTCCGCCCTACGCCATACCCGAACGTGGAGGACTACAAAGGACAGATAGGGTTGTCACCACTCGCCGCCTACCTCGTACAACCCATGGGATATAACCACAACCAATGTCTATGAAACAATCTAAGTACAATGCTTATATTGCCATAGATAATCTTGCCTTCCATGGCGTCAATGACTAAGACAACAGCATACCTACATCCTAATTGCGCATTGGACCGTGACCGTGGCAATAGAGTTACTCGTCTAACCATGATATAATTATCTTATAAACTATGGATGGAACATATAACAACAAACTAGCGCACGGACCGTACACAACTATACGAGAAGATAAATGTATTAAATAGATGAAAGTTGTAAACGGTAAGTAAGATACAATAGCCATACCCAACTCACCAATAATGACTTCGAAACCGAGTAGAAGCTCTAACCTAACTCCTAACTCCAGTAGCCTAGAGACTGAGTGAAAAGTAGGAACTCTCTCTTGTGGTGTCTGTTGTGAAGTGAAGCCTCCTCCTTCTCTCATAGTCTTTAAATGGCGATTGATATGTTAGTTTCTTCCTGCGAATCATGCATAAGCGCCATCAAGAGTGAGTGTGGAGTTGCCACGTGGAAGGGAGGAGCCGGGGTCGCCAAGCCTGGTTGGGTTCGACCGAACCCCTCTCACCGCCTTTGGCAACCGCCTATGGCCAGACGATGACAGGTGGGCCCCTTAGTCGGTTCTTGGGTGTTTGGTCCCACTTTGAGTCGGTTTCAGCTAACATGTGGGCCCTCCAATCCGTGGGATGCTGATGTGGCGAGCGTCGATTGGTCAGAGTTGTGTTTCTTTGCCACTTAAGCGTGCTTTCACCTCATTTCTTTGTATAAGTGCCTACACTCAAATAATCTCTAGGGACATGTGGAACTTTATTAATTTTAAACCTATATGCGTGTAAGAGATGCTAATTCCCCTTTTTATTCCCAAGGTATGTGACAGTCGGAATCGATACTTAGCAATCGTCAACCGACACCAGGCATGTCAGAGGGTTTCCAGGCGAAGATGTCCCTATTGGCCCGGAGGAAGGCGATGAGCAAGTCTTCCTATTTGGGGCTGAGGTCGGCCCTGATGATAGTGGTCTTGGATGGAGTTGCAGGTTTAAGGATGATCTTCTTGACCGACACATTGGGGGGTTCTAGGTAGGTCTTAGAGGTCATGGCGACAGGCAACTCAGCGTCGCCGAGTGACCAAGTGGACGCATCGATGATGATGTCCTCTTGGTGCGACGAGGCTTCGATGGATTGTGCCATCTCGTAGCTCTCCTTGTCGCAGACGAATGATTGGTTGATATCGGCTCAGAGAGAGATGACACCACTTGTCCCGGGCATTTTCATTATGGCATAGGCATAGTGTAGGACAACCATGAACTTGGCCATTGCTGGCCTATCAAAGACAACATTGTAGACGGTCTTGAAGTTAGCCACCTCAAAGATGATGTTCTCTGTGCGGAAGTTGTCGGGGTTGCCGAAGGTGACCTTGAGAGTGACTTGTACGAGTGGTGTTGAGGAGGTGCCCGGGATGATTCCATTGAATGGGGATTTGCTCGGGTGGAGTAGGGAGTGAGGTAGTCCCATGTCCCTGAAATTCTTGGAGAACAAGATGTTAAGGGTGTTGCCACCATAGATGAGTACCCTCTTTAACTGTACATGTTCAACGACTGGGTCGAGGACGAGTGGGTAGTGACCTAGGTATAGTATGTAGTCCGGGTGGTTGAATCGGTCGAACGTGATTGCGGCCTCCGACCAGCGCAGGTATTGTGGGGTGTCAGGGACGCCAGCGTTGATCTCCCGCTCGGTGAGCTTTTACTTGTGCTTGGACTTGTAGGCGTTTGGCCTGCGATAGATATGGTTGAGCTCGGCATGGGGATGTGGGAGGTGCTTTGTCATCGTCTTGTGTAGGCGGGCGTTCCTCCTTTGGCTGGGTGGGCTTTCCATAGAGCCGTTGGGCATATTTCTTGAGCAGCCAGCAGTCTTTTGCCAATTGCTTGGAGTTGGGAGAGTGGAGGCAGGGACCGTCCATAAGCTTGTTGAAGTCATTTGATCTTGGCACCTGGTGGTACGGGTTGTATCTGCCTCGTTCGGCAATGTGGACCTCCTCCTCGCCCTTGCGTTTCACGCCATTGTTCTTGGAGGAGTCGGGGTACTCGCGCTGGGGTTTGTAAGGCTATCGCTTCTTGATCTGAGCAGAGACCGCCAACTCGGAGTTAGCATCTTTTTTAGCCCAGTCGAACATCTAGCGGACGTTTGTTGGCCTGCCCGAACTAGCGGAAGTCTTTTGGGCCCACCACTTGATGAAATCTTCATTCTTGCAGTCTTGGTAGATGGCCGCCATCATGTCCGAGTCCTTGACGTGGGGGATGGTATTGCGCCTCTTTGTGAATCATCAAATGTAGTTGGAGGAGTGTTCGTCATCTTCCTGAGTGATATGGTAGAGGTCCCATCGGGTGCGAGGGTGTAGAAATGTGCCTGGGAAGTTGGCGATGAATTGAGCCTTCAACTCAGCCCAACCATCGATGGTGTTCTCAGGGAGGCTAGTTAGCCAGGCCCGGGTTGTCGAAGTCAGCATGATTGGTAGGTAGTTGGCCATCACACGTTGGTCGCTTCTAGCGGCTTGGATGGCGGTGGAGTAGACAGAGAGCAAGGTGGTGGGGTTGGACTTCTCACTGTACATGTCGATCCCCATCAGCTTGAAGTTACTTGGCCACTCTACCCGGCGAGCGCGTCGAAGGTAGGGATCCCTTCGGCCAAGTCCTCATGACAGGGCCTGTACTCGAGTGTCTTGTCTGAGTAGTCTTGGACCGGGCAGCCACCACAATGCGTCCATTCGGCATACGCTTGGCGTGCCTGCGGCCTCGCTCGACATCGGGCTTGTGGATGCAGGCCAGTTCGGCGTCGCTCGTTCATGACGTTACGAAGGTCGGCATTCATCTACCGATTGGCTTTGATTTTGTCTCGCAGGTTGCTAGTGCACAGACTTGGTAGTGAGCTCCTGGCCCAGGTTTGTTGATGATGGGGAGGCCAGGCGCCCAGCTAACGAGATGCTCGCTTGGATTTTTTTAATGTAATTTTGAATGGATTTTTTTGGAAGTCCTCTTATAGATCCTATCCCACATAATCTTGATTGATGTAATGACCAAATTAGATGCAGATACCAGTGCTTCGTCATCATCTTCTCTCATCGAATTATAAACCTCAAATCTTTCAGCTTTCAGATTAGGGCACACCATGAACCAGTGGCCAATCATATTCTTCCCTTCACCCAATTCTTGGAGTATGGGAAATAGCGCCTGCATTCATGAGAAAAGAAGGTGGAGAAGGTAATTCAGTAAACTGTAGATATAATTTGAACACCATAACAAATACTTAAAAACATAAAAAATGAGTGATTCAAATAACATTTTGTATCAAAAAATAGTAGGGACATATTAAACAGGAAAGTTACTTCTACAAACATTTAGACTTACTTCCCTGTCACATTTAAGTTACATTTTAAAACTGACAAAAAAGTTACTTCTGAAATGTACACTATTTTGCAAATTGATTGTGAATCATCATTCCTCAGATATCAAAAAATGGCTAAAAGATTAGCTCCTGGACACACAGTTGGTAGAAAAAAAGATGATTTTTCTTACAAGTTCTTTCTGATCAAGCCGGTCTGCACTCTTGCGATCAAATTGTTGCTTGAGATCATTCCTGTCCAACTAGAATCCAGTAGATACCCCTGCACCATGTGCAAAAAAAGGGTTGCAATGGTATTAATAGTTGGTAATTTGTATATACTCACTCCTACTCTGGCAGAGATTTTCTTCAAATTGTCATTGATATCAGCAGACAGAACGATTATCGCCACTTCAGTTGTGCTGTTGTGCATTGAGCCCATAGGTTTGATGGAGTTAGCAAGATCCCCAAGGTGAATATAAAATGTTCATGTATCAATGATCTTTTGGCTGCATTTTGCAAATGAGAAGAAAATGAATAAGCAAAAAAAGGGGACTAAAAATAGGTATCTTCTCCAACAACTATAACATGTTAAACTCACTTTCAATAACATGGTAAGTTACTTCTATTACGTGTGAAGTTACTTCTATACAATGTTGCAATTACTTCTATAGCATGTGAAGTTACTTGTTTGAAAAGGTAATTTTATTTCTATGACATGTGAAGTTACTTCTACAACATCATTTTACTGAAAAAGGTACTTTGTAGAACAAATATGTGATGTACCTTTTTTTACCACGGTGGATCTCCATTCATTCCTACAAACGTCATCATATATCTCATTTATACCTCGAGAGACCACAAATTGCTTCTTGTTCTCATAATCAATGAAGAGTGACCTTTTGAATTTCCCTAGTTTAACACCCGTTTATTGTACTCATGGAGCACGGGTGTGTGGGCTACTCTTGACTGTTTCTAGTTGAAAATCTTCCACGGAGAGTGCTTCGGCAAGAGGTGATTTAGCAGCAGCTTCCAATGAGAGTGCTTCAGGAATAGGTGATTTAGAACCAGCTTCCATGGGGATTGCTTCAGCGACATGTGATTTAGTACCAGCTTTCTCGGCAATGGCCTCATCTCGCTTCTCTCCCACCCTTTCATAATCCTCAATAGTAAAACTACCATAGTTCTGACTTGTGATGATTCCATGCAAATCTTGTCCTTGAGATGTTCCCAGAACTTCTTGCCCCATGGCGTTTGCACAACTTCTTGAGAGCTATCAAAAAAAGATTAAAATTTGGGACATCATCTGACTTGTTGGATGTTGTTGCTCTTGCTAGAAAAGGATAATTATCTCCTTGTTCCACAATGTTGCTTGTATGATTTTGTAAACTTTCCACTGCATCTTTTGTCATGCTCCCTAGAGATGACATCAATTCATCTCCTCCATATTTCTCATTATCTTTCATCCCTATTGATTCATCTCCTCCTTTGCTATCTCCACCATCAGCATCTGCACCTTTGTCTCCACTGTCAATCCCATCATCGACGCCTTTGCCTCCACTATCAATTCCTTCATTGGCATCTTCATCTTTGCCTCCAATATCACTTCTATCATCAGCATGTTCACCTTTCCCTCCGCTATCACTTCCATCATCATCATCATCATCATCATCATCTTCCCCTTCATCCTCCTCATCATCTTCTCCTCCATCCTCATCATCATCTTCCCCTCCAACCTCATCTTCATCATCTGTTTTTTATCTTCATCAGTATCTTCTATTTCATCTTCATCTTCTGCATACTCTTCATTATCATCCTCAGTTTCATCTGAAGTTACATCCACAAAAAAGGTAATGCAGTAAACTGTAGAAAGATGTTTGGAACAATGTAAAAAACTAGACAAAGGAATCAATACATGAAAAATGCTGATGATAACATGTTGCATCCCAAAAATAATATTAGAAAATGGTTAAACAAGAAATTATAATTTGAAAACATGCTAGGCAGTAAAGTTACTTCTAAAACAATGTAGACTTACTTCCCAGATACATGTCAGTTACATTTGAAAAAAGTGAAAAAAAAATCATTCATACACATAATAAAGGAACATGTAAATCAACTTCTGCAGCATGGTAGAACATGGCTGTACTTTTTTCTCTCCAATAATAAAAAACAGTGAAAAAGACAAACCTAAATGTGCATATTCGTGCCGATCTTTTTTTTGCCGATGTGCAAGTTCTTCTTATTCCTTTGCTTTGGTCTTTGTTTACTACTAGTAGCCCTTGGATCCACATTGATGTGACCATAGCTACTATGGATACAACCGTTGCTCACATCATATGTCCACAGGAAGACGTCAATTTCAAGCTTCAAAAATTCTAGAATCCAATTCGTCCAACTCTAACATCATGAATTCAAACGGCCGCCATATATGCATATGTGTTCGATTTGGGTCCATGAGTACTTGATGTAAAGCTCTCTGAGTCTCTTTCCAACGGACCCAACCTCATCTCCAAATTCCATCTCAATCAGCCACAATCACGTAAATAAGGTGTTGCATTACCTATAATGGGTCTGTGAGCTTGTAACTTCATCTGGGATCCCGGCCCAAGTGGGATGTGCCCCAACCTCCAAATCCAGCACTCCCAATGTCTCCATCAGGTCACCACGTCACTTTTGGCCCCAGTAAAGAAAGAGATCTAATCCAATACGATATGGGGCTTAATTCGGACTGTAGGACAACACCAAATTGTGACGGTTGCTACGGCTTCATAAGAACTCCGATTTTGGTGCTTTTGTACTTCACGGAAAGATTATGAAGTCTAATTTCTAATGGATTTGGCCTCACTTACATATCTATTATGAGCCAGCCGCAATCATCAATTTATACAGATACCTTGTTTTGCCCGAGGTGCTACGCCACCAAAATTGGGCCAATGGGCCTTGTATCAAGTTGAGTCCATTACGGACGTGTCTTAGGGTCGGAGAACAACCCCAACTCGTCCTCCCACCTGTATAAATACCCCCGTAGCTGCCTAGAATAATTTGGGTTTTGTTGGATTAATGTTTTAGCCATTGCTACTTTACCTTGTGTTAACGGCCAAATTTGGTAAGCCAATCATCGGATTTGGGATTAAAGCCGAAGCAGATTTAGAGTTCATCGTGATTCTTGGAAACGGAATACACGTCAACCGATACCTAATCGGCTAAGATGTTCATCGGCGATACCGAGTCGCACAAGGATAGTCGATGTAGCCGATTCTGAGAGATGACGATGGAATCGTTATCGATCAAGTTGATGTGCTTCCCGAGGATTGCCATACGTGGATCAAGTTGATGTTCTTCATGAGGATCAATTGTATCTATTAATTAGGTTATTTTAAGTAATTTCCTTGTAGATTGAGCGGTAAGAGTCCACCTAAGGGACTTATTCGTATTTTGGGTTGTAATAGAGATAAGAGGCATGTCCGACAAGGACATATTTTGTATTTTGGTATAAATATAGCCCAAGACCATGTAATCAAATAACAATCAGTTCAATAACACCTTCGGCGCATCGCCACCTTTTTTACTTTTGTTTGTTTCGACGAGTTCTTGCTTTCGAGTTGGACTCGCATCGGGTTCGATCTCCGACGAGAGGTAAAGGTTGTTATGGCGGCTTGCGCTCTCGGGATTAGTGCTTACATCTTTATGACACTCCAATCCTATTTACGTAAATCGTTGAGTTATCACATATGTTATATAATCTAAATAAATATTGTTGTCTAACCCTAATCGGCTAGAATCTGTTACTAGACAACAACAAATAGGGTTAGATATCAACGTCGACCTAGATTATATAGTGTATCCACCATCTTGAAAGGCTTTCATCGACTTGTTTAGATCTTGTGCTTCTCTTTATGCTTAGTGCCGCATCGGTTGAGTCTGACCTACTAAGTATTATCCAGAATCATAATATCAATCTTGTTCCATGATTGCTGTTAGAGATAGTATTGGGGTTTCAGCCAATCTTATCTGGTTCAGCTATCTTGTTTCCCACATGTTTACTTGATATGCTAAATCTGTCCTTTATGTTAAGATCTCATTGTGATGAAATATATTAAGCTTGTTAACAATCAGTTAGGTTATCTTAACATCTGATCGGTTCTTGTTTAATGTATTTAATCTATATTGATATCTTAGTATAAAGTGGTATCGGAGTATTAGCCGATACATGTTAGATTTATCACATCGGCTATGCTATAAATACATATAATCTCTCGTCTTAAAATACTTTTAGACATAAGTGATTTATACTATCTCGGCACACTGTCCGATCTATCCCAATCACTTGTTTTAAACATATCTTGAGACATATATTATATATTATTGATATCTACAGCCGATCCAGTACATCTAATTTTCCCTATGATTTATTCTTTATTGCCGATCCTATGCATATAGCATCAGCTCAATATTAAACGATACATTATCTGCTATACCCTATCGGCTATTGTTTTCGCATTTAACTCTGTTTTCCTTCTTTAGTTTCTTCTTGGTTGCGGGATCAAACCAACGGCATGCCCTTGAACCCCAATGGCAAGATTACGGACCGTACTAGAGTTAAGCAGATCTCCCAGGCCAGTATATATTTTTCGCATCGACACGCTTTTGGCACGCCCAGTGGGACACGATTAGAAGTCAAGACATCATGGTGGATATCAAGTCAACCGATATTGACCCAGAGAACACTATAACCATGACTATGGACAAATTGACGCCAAAGCAAAAGCAGAGTTCAAAGAGATGATGAACAAACTGCGAAACCAATTTTTGCACTCATTTGTTCAGACTGGCTCGGGCACTGTAACATCCTGGCCCAATTAGGATTAGGCCTATGTGGCCCATGGGAGCTGTATGCGCATGTTTAGTACCACCTTGCTAGTTTAGCAAGGGTAGAACCAACTTATAAGGCCTTGTCCCTCCAACCATGTCCCACCGGGTTAACCTTTTAACATGAAGTGAGGGTGAAAGTGTAAGTGGGGTGATACGTGTAAGTGGGCCCGCCCGTCTGATGGGATGGGCTGTGCGGTTTTGGAGGGCAGGTTGTTACACATAGTATCGAGCCGACCCTCATGGTTGCGCGTACGGCGGTGTGCGGGCATATGGCGCACGACGCATGTGGGCTCTATATGAGGCACATGGCATGGCATATGGCGCCGACACCGGACGTACGACGTGCGCTAAGAGGGGGTGTGTTCCTAGACATTTGCCTACATGCTTGTGTGGCTACATGGGTAAGTGCCTGACCGACGGGGACGTTCGGTCCTTTGAGGGGTGGTGTATGTAACATCCCGACCCAATTATGAGTAGGCCTATGTGGCCCATGAGAGCCGTATGCACATGTTTAGTACCACCTTGCTAGTTTAGCAAGGGTGGAACCAACTTATAAGGCCTTGTCGCTCCAACCATGTCACGCCGGTTAACCCTTTTACACGAAGCGAGGACAAAAGTGTAAGTGGATTGATATGTGTAAGTGAGCCTCGCTCGTCTAATGGGCTGGGCTATGCGGGTCCGGAGGGCAGGTTGTTACCGGCACGATTATGCAAAGAAACAAAATAGCTTTCCCAAACAATGATGAGCCCAAATCAAGTTCGCAAGGGTCAAAAACTCGGGATACCAAGCAAAAGGAAGGCCTTGAACTCAACAATCTGCAAGATTGGATTGATTATGCTGTGCATCATGCCTTGATCAACCATCCGGAGTTGTCGTTAACATCTTAAACAATATTATTAGTTCATGGTCGATTCTAGAATTGCCGAGCATCAAGCCAAAGGACTTGTGTTTCTTCCCGAGGGCAATTTTCCGCCATATAGGACTTTGGCTACCGTAAACCTGGCCTGCTTCATGTGTGGCCCTAGAACACCGATGGCATCCGCATCATCTCCGGAAAGACGATTGCATCATCATTGGGACAGAAGCAACTGGGTTGAATCCTATGCTTTTGGTCAAACAAAGAACCTCAACACATTGGACATAACATCCCTTAGGTTGCTCAAGACCAAGTTGTGGCCATGTTTAGGACAAACCAGCTGGTCGTTGAGCCGATTCTCGAGATACTAATGAGGCAAAGAGACACCGATTCCACAAAGAACATCACCCTATCCGTTCTCGCCTTGTTCATGATCGGCAAACCCATATGTTGCATCAGTCTCCTCAACATCATATGGAGGGCAATGTTAATTTCCAATATCAACCTAATTCACCTCAAGTGCAAGATCGGCCAGGGCATCACCTCAACCCCGCATTTGCCTCGGCTTAATCAATTTGATCCGATAGAGCAGAAGTTCAAGGGACACCTTAGCAACAGCCTTGGGCTGATATGATAGCCGATGTGATGAGGAAACAGTTTGGTCTTAAGCCCAAGGACACTGGTAACTTGTATCAGCATCCATACCCGAAATACTTTGAGAGGGTATCATTGCCAAATCGATACAAGGTTCCAGATTTCTCAAAATTCTCAAGGCAAGATAATGTGTCTACATATGAACATGCTAGCTGATTTTTGGCTCAATGTGGTGAGGCATCGGCTACTGATGCTTTGAGGGTTAGATTATTCCCTCTATCCTTATCTTGATCGGCTTTTACATGGTTTTCATCTTTGCTGTATAATTCTGTTCAAAGTTGGGTCGATCTGGAAAAGCAATTTCATAAGTACTTCTACAGTGGACTCCATGAGATGAAATTGTCTAATCTGACAGCAATCAAGCAGAGGCATGATGAATCTGTTCAAGATTACATTTAGAGGCTCAGAGATATGAGAAACAGATGCTGTAGCTTGATTTTGTCAGATTCTCAGTTAGCCGATCTCGCTTTCTAGGGATTGTTGACACCAATTAAGGAAAGGTTCTCGGCTCAAGACTTTGAGAGCTTGGCTCACCTAGATCAGAAGGTGACAGCACATGAACAGAGGTTTCAGGAATCCAAGAAAGCATTTAAGAAGGTCAACCATGTTATATATGCTTCTAAATCTGATGAAAAAGATGACTCCGAAGTGCAGCTGAGTGGGCAAGGAACAAGAAAATTGGTACATGTCAGTGGATCAGAGATTCTACGAAGGAATAAAATTATGACTTAGACATTACCAAGGCTGACAAGATCTTTGATTTGCTACTTCAGGAGAAACAAATTCAACTACCTGCTGGTCATGTAATTCCATCGGCCGATGAGTTGAGAAAGAGAAAGTACCGTAAAAGGCATAATATCGGATCTCACGGCACCATTGACTCGCAAGGTTTTCGTGCGCAAGATCAATCGGCTATTGAGCAAGGAAAGAAAATTTGATGACTCAAAAAGGCCGATGAAGGTTTATGGTAACCCTTTTCCTATTAACATGGTTCATACGAGTGGGAGGATAGCCGATAGGAAATATTATCGGTCCACACAACTCAACTCTGCCAGAGTTATCAATAAATACCAGAGGAAATATGATAGGAAGGAAGATAGATACTATGAGGAGGATGATAATTTTGATCCCCATTAGAGTTGCGAATTCTTTAGATTTTGCTAGAATGAAGGGATGAGACTGCCATCATTAGAAGATTGTCCACCATGCAGCAACTACGATGAGGACTATGCTGGAGGACCAAGCTGATCTTATCCATGGGAAAATTGTCTAACTCAGAGGAAGTTGCATGTTCATCAGAGATTGGGTCCAATTCATCAGGATTTTTTGTAGGACGATTTTGATGAGGATGAAGATGAAACCGGGAACCCACAATGGTGCCCTTCAGGTATTTTCACTAAAAACCACAAGAGGAGGGTTCAAAGGATGAGGAACAGAGAGCGCTTCTAGGAGGTACAAGAGGAGATCAATCATCGACTAAAGAGGAAAAAGAGAGAACACTTAACGAAAGAGTGGTGTGTCAAGTGCAAGGTGCTTTCGGCAGATGAGGTCAAAGCCGATAAGGCAAAAGGGCTGGCTAAGGGGAAGGTTGTTGCTTCTGCATCGGTTAATATTGTTTTTGTTCTACCAGCAGAATATGAGGCTACCCAAGCAAATGTAGATGTTATGGAAGAGTCCTTGGCCAAATTGGTGTTATCTTCAAAACAAGCTATCTTTGAGAAGCCAGAAGGAACAGGGCATCGACACCTCAAGCCATTGTATGTCAAAGGATTTGTCAATGGCAAGCCGATATCTAAAATGTTGGTTGATGGTGGAGCTGTTGTGAATTTGATTCCATATGCCACATTCAGGAAGTTGGACAAGAATTCAGATGATCTCATCAAGACCAACACGGTTCTTAAAGATTGTGGTGACAATCCTTTAGAAACCAAAGGAGTGTTGAATGTGGAGTTGACAATCGGCAGCAAAACTGTTCCTACCACATTTTTTATCATCGATGGGAAGGGTTCATATAGTATGTTGCTTGGAAGGGATTGGATTCATGCAAACTGTTGTATTCCTTTTACCATGCATCAGAGTTTGATCCAATGGAAAGGTGACAAGATAGAAATCGTGCCAGCCGATAGGTCAGTCAATGTTGCTAATGTCGATTTAATTATTTGGGGGATGGATGGAATTGATTGCTTATCTGGAAAAGTTTGGGAAGGAGATTATCTAAAAGTGTCCGATTGTGATATACAGCCAGTTGGAGATGAATAGCCCCAATTGTTACTTTGAGGGCGTCAAGGAGGATTCAAATTTCTACACCAAGGATACTTTAGATGATCTCGATGGCAAATTGGGACAAGGTTTTGTGTCAGCCGATGATTTGGAAGAAGTTGATATAGGTCCAGGGGATAGGCCTAGGATGATTCTTATCAGTTAAAATTTATCTTCTGATTTTAGAACCAAGTTGATAGAGCTTTTAAAAGAATACAGAGATTACTTTGCTTGGGAATATTTTGAGATGCCAGGACTTAGCCGATCGATTGTGGAACATTGGCTTCCTATCAAACCAGGATATCGGCCATATAAACAACCACCTAGAAGATGTAAAGCCGATATGTATGATGTACTAAAGCTGAAATTGTTCGATTATATGATGCTGGTTTTATTCGGTCGTGCCGATATGCTGAGTGGGTTTCTAATATAGTTCTAGTTATAAAGAAGAACAATAAACTTAGGGTTTGCATTGATTTTCGAGATCTAAACAAGGCTACCCCTAAGGATGAGTACCCAATGCCAATTGTCGATCAATTGGTCAATGTTGATTCAGGGCATAAGATTATAAGTTTTATGGATGGCAATGCTGGATACAATCAGATTTTTATTGCGAAGAAGACATTCATAAGACTCGCTTTTAGATGTCCTAGTGCAATCGGCTTGTATGAGTGGGTTGTAATGACTTTTGGCTTAAAGAACGTGAAGCTACATATCAAAGGGCCATTAATTATTCCATGATTTGATCGGCTTGTTGGTTGAGATCATATTGATGATGTGGTAGTGAAATCAAAGGAGATTGATGACCATATAGCCGATTTGAGGAAAGTTTTGGAAAGAACAAGGAAATATGGCTTGAAGATGAATCCCACAAAGTGTGGTTTTGGTGTATCGGCTGGACAATTTTTGGGTTCTCTTGTTCATGAGAGGGGGATTGAAGTAACACATAGGAGTATTAATGCGATCAAGAATATTCAACCTCCGTAGGACAAGAAGCAGTTGCAATCTTTGGTCAGCATGGTGAATTTCATTAGGAGATTTATTTCTAACTTATCTGGGAAGATGGAGCCCTTTACACCTTTACTTGTCAGCCGCTGAGAAGTCAATCGGCTCGGTCTTGATCCAGGAATTTGAGGGCAAGGAGAGGCAATCTTTTATTTAAGCAGAAGGCTTCTGGATGCAGAGATGAGGTATTCTCCAATGGAGAGGTTGTGTTTATGTCTATATTTCTCTTGCACAAAGTTGAGGCATTATTTGTTATCCAGTGAATGCACTATATAGTCTGCATGGCCGATGTCGTTAAGTACATGCTATCGGCTCTAGTGTTGAAAGGGAGAGTTGGAAAGTGGATTTATGCCTTAACGGAATTTGATCTCAGATATCAATCGCCCAAAGCAGTTAAGGGGCAAGCTATAATCGATTTTATTGTCAGACATCGTGATGATTCAATCGACTCGGTTGATATAATGATAATGCCTTGGACATTGACCTTTGATGGATCAGTTTGTAATCATGGTTGTGGTATCGGCTTGGTCATAATATCACCCAGGAGGGCAAATTTTGAATTTGCTTACACTATTAAGCCTTATGCTACCAATAATCAAGCTGAGTATGAGGTAGTTCTCAAGGGATTACAACTTTTGAAGGAAGTTGAAGCCGATGTTGTTGAAATCATGGGTGATTCCTTGTTGCTCATCAACCAGCTAGCTAGGGAATATGAGTTCAAGAATGATGCATTGATGATCTACTATGCGAAGTGCCGAGAATTGATGGATAGTTTTCGGTTGGTAACTTTGAAGCATATTCCTCGAGAGCAGAACGTTGAAGCTAATGATCTGGCTCAGGGGGCATCGGGATACAAGCCGATGATGAAAGAAGTTGAAATAGGGATCGGTACAATTGCACCCGATGAATGGAGGTATGATGTATTTACTTATTTGAAGAATCCTTCTCTCGGCTTCAAGAAAGTTGCGTTATAAATTTTTGAGATATATCTTGTTGGATGATGAGTGTATTATCGGACGATTGATGGGGTATTGCTAAAATGTTTGAGTGCCAATCAAGCAAAAGTTGTGATGGGAGACGTACATGAAGGTATATGTGATACTCATCAATCGGCCCACAAGATGAAGTGGTTGCTTGCGAGCTGGGTATTTTCGGGCGACAATGTTAGAAGATTGCTTCAGATATTATAAAGGTTGTCAAGATTGCTAGAAGTTTGGAGCAATTCAAAGAGCACCAGCATTGGCTATGAACCCTATAATCAAGCCATGGTTGTTCAGAGGTTGGGGAATCAATATGATCGGCCAAATCAATCCTCCTTCAAGCAAAGGACATAAGTTTATATTGGTGGCAACCGATTATTTCATGAAGTGGGTGGAGGCAATACCATTGAAGAAGGTTGACTCTGGGGATGCAATTCAGTTCGTTAAAGAGCACATTATATACTGATTTGGTGTTCCTCAGACTATCACAACTGATCAGGGATCAATCTTTGTGTCATATGAGTTTGTCCAATTTGCAGAAAGCATGGGGATTAAGTTGTTGAATTCTTCACCGTATAATGCACAAGCTAATGGGCAAGCAGAAGCATCTAACAAAAGTTTGATTAAGTTGATCAAGAGGAAGATTTCTGAGTTTCCAAAGCAATGGCATAGCCGATTGGCTGAAGTCTTCACTACGTAGTTTTCACCCTGTGGCAACGGTCAAAAAGTGTTGCAATAAGCCTAATTTAGTTGCGATAACAATCTATCGCAACGAAGTGACTAGCGTTGCATGGTGTGGTAATAAAGTCCGTTGTAATAAGTTCTGACAACTCTTTTAGTTTAGTTGCAATAAGTTGGATATTGCAGCATCGTTTAGCATTGTGACACATGGTAAGTGCATCAGATTTTAGCGTTGTAAAAGGTTCTGTTGCCACGATGTGGAAGTTGCAAATGGATCAATCGCCACAACAATCATCATTGCAATATTGCATACTGCAACACAAGTACGATGTGGCGAGATGCGGTACTGCCACACAAAGTGTCCCGTTGCAATAGTGTTCTCTATCTATTGCAACGTAAACTTCAATGATGCATTAAGCTCGGGTGCCCTATTGCCACGTTATGCTCCCTTGCCATAGTTAAAAATGCAATGCAAATATGGTGTGGGGCCATACACTATTACAACGCAACACGGCCCATTGTAATAGTGTCTCTCCGTCTATTGCAACACAAAGTTCACTGATACATTAAGCTCGGGTATCATATTGCAACGTTATGATCCTGTTGCCATAGTTAAAAACTGCAACATAGATATGATGTGGGGAGATGAGGTGTTGCAACGCAACATGTCCCGTTGCGTAGTCTCCCTCTATCTATTGCTACATTATGATCAATGTTGCAATAATAGCTTTTAGCCACGCAAATAATCATAGGATTTGCAACGGTTTTATGATTGCCTAAAAAAAATTTTTATTACAAATTTAATACCGATGGCAATGCAAATTTTAAAACATTGAATACACAAAGAGATTTCACCATAACTCAAATAGTTATTGCATTGTGATACAAACGATGATCAAAAAGTTCATTTCAAGGTACTAATATATAGAATCTGAGACAAGGTACTAAAATATGGAACTCAAATAGTATGGAACACTCCAAAATAACTCTGCATTTGGGTTTGTCTTCGCTGGGTACGTTGGCAGCAGTAAGGGGTGCAAGTTGGCCAAATCTCAGCGCTTAGCTCAAATCTTGTCATCTGCTTAAAAATTGCAAGAAAATCATTAATTACCCGCCGGTTACCGTAACTAAATCAATTGAAATATGACAATGTTTATGACTGCCACATGTTTAATTTGCAAATAGTATATCTTACCATGTCTTTCTTTTTCCGTGAACGAGTTTTGATAGCATTTTGCATGAGTTGATGTGTAGAAATAAAACTTGGTGCAGAATTAGCAATATTCTTTTGAAACAGAATTTTGCTAACAGTCGCAGCTCGATTCTTGTTCACAACTGACAGATCTGCTTTCTGAGTGGTCAAGACACTTTGTGGAGCATCCTATAAACAACACAACAAAGAATAAACTTGATTTGTATCACTATACAAGTAATAGGTTTGTCGTGTCTGAGAATGAACATTTGTTACCTCCTTTGATTGTATCTTGTCATGCATGGATTGAACAGATGTTGGCCCCAGTAACAACATCGGTGGCGAAGACGTGTTCGTGTATATAGACATAAGCAATTAAATTAAGCTCAAGGGTACTCACACACAACGAACGGGCATGGAATAGATTAGGAAAATCATCTCCGAAATGTTGGAACAGAATAGGGTTCTCACAAATTGAACATTTGTTACCTCCTTTGATTTTTTGTCGTGCATGCATTGAAGCAGCTTGTTGGCCCTGTAACAACTTTAGCTGCAGAAGACGTGTTCGTGTATATAGACATAAGCAATTAAATTAAGCTCAGGGGTACTCACACACAACAGAACAGGGCATGGAAAAGATTAGGAAAACCATCTCTGGAATGTTTTTTTTGAGCTGAAAATAAAATTGCATGAAACACTAGGACACCATTACGTAAATATGGTTAGGCAGCTCGCCGGGCAATAATTTGGCCCCATAGCTGCAAGATTGTGAGCTACAGAGTTACAAGCCCTTGGGCAAGTGCTCAATAGAGAAAACAACAAAATGATAAAGAAGCTAAAAATCTAGTTTCCGAAATTAGCAGGCTACAGAGGACGTGTCAATACATGGGCTTCTTAAAGCATTCACCGCATTTTATTGCATCAGAACAGGTTATCACTAGTTATATCATAAAAAAATTTAATACTAGTAGCACTTGGAGAAAATAGGAGCAACGTCCTACAGTAGTGATTTAATAGCAACTTCATACTAGTAGCAACTTCATATAGGAGTAACTTCAATAGTTCAAGGAAGCAACTTTAATCGAACAGGAATCATTAATAGTGGTACTCACATCAATAGCCTCATTCACAGCTTGGTTGAGTTTCAGCTTGGGCAAATCCTATGTTTTTTGTAGCCAGGGGTGCGCGCCTATGAATCGGCGAGCACGAGATAACATCGGTGCATATTGATATACAAAATAATCATGGCCACATATTTTGTGATACAGCTTGAAAATTATACAACAGAATAGGGGTGCTCAGCTTTCACATTATTGGTTATAATTACAGTACAACACAACTTGATGGGATAAGAACAAGGGTACTCACATACAACGATCAGATCGGGGTTCTCACAATAAATCGAACAGAATCATTAATAGTGGTACTCACATTAATAGCCTCATTCACAGTTGGTTGAGTTTTAGCTTGGGCAAATCATATGTTTTTTGTGGCTGCCGGGGTGGTAGTTTGTGAATCGGCAGGCATAGATAACATCAATGCTTATTGATATACAAAATAATCATGGTTACATATTGATTAAAACATATTACATGTTCCATTCTTCCTTCTCTCTGTTGTGCAACCAAAGATAGAAACTCTCTCTTCTGTTCCTCCATTGCATTTCCGTCTTCTTACATTTGTCTCCTAGTTTCTTCCTTGTCCCTTTCCCGCTCAGCAGCTTGTTCTTCAAGTTGTGCCTTTAACTTCTCAACCTCACCTTGCACTCAATATTTCTTTGTTTGGTGCAGAGGAGGCATTTGCTTGTTCTTCTAGTCTCTCGCTCGCGGTGGGTGCGGGATGGGTATTTTGCTAAGTAACCATGGCCATGGACTCGTATGACACATTTTTGATGGTATCATTGTAACATTTTTGGAACACTCGGTCTTCCTCTTCTCTAGGGAAGACATGTTCACCTGAAAGTGTTTCTGCCTCAGCGATTTTGAAACATGCATGCTCCTATGGAAAAAAAGAGTACAAGGTAACTTTACTATGGCGCCTTATAAACCAAGATAATGTTTCATTTCACTCACATAAACTTCCCTAGATGCAAGGTCTGACCATTCTTCACCCTTCATGTGAGTATGCCTTCATAGTTTCAAATCATTTGGCTCTTCACCATTTTCTGGGTCTCTCTGTCACAACAGATAGTGTTAACAATTTAAATTTCAAGAACAAATGTTTGTTGGATAAGTTTAGTTATCAATTACCAACTCATAGCTACACTGTGAGAATGGTTTTGATCCCATCAAATGCTTTGTCTTCTGTTTGTTGCGATTTTCAGAATTCTTGCTGCTGCGTCTCTGAAATACATTGTAGAAAGGCATGAATGTCAGATTACAGGAAGGATGTTTCATTCTATAAGAAATCGTGCATACGGTACCTTGAAAGCTGCAGTTCCAAAATATAAACAAGTAGTGCCACTCAACAATGTCTAGATCTTCAGCTTATATTTCATTCTCTCCTCATAGGTATCGTACGCCCGTAGGTAGCACTAAATGTTGCGCGCCATCCTTTGTACCGTTGGTTTGCTACAACTTTTATCTTTTCCATGGGATTCTCAATGTCTTGAAAGTCCCACCTACCCACCTACTTTGTTCGCACATAAAACAATGATAAGGTTAACGTCGTATATTATGAACATGCATTGGAGAAAAATTCACCATACTAGAATGTCATTAGCAATAGCATCTTTGACATGTTCCTCAATATCTTTCCGTACCTTCACTCCAATATTTGGCGTTCTTTTCTGCACAAACAGTACCACCTCATCCACAAAATGGTGTTCGTTTGGTCCGACGGGACCTCCAATTTTTGCAGAAAATTGTATTGGTAGTTTTGGTTTTTCAGCCTTCATTCGCTGCTTGGCTATACTAAAACCTTTGAGGCATCCGCGTCCTATTTTTTTAATCGGTTCCGATGGTCCGTCCAAAGCATGTCAAAGGGAGTTTATCAAACATCTATCGGAAAGGACACATTTAACCTTAAAATAATATGAGGTAGGTACCAATACCTTTTCCTTGGTGCCTCTACTTCTGAGCATGACACAGTCGTTTTGCTTTTGATACACACTCATCTCTGGTTTGATCATCTAAGTATGACACTGCAACCATATTATATTTAACGTTAGCGTGTTATGTATTTGATCGGTTAAATGATAATGGGCTCTTCCAAAAATATTACAAATATCAGGAAGACAACCGGTTTCCCTTAACCATTCTATGTAAATTTTGATTGTTTCCTCCCTAAAGTCGTCCTTCAAATCTACAGGTTCGTGAATATATGTTAGTGCACATGGAAATTTTAAATCCTGTGTGCATGGAAAGTGATGTGTAAATGGAGCAGTACTTACCCATATCATTGTCATGGTTTTGGAGGTCCGTGAGCCACTCCTTGTATGCATCAAGTAAATCATCCGCCATCTGTTCAGCACTACGAACGTCAACCGGAGTTCGTTTGATGGGTGTTATGCTTACTGGTTGGTCAGACTCTTCATTCGTCGACAATACTATTCCAATTGTCTTCTCTTCCTCATTATCTTCTATCATTGACTGGAAATCATGACTAAAATCAATCGGTCTAAGACTTGCTAGTGCACTGCTATATCGTTTCTTGTAGTACATGTAGTCTCTCACAGTGTAACCCACTCTTTCTTTTAGTTGTAGCAATGAAACAAAAGTGATGTCATCTCGTTCAATTGAGATCTCGTAGAATTCTTGTTCTCGACCTTCCCCCTTGCAGTGGACTTTTAGCAGCCATCTGTTAGCATTGTCACTGCCAAGAAAAAAAATAATTTAGCAAACAAAACATGCTTCTAACAACTGAAATTGACTTAACCAGAAAAGTTGTGGAAAAACTACAACCGTATGTCAGCTGCTTAATTTTACTATGTTCTGGAAAGGTAAATACAATAGTTAGGATGTTATAAATATTCATTGAGTTTGACAATCTGCACAACATAAGGAGAAATAAAGTTGTTAGCCTTAGTCAAATGGGTTCATAAATTCATAATTTGCTTGCATGTACACTACTTGTCGTTTTGAAGAAGAGACAAATTTGATCGGTCATTGATATGTCCTTAGCTAAAAACTAATGAAATATTATTCTCTATATGTAATTTATTCCTGCTGTCTTATGAACTGGGAACGGTAACATAAAGGGATTAGAAGATGGCAAAGTATATGTTCAGTTATAGAAAAAGCTAGGGCAGCTATGTATTCTGTGAGCTAGAATCTGATGCGTAGATAATTTTGTTCATTGAAATGGAAATTTGCAGCAGGAACTAATAATAATACAATCCTCAAATTTTGAAATGTAATACAAATCATTATTAAAACCCCAAATACAATCCTCGAACATTATTAAAACCCTAAATATTATGGCACAAAGTAGTATTGAACTCTACTGTATTAAAACCCCATACCGATTGTTCTCTGCTTCATCATCGTCGACACCATCTGGAAGCGCGATTGCACAAATTACACCCTTTCGTAGGGTCTTGGTGGTGCTTGTACCACTGCCGGTGTTGTCTAGCTTGTCCGATTTTGACATCTTTAGGATCTGAGGGAAAACAAATATTCAAAACTGACTGCAGAGAACTTCTAGGTGCAAAGAAATTAATGGCATGCACAAGTGAAGGCCCGGTGTCGGCGTCGGGTGGGGTGGGGGTGGTGCAAGCGGCAGCGTCGGTTGTTGCGGGCGTCGGCGTCGGTTGAGCTCGAGACGTCGCAGGTGACTCACCATGCTGCTGATCGCACAGCTTCGAGGGCGGCGGCATTGGGTAGGATCGGCGTGTTGCCGATCACCGCCCTGCACCGTGATGGAGGAGATGTGGGACTTGGGCTGTGCGCAGGAAACTGAAAGGGCGGATCCTACGCGCTTGATTGAGGAAACAAAATGGCAAGCCAATTGCCGCCTACCTATCTGGATGCCGCAATGAAGCTAGGACCAGGCGAGACTTTTCCTCTAGGACATGTGTCGAGTGTGGGTTTAATTTTTTCACTTAAAAACTTTGACGCCAACAGCTTGAAAATTGAAATTAAGCGAGGCAGGCTAGCAATCAGGCGCGGTTAGCAAAAAAGTATATAATTTCTTCACTTAAAAATGCACCCACGAAAAGATCAAACTGATGTATATTCTCTCAAGTTTGACAAATTATTTATGAGACGAGACGAAAATAGTATCATTATATTTATCATAAATGTATCATGTCAAACGACGACAAATAATTGATACGCAATCAGATAAGGGTCTATATATATACTCTCTTGTCTTAAAATAGATGTCTTTCTAGAAAACTACTTTGAAGTTGGAGGTACTTTGAATTTAAATATCTATAAGTAACCTAAAAAGACCATTTATTTTGATACGACAAATCAGAGGGATGTACAATATTGATAAGAACAATCGCATGTTGTGCACGTGTAACAAGTTTTGTGCGCATTGTTTCCATTTCGTCCGCTAATTCGGAGTCGGTTTTTAAAATGGTCATAACTTTCGCATATGAACTCTGATCGAGACGTTCCATATATAAAAATCGATTTTATTTTGCCCAAAAAAGCCCACTGCTGGAGAATAGCAAATTTGTCCCGGTTGACAACCCCTTGTAGTCCCGGTTGTCAAACCGGGACTAAGAATTCGAGACTAAAGATTGTTATCTTTAGTCCCGGTTCAAATAACCGGGAGTAAAGATGCATCTTTAGTCCCGGTTGGTGGCAGACTAAAGATGCCAGCGCCACGTGGCTGGCTCCGTCATCTTTAGTCCCGGTTGGTGGACTAAAGTTTTTTTAAATATTTTTTAATTTGCTCCTGTTGTTAGCTTGTTGCTGCTTGTTTATGCACACATATATATATATTTATACATATATATATATATGCAAATATGCATGTATATGTGTAAATACATAACACATAACATGCATATATATGCAAACAACATCGAAATTAGTTTTTTCAACGATCGAATACAACAAAATGCAACAACAAAATTCACACATATATACAACAAATCGTCCAAAAATTTTTTTCACACATATATACAACAAAATCTTCCACACTATATATATACAACAAAATACAACAACAACATCAATTTTCCGCTCGCCGTTCTTTGCCGGCTCTCGCTCTGCTGTCCGCCTTTGTCCCGCTCGCCGCCGGTGAGGAGATGGTGCCCCATTGTTGCCACCTCCTCCCCGGCCGCCGCCATCTCCTCCCCTTGCTTGCCGAGGGAGAGGAAGAGGGAGCGGGAGAGGGAGAGGGAGAGGGAGAGGGAGAGGAGAGGGAGAGGGAGAGGGAGAGGGGGAGGGAGAGAGCTCGGGGAGAGGGAGAGAGGGAGAGAGATCGAAAAATGATCTAAGTGTTGGATCGGTGGAGAAGACAATGCGCGCGGGGATATATATAGCCCTAAATTTTTAGTCCCGTTGGTGCCACCAACCGGAACTAAAGATAATTTCCCGCTATTTCAATTCATCTTTAGTCCCGGTTGGTGGCACCAACCGGACTAAAGATAATTTCCCACTATTTTTTCAAATTTATTTTGTCCGGTTAGGGTTAACAATTAAATAATTAGTAAATAGGGTCAAATTAAATTCATTAAATATAGGTTTAAAACTATAATATTAAAATTTAATCAAACATAGATAATCCTAGACATTAATGTGCTCTTCTAGATATTGTTCCTCTTTTGCCCCTCTCTATTTTTCATATTTATGTGAAGTTGTAGTTTTTTTGGAAAAATTCGACTTTTTGTTTTATTTTTTATATTTTTATGGACTTAGGAGCACACGAGAGGTAAACACAGAAAATTGGAGCGTAAACAAGCAAAAGACGTGGCCTGTGGAAAATTCGAAGACACGCTCGGAATCGAAAAAACTTCCGGGCTCGAAAAGGCAACCTTCTAAGGCTTTTGGGCAAAATAAAATCGCCGAACGTGGCGAAGCGGTGGTCGAACGCATCTGAAATTTTTTTCTTATTGATTTTCATATATGAAACGTCTCGATCGAAGTCCATATGCGAAAGTTATGGCCGTTTTAAAAACCGACTCCGAGTTAGAGGACGAAACGAGAACAGTGCGCGTAAAATGGAGCCGTATTACATTTTGTTTTTTTAATTATGGTGTATGCAAAAGTTTTGTTTGGATGGGTTTGATTAAAATGAAGTTTATATCGAATTTTGACGGCTAATAATTTTTTATCGAATTTGGATAACTTTGAAACTGCATATATCGAATTTGGATAACTTTGGATGGTTTTTTTATATGACCCTAACTCCCCCGTCCTCCCCAGTCTGCCAAACGCGACTGCGGCGGCGAACCCTAGCGACCCGTGATCTCTGTTTCCATCACACGTGGTTTCCTCGGTGCGGGCGTAGTGGAACTGGAACGTGTTTCCTCCGCGTCGCGAACTGGAACTAGAAAGCCGACGGCCGCGGTGCAAACCGGTGCACCATCTCTGTTTCCGACGGCAGCGGCGCGAACCGCCCCAGCCCGCCGCCGCGTCCATGCCTGCGCTGGCCACGCCCATCGCCGAGATTCGCGCTGCCGCCGCTCGGATCCGCGGCGTCGGCGTCTGCCTTGTTTATTTGGAGGCGGAGGTACTTCCTCCACTTCTTGTTCCTATTCTGTTCTTAATGAACATACTGTGTACCTGCTCCTTAGTTCACATCTTAATATTTGGTTTCTTGGCCTATTAATACGTAGTACTGGACTGTTCAATGCGGGAGTTTCTCTTCTTATTGCTGTTTCCAAGTCCAACAAAGAACTGAATTTTCCAACTGGGTGCTCTTGATCTAGCTCTATTAGATGTTTATAAGTACTGCTAAAGCTTCTATCTCTCTCTATGCACTCAGTTTATAGATGCCATTTGACATCTGGATTATCGGCCAATTCCATGAAACGCATGTTGTGGCATGCGCGATAAAGACTTTCAAACTAGACTTGATGTTCTCAACCTTTCGGTTCAACAAAGTTTTCTTATGTAGTGTATGTCTTTGGTTTGTATCAACTGATCTTATTCCTTTTGTTTTTCTTTCATAGATCGATGAGAATGTCCAAAGGGAGATTATGAACAACAGGTCGTTGAGGCATCCGAACATTGTTAGATTCAAGGAGGTAAGTGGCATGAGCGATAAAGACTTTTAAATTCGTTGCGGCATTAATTTTTTTGGGGAATACTCAATTTTCTATACTTTTGCTGTTGCATACACTGATACCCTTTAAAATTATTATCCAAAAGATGCCCGTATTCATGGTTTGCACTTAGCTTCTAAAACCTGCTAATAAAGCAAGCATTTCATTGGGAAATTTTGGTGCAATATTCTGGTACAATGTTCAATCTTATAAAAAAATAGTGTAATATTGCATAAAAGAAATTTGTATAGTTGGATTACCAAAATGAATTTGGTCTGTTGTAATGCTCAACTCTGAACTATTTTGGACAGTAGGAAAGTGATATCTGTAATACATCCATCAATTCTAATAGGACAAATGGAATATGTAAAGAAAAAAAACTTTATCATAGTTGCAGAGTTCAAAGGACTCTTCTTGTAGCGACTGTGACTCGTACCTTTATGGTCTAAACTTCTAGTATAACTGCACTAAGAGTTTTAGAGCACTGTATTGGATACTTCAGAGAATATGCTTTGTGTGGCTCTGAACTTGTTTGGTAGATCATTTGTGTAGATTATATCTCTGAGCACATTGTAGGTGTTTCTTTTTCTCTTCTTCTTTCCCTACACATGACTAGAAGTCCGCTTCTTTAAACCATTTGGGATTAATTCTGTTGGATACTTGCATGCTTGCCAACATTCAGTTGCTAATATAGCTAGTGCCATGCCCTTGCCTTGTTTCAAAAAGATGGTATCACTACTGCAGAAAGCCACACTAGTTTCGGTTCGTAACCTTCAGTAGTCCTTGTTGTCAAACCGGGACTACAAATCCGGGACTAGAGGTGGTCTATCTCTAGTCCGGGTTAAATAACCGGGACTAGAGATGCACATTTAGTCCCGGTTGAAGCCACCAACCGGGACTAAAGGTGGCGGAGCCACGTGGCCGGCTCCGCAATCTTTAGTCCCAGTTGGTGGCTTCAACCGAGACTAAAGATTTTTTTTTAAATTTGCCATTTCTACAAAGAGATTGCTATATATATATATATTACACATAAATTATAATACACATAAATATATAATTTACACACATTTAAACGAACTTAAGAAAGGAAATATACATATATTACCAAAATATGTACAATATTTATATTTATACATGTTTCCTAGCTAGCTTATAAAAAATTGTCTCTAATCTACTTTGCTGTGGTTTAGCTACTAAAACTAATGAAGAACTCCCCCGCGGGATCAACGACCTGCTCGTTAATAAATCTCATCAAATCTTCCTAAGCGGCTTGTATGAAAGTCTCGTGGGGGAGGTCGTCTCTTACTCGCATAAGCTGTCATTAATTACAATAAACGAGAAATAAATATATGAAGTGAATAAGAAATCAAGACGTAATGTATGAATTGCTGTTATACGTACATCTAGATCATCAACAGTTTTGACTTCGGTCACAAAGCGGTGAATGTAGTCGCAGACGTAATATCCACATAGGTTGGTGCCCTGCGACTGTTTTGCACACTAAAAGAGAAACGACGACATATTTAATATGCATATCATATTTTCGAATATAATAATGATTCAACTCAAATTAGGAGGAGGCATTTTACTCACTAGAAACTTCATCCGCACAGAAAGCTTATCTTTCCAATTTCCACGAACATTACCCCGGAATCGTTCCCATGCCCTACGTGCAGTTGAAAGTTAGCACGTAATTATCCAAGTACCGCATATATGCAATAGAAAGTAAGATGGCATTACCTGTTAAACAGTTCAAATATATGGGAGTACGTGGACTCTGGTTTATCCATTGAGTCAAAGACATGGATCTTTGACTGACCCATGTCAAGTACTAATAGAATCCAGTGGAATCTGTAAATTGGTTTAGATGACACATATGAAACTTTATGTATGCACGGGATTGAAATTGGTTCGGAAAGAAAGAAAAAACTTACGCAGTATTATAGGGCAAAAGGATGAAGGACCGGAAGGGTTGCTTCACAAGCGCGTTGTATATGTTGTCCACTGTGTCATTAGGAAATTGATCAACCAATGGGCCGTTGATTTTCCGTGGATCCATGAATCCATGCTTGGTGCATTCGTGCTTGTTGCAGTATTGGATCGCCATTCTACAACGGTTAAAAAGAATTTTAGTCAGCTAAAATTCAAGGAGGTAAGAAACGAAATAACCGGCGATACTTACAAAACCCGCATGTTAGAAGTGAGACGTCAAGGGCATCACGTTGGTACAGGTCGAATATATCTTCGAATCGGATATAAAGGTAGTCATCTCCATCGAAGAAGTAGTCGTTGAATATTTGCATGTTATCATGTCTTCACCCTTGCTGGATCGTTGCATGTACCACTGATGGAAGCGGTACATCTGAGTTGGAAGCCTTTTCACGAGATCCGGCTTGATGAGAGGCTTTCCAAGGTTGAACTTGGATTTAAGCGGAGCCTTCGCCAGGGGTGCACGCCCGTGTTATTGATCCATATTAATTCCAGCTTCTTGAATGAATTGTCTTAAATCAGGTCTAATATTTGGGATCATGCTGAACTCCATAGGCTTCTGTGGCTGCATGCCAAGCTGGGGTAAATCTTTGCCCGCTTTCTTCCCCCTGCTTGAGGCCGACCGCTTTGGTGCGGGTGGTGGCGTCTTCTCAATTCTCTGAGTATTTCTTGGACGACCGCTTGATATTGACGGCGCACTCTTGGATGATGACCGTTTAGGAGTCGGTGCTCGTTGTGGCGACGGAGGAGGTTGGAAGGCGGTGGAGTTGGAGACGGCCGTTTAGCGTCGGTGCTCGTGGAGGCGACATAGGAGGCGGAGGAGGCGGAGGCGGCGAAGGAGGCGGAGGAGACGACCCACGTGGAGGCGAGGGCGGTGGAACGATAGGAGACGATGTTCATCCGGGAATTTTATGTAGATCTTCCTCCCGAGAAATATTCCATGAGACATTTCTCCTAGCGTCGTCTCCCCGTCTCCTCCGGGGATATCCAGCTCCAGATCTTCATAGCCGCGTTCCACTGTTCAATTTCAACCTTCGAGTACGAAGGTGGAACGGGCCGGGAGTGGTAGGTGCCGTCTCGGGCTACTGGAATAGCCATGCCCGACGCGACCTGTTGAGAAGATTGCTTATTAGTTAATAATGAACGTTGATTGAGAAGTTATTCAAGAAAATATACGTACAACATAAAAGTACGAACATACCTTTATTGTTATGTTTTTCACACGGGGTCCGCTGTGTGATGTCATCCACAGGGCATGGCGGACCCGGTTGAGCTGTGGGGCCAGCTCGCCTTCATTTCCAGTAGATGCGCAGCTGCTGCGCTGTTGTTGGAGTTGTGCGTTTGTTCTTGGATCCCGCTGTTGGCTAACCCACCGGCTCCGCTCCTCGGCCAACCTTACGGCCACCCTTTCGTCGACAATCGATCGATTTGCGAGAGCCTCATTTCCATCTCTGCGAATCTAGCATCATTCTCTCGCTTTGACCTCATTCGGCTCCTGTATGTGGCGATGTCAGCTTGGAACCCGTATTTCCAGGGGACGACGCCTTTTCCTCGCGTACGCCCCGGGTGCTCTGGGTTTTGGAGGCCGAGCGTTAGCTCGTCCTTCTCTCTATCGGGCCTGAAGGAGCCCGAGGAACTGGCCTGCACCGCCTCCTCTAACCTCCGTCCGGCTTCTAGAATTTCATCACCAAAGATCATTGTGCCATCGACGGGATTTAGTGAGCCGCCGTGTGCATAGAACCAGTTCTTTGATCATTCCGGCCAGTTTGCTGTGCCTGGAACGATATCCCGTGCTTCTAGGTCAGCTTCCATTTTTTCCCATTTCTCCATTGCTTTTTTATAGCCGCCCGACCCAAGCCTGTGATGGTATTTCTTTTTGCTGCGTTGGCCTTTTTCTTTTCTATTATTGATTGCGCTTCTTCACTGGTCTTGTGCTCAACAAAAGCATCCCAATGATCTCGAGCTTTGGGAACTTGTCGAAGTCTATTGTCCGGCCCTTCAGGATATATTTCTTGTGTAATGTTTCTTGTAGTTCCGAAGAGCTCGCCATTTTCTTCAACGTCCATTCCTTGACCCTTGCCACGATCTCGAGTCCGGGATGGTGAACGTCTGCAGCATTGTCGTCCACGCATCTCTTTCTCTCGAGTGCGGGAGATAGCTTTGCTCCTCTCCTCCTTTGGTAGAACGCCTCCGTTGGCAACGCTTATGGGCACGTCATCCCTCACCACCCATCCGTGTGCGCCACAAACTTCCTTGCGGCGTCCTCTGGGGCAATTGGTCGACCGTCAGGTGCCACCTCCGTTATGACATGTCGACCCTCTATTTTCTTGCGAGGCCACGTGGCCTCTTCGTCCAGCGGAGGCGGAGGCGGCGCCCTCATTCCCCTCCTCGTTCCTTTGCTCGTCTCCCCTCGTTCCCCTCCTCGTTGAGGTACTGATCTGGATCTTCGTGTCCCTCCTCGTTGTAAAACTCTGTTCCTCGTGCGATCTCATCAAGGAGAAACTGTTCCTCGTCACGATCCGCCATTTCATTGATGTGGGTTGAGGACTTAATCAAAGAATTCTGAAAAAAATTATTGTCCTTTAATACATGTACCAATTTACGAATATCATGTATGTGTACGTAAAAAACATAGTCGAAAAGAAGAAGATGGAAAAAATAGATGAAATCGATAGACACGAGATCCAATTGTGCACATCCACAATGGTGATATTTTTAGAAGTCACTTCCTGGATTACATCTACACCGAACGACCGAACGAACGACCGAACGAACGACCAAACGACCGACCGAACCCTAACCTATCGTTCGTTCACGTCCATTCGTTCACGTCTGTGAGTACGATCATCTGGAGGAGAGGAGATAAAGAGATGATCATGTATGTGAGGAAGATAAGGTCGAGAGGAGAGGAAGTGGAGAGGAGAGGACAGAGAGGACGTTGCATGCCTATGTACGTTGTAACGACCTAACGACCGACCGTCCGACCGACCGACCGAACGAACGACCGACCGACCGACCGAACGAAATCAGGACCAACCGACCGACCGAACGAGTGTTCGTTAGTGCGTCCGTCCGTTCGTCCACGTCCGTACGGCTATCCGTCCGTTCGTCCGTCCACATCCGTTTGTTGATTTTATCGTTCTCGTTCGTTGAAAAATACAAACTTCACAAGTCACATACACATTCAAATTTAAATCTATTCATGCATTTAAATTGAAATACACATTCAAAATTCGAAATTCACAATATTCATGCATTAAAATTTAAATAAACAGTCTATTTATATATAAAGTCCATACAAATTTACACATACACATGTATCGAAATCAGATTCACAAATTGACACGTACACATCGAAATCATATTCAAAACCTCCTCATTCATTCACATTCACAAAATTCAGAAAATTCACAAAATTCATTCACATTATTGAACATATAGCACTGCCGGCGCGCGTCACGGCGGCGGCGGCGGCTGCGGACGACGGCGGAGACGACAATGGTGGCGATGGCGATGGCATCGACGGCGGCGGCTAACCCTAGCACGCATCACGGAGAAAAAGGGGCGGCGGCTAATCTCGACGGCGGCGGCGACGGCGACGAAGAACTTGGCGCGGCGGTCCCTCGCGACGACGACGGCGTGCTGCGGCGGCGTTCTTGTGCTCAGCGACGGCGAAGAAGACGATGGAGTTGTGTGAAAACGGCTAGGTGTTTGGATCCCAGTGAAGCCCTTGCTATATATAGGTACTGCTCTATTGTCCCGGTTGAAGCCACCAACCAGGACTAGAGATTATATAGTCCGGTTGGTGGCTTCAACCGGGACAATAGAGCATACCTTTTGTCCCGGTTGAAGCCACGGACCGGGACTAGAGATGGCGGGTAGCCACGTGTCCCAGTAGGTGGGCATCTCTAGTCCCGGTTTAAGCCACCAACGGGACTAGAGATGTTTTCGCGCCGATGAAATTCACCTCTAGTCTGGTTGGTTTCAAAGGGACTAATTATTACGTGCCCAATTATATTGTGTTATATTCATATATAATTATAATTAACATATGTTCATATATTCATATCTAATTAAGATATGTGATATAATTAACATAAAATATTATAAATTAAAATAATAACATATAATTAACATATGTCATATTCCAAACTATTTAAAATTTAAATAATAATATGTATTTAACATATGGCCTATTTGAAAAAATTAAATTAAGATAAAACATATAATTAACATTTGTCGTATTCAAAACTATTTTAAACTATAAACCCTAAACCCAAAACCTTAAACCTAAACCCTTTTACCATTAACCCTCAACCTAAACCCTAAACCCTATTTTAAACCCTAAACCCTGTGCGGCCGCGTGATTGGCATGTAGAAGGATCTGCGACTGATGGAACATCAATGCCTTCTTCTCGATCTAACATCATCTCTCATGCTATTGGAGGCGCTCCATTCTCATATGTAATAGAGGTGGCAATCACTTCTCACTTTGTTCTACCTAGTTCTCCGATTGCTTCATCTCCTCCCAATACTTGACACATCATCTTCAAAGATGACATCAAGCTCGTCTCGCATGGCAAGAAACAAGTGTCTAAGCAACACAAATTCGAAAGCATCATTCCTTTTCGATTAGAAAAAGAGAGCATCATTCTTTCGTTGATCGAGTACAAAGAAAAGAATCATACCTTGTAAAACGTTGCTTTGCATGACATCGGAAGCGGAATGGTGGGGATGGAAGCTCGGGAAGGAGATCTTTGGAAAAGAGAGCTTCCTCCTCAAGCGGGTAACTATCGGTCCAAAGGCTAGTCCAATAAGGCCACCGGCTAGTTCATGAAAACAGGTTAGATCAATAACACATAAACAGATAAACAAAGGCAGTCTTATAGCCAAAAGAAGCTCGCTATAAAATTTTCTCGGCGATGAGCATGGTTAACCATATGCATGATGCAAGGCAAAACTGCATTTACCTATGTTTTTGGTGGGCTCCATTATTTGAGAGACATGAATCAAATCTCACACTCCAATGACTCGGGATCAATGAAATAGCTTATCTTATTTGTCTCGTCCACGTCCAGTATCCAGTTCCTCATGTTGATCCGTGAAGAGGCCCGACGTTTTTCTGTCTTCTTTAGCGATCTTGGTCTCTTCAACATGTCATGATCCATCGTAGTAGCCTTCTTTCCCGATCTTGGTCTCTTCAATATTTAATGATCTAGATCACGGTCTTTTTATTGCTTTTCTCCCTTTGCTTTATAATCTTTCTTGTCTTGCTATTTCTTTGAGTACGATGTAGTAGTACTCGTGTATCTCAATCAAACTGTGAATAGCGAGAGATATGGCAATGATTGGGTAGTGCGGCTGTATATGGCAATGATGGCTTGCCTCCCGTTCCCATCTCAATGCCTCGGCGGCGCCATGGAAGTCGTCGGTGACGCGCACGACGATGGACTACCTCTATCCGCCTGCCGTGATTGAGCCGTACTATCGCCGCCACCGCCCCAGTCTTGGCTGCTGCCACCACCGCTGCCGTCAGTCTTCCTGATTTAGAGTTGTGCTTTCTCTGTGTTTCAGCGGCAATATTAAAGTTCTCGTTGCTAATGTCTTCTGACTTATTCTCGTGAATTGCCACATAAGCATTAGCCGTTAGAGGATTATTGTCTGATCACAAGTTAGGATCTTACGTGAGTATGGAGCATGTCGATGACCTTCCTCCTCCTCCGCTTGTAATTCTCCCGAGGACTTTTCGTCGACCTCGGTCTCACCCTTTTACCGTTTTTATTCATAGCTCCCTGCAATTCTAATATGATATAGGGGAATTGACTATGAATTTAGTGGATGGTGTAGGTACCTCCTCCACGTGGTTCCCCTTGTTCAGTCCGAGGGATTTCGGTGCCTCCTCCTCCAACGGTTGTGTTTCGAATTACAAGCCACCAAGCGGTTTAAGCCACCAACCGGTTGAAGCCACCAACCGTTGTATTCCAGAATTACAAGCGTTGGAGGAGGAGGCACTGAACAGTCCCTCGGACAGTGAACAAGGGGAACCACGTTGGAGGAGGCACCAACACCATCCACTGAATTCATAGTCAATTCCCCTAGATCATATTACAATTGCAGGGAGCTATGAATAAAAACGGTAAAAGGGTGAGACCGAGGTCGACGAAAAAGTCCTTAGGGAGAATTACAAGAGGAGGAGGAGGACGGTCGTCGACATGCTCCATACTCACGTAAGATCCTAACTTGTGGTCGTGACAATATTCCTCTAACGGCTAATGCTTATGGTGGCAATTCACGAGAATAAGTCAGAAAACATTAGCAACGAGAACTTTAATATTGCCACTGAAACACAGAGAAAGCACACCTCTAAATCGGGAGACCGACGGCGGAGTGGTGGCTCGCCTGCAGCCAAGACTGGGCGGTGGCGGCGATAGTACCCATCGATCACGGCAGCGGATAGAGGTAGTCCGTCGTCGTGCGCGTCACCGGAGGCTTCCATGGCGCCGCCGAGGCATTGAGACGGGAACAGGGGAGGCAAGCCATCATTGCCATATACAGCTGCACTATCCAATCATTGCCATATCTCTCGCTATTCAAAGTTTGATAGAGATACACGAGTACCGCTACATCGTACTTGAAGAAATAGCAAGACAAATATCATGAAGCAAAGGGAGATAAGCAAGAAAAAGACCGTGATCCGGACCATTAAATATTGAAAGACCAAGACGGTGAAGAAGGCTACTACGATGGATCATGACATGTTGAAAGAGACTAAGATCGGTGAAGAAGACAGGAAAAAATGTCGAGGCCTCTTCACGGATCAACAGGAGCAACGGATACGGACGTGGACGAGACAAATAAGATAAGCTATTTCATTGATCCCGAGTCATTGGAGTGTGAGATTTGATTCATGTCTCTCGAAATAATGGAGCCCACCAAAAACATAGGTAAATGCGGTTTGCATTGCATCATGCATATGGTTAACCATGCTCATCGCGAGAAAATTTTATAGCAAGTAGCTTTTTTTGCCGTAAGACTGTCTTTGTTTATCTTTTTATGTGTTATTGATCTAACCTTTTTTCATGAACTAGCGGTGGCCTTATTGCAAGCAGCCTTTGACCGATAGTTACCGCTTGAGGAGGGAGCTCTCTTTTCCACTATCTCCTTCCCGAGCTTCCATCCCCACCATTCTCGCTCTTGTCATGCAAAGCAAAGTTTTACAAGGTATGATTCTTTTCTTTCTACTCAGATCAACGCAAGAATGATGCTCTCTTTTTTCTAATCAAAAGGAATGATGCTTTCGAATTTGTGTTGCTTAGACACTTGTTTCTTGCCATGCAGACGAGCTTGGTGTCATCTTTGAAGATGATGTGTCAAGTATTGAGAGGAGATGAAGCAATCGGAGAACTAGGTAGAACAAAGTGAGAAGAGATTGCCACCGCTCTATTACACGATGAGAATGGAGCAGCCTTCAAGAGCATGAGAGACGATGTTAGATCAGAGGAGAAGGCATTGACGTTCCAGCTCGGGTCGTAGTCCTTCTACATGCCAATCACGCAGACCGCACGAGGGTTTAGGGTTTAAAATAGGGTTTAGGGTTTAGGTTGAGGGTTAATGGTAAAAGGGTTTAGGTTTAAGGTTTAGGGTTTAGGGTTTAGGGTTTATGGTTTAAAATAGTTTTAAATATGACAAATGTTAATTATATGTTTTATTTTAATTTAATTTTTTTCAAATAGGCCATATGTTAAATATATATTATTATTTAAATTTTAAATAGTTTGGAATATGACGTATGTTAATTATATGTTATTATTTTAATTTATAATATTTTATGTTAATTATATTACATATATTAATTATATATCAAGAATGTATGAACATATGTTAATTATAATTATATATGAATATAACAAAATATAATTGGGCACGTAATAATTAGTCCCGGTTTTTGAAACCACCGGGACTAGAGGTGAATTTCATCGGCGGAAAACATCTTCTCACGTTTGCAAACAAATCTAGAGATGAAAATGTATATAAAATAACCGCAAAATACGAAGTGCTAAGAACGTAAGAAGTTATACAAGTAGATAGCAAAATGTATAAAAACATCCGCAAATCGAGTAAGAAGTTGCTAACCTTACGAGCAAATATATTATCACCAAAGAAGGTGCTAACCTCGGCGGCACGGACCTCTAGCTGAGAAAAATTTTGAAGATGTACAAGTGTGGCTTGCTCGGGATGGAGGAGGAAGGGGTATATAAAGAAAATCTCTAGTCCCGGTTGGTAACACGAGGGACTAGAGATGCCATCTCTAGTCCCGAGGCAACGGTATAAAAAATATCAACGGCTCTCTAGGACCTTCTCTAGGACCTTTAGTTCCGGTTCATTTTAAGAACCGGGACTAGAGATGACGGTTCAAATGTTGTCGGCGCGTGTCGGAGCGCCGGGGACCTTTAGTACCGGTTGGTAACACGAACCGGGACTAGAGGTAGCTTATCTAGTCCCGGTTGGTGTTACCAACCGGGACTAAAGGTCCCCGGCGCTCTGACACGCGCCGACAACATTTGAACCGGGACTAGAGGTGACATATCTAGTCCCGGTTGTTGTTACCAACTGGGACTAAAGGTCCTCGGCGCTCTGACACGCGCCGACAACATTTGAACCGGGACTAGGGGTGATCTTTAGTCCCGGTTCGTGACACGAACCAGGACTACTGTTCCTAGAGGGCCGTTGAATTTTTCAACCGGGACTAGAGATGATCTCTACTGTGCCTAGAGGGCCACTTCAACCAATGATGGTTTCTCCAGCAGTGTATTTGTAGTATGTGAGACATTACTTTATTGAGTCTTATTATGCATGAATGCATTTCGGATTATATTTATGGTCATATACAATTGTTGCGTGAGACAAAAATATGAAAATAATCTGTCGTCTGGTTGTTTTTAAGTGCATCCCTTAAATAAAACCGTGGCGTTAGCACATGCACTATACTAGTGTTATATGCTATTATGCTTATTTGCTTTATTGTTCCTGTTTCAAAAACTTTGCTTTACTGTTGGTCATATATGCCAAGGTAGTTTTTAATTTGGGCTCGGATCGTGCGTGCTCTGATTGAAACTATCAATTTGCAAACATGTCACAATCTGACAGGAGTTGGATGCGGTTAGACAAGTCATCACCAGAGTGGCAAAAAGGATTACTTTATTACCTTGAATCATTATTCAGAGGCACCTTTGCTGGCCAAACTGCACCCTGTCCTTGTGCAAAGTGTCGCTGCCAAGCATACCTAACGAAATATCAGGTTGAAAGGCACTTGCTTCTTTTTGGTTTTGATGAGAGTTTCAGCAAAGGCGATGATTTTGATGTAATTGAAAACACTGATGAAGAAGTCTGCTTAGAAGAGAGAACAGGTGATGGGGCTTCTATGAAAGATTTGGTTTCGTCACTAATCAAGGGTGCTATACATGGAGACATCATTGGTGATGAGGAGCCAAATGCAGATGCAAGGGCTTTTTTAATCTACTAAAAGAGGCCCAAAAGGAACTATAGCCAGGCTACAAGGAGGCAACTAAAGTATCATTCCTTGTCAGCCTCTTTCAGATTAAATGTATGTTTGTATTAGTAACAATGCATTGGCAGCCATACTTGACTATTCTCGCTTGTGCTCCCCGAAGGGCATTGTGTTCCTAACAACTTGGACAAAGTGCAAAATGTTGTTCGAGATCTTGGCCTTGACTACCAGAAGATTGACGCCTGTGTTAATGAGTGTGTTTTATTTAGTGGAGATTATGCTGACATGGATAACTGTCCAACATGTGGAGAACAAAGGTGGAGGACATTTGATGTTGACCCTGCAGCTGTTGCTAGTGATAAAGGAAAGAAGCGGTATCCATGCAAAGTACTGCGTTATTTCCCACTTATTCCCCGTCTGCAAAGACTATACATGAGAGAGAGAACATCATCATACATGCGGTGGCATAAAGAAGGATTAGTACGCGATGGGAAAATGCATCATCCAGCCGACTCCCCAGCTTGGAAGCACGTGGATGACAAGTACAAGGATTTTGCATCTGATCCTCAAAACATTAGGCTTGGCCTTGCATCTGATGGCTTCAATCCATTTGGGATGTTGAATGTGACCTACACAACATGGCCGGTGATCATTATCCCATATAACTTGTGTGGACCCCCGTTTTTGGAACGGGAATCTTTCGTGTTCTTAGTACCATTTCCCTGGATCGAGTAGTTGGTACCCACAAAATACAGTACTGAATAATCAGGTGCACATGCACGAATAGTCTTACAACGAAATTATTACAACGATAGGCCCAAAGGCAATGTTCACCACACAGGACCTCATGGTCCGGATACAACACAAAAGCAGAAATTAGATACGGTAGCGGAATAGAGGCAGCGGCATGTCAGTTGCCACAGGCAATGACCGGGGCTAAGACCTAGTAAGCGCCATCAGTTTCTTCACCCTCCTGGTAGTAAGCGTAAGGATCCTCCGATTCTTCATTCCCTCCATCTGAAGGTTTGTGCGTATAGCAAGGGTGAGTACCAACCGTACTCAGCAAGCCAACACTGAAGTGATGCATATGATAGGGTTATTCAAGGAATGGCTGGAGCTCTTTTGCATAAAGCCAATTTTCACAAATCTTTTCACAAGCCTAACAACTAGCCAAGTCAAGTTTTAGTTCCATAGTTCATTAATTCGGCGACGGTTGCTCTACCATCCATCGTGATTCCAAGGATGGCTTCCCGCCTCCGATTCGTCATGGTTTTCTGGGAATCCACCCCTTCTCGCATCTCGAGAAGTTGATCCACCAGTGAATGAAATCATCATGCAAACCCATCCTAGCAGTTTTAAGTTTAAAGTCTAGCCAGGCGAAAGTCTTGTCACGATGCTCGATATCCGCGAGCACGGCTATTTGAATAGATTGATTCATTCACACTGTAGTGAATGTATACTTTACCCGTACTCCGTAACAGCCCAACGAATGAGCCTACGTCCCAACACATGAGACGGTCACGGCAAAGCCTTTCGATAACCTCACTTTGCGGCCCGCTCCATGAACTTAAGCCCTCATGCACTCTAGCCGTCATTTTCTAGCGGTGAGAGGAGTTCGGCGCACCCGGGGTAAGGAAACTTCCTCAATCTTTAAGTTCAATTAATATCGATTTAATTCCACCATCCACAACATAGGCCGCAGCCTCATCCTCATCACATAAACCACATCATAAAGAACCATCTATGCAAGGATACGCCTCCGCTCGGCTATCTAGTCAGCTAGGTCTATACCCATTCGAGAAGTACGGTTTATCTTGGCTCGTTTCCGGCTATCTCATGGCTCGGTCCTTAATTGACCAGGGTCGGCACTTGCCCTTTTCCGAAATCCACCCAAACCATCCGGCGCCCAGTCTAAAACATTTGTATAGTACTTTCAATTTTCATCAAACTTAGTTCATCAATCTCATGGCCATGTGGCGCTCATGTCTCCACAGCCGCATCTCAACTACCTTCCCTAAGGTAGTTGCCCAAGCACAGAGCTTCTTTGTAAAATCATGAGTATGTAGAGATCTAGTATAAGCAAGGCTAAGCATTTTTACCGAAGTTAGCCTCCGGTCATATCACATCGAAGGTTACAAAGAATAATTCTAAAGGTAATCAATATCAAAGCAGGGTATGCCAAGCATAGGTACTCATTTGTGTATAGCATGCAATTTTGTGATTGAAATCAATATCATTTCACAAAGTAGGATCAATATGTTCAAAGAGTGTGATGACTTGCCTTGCTCGCACGCTTGTGGAGTGGTGTCTTCAACGGGGTGGATGTCGGTCTCTTCGGGTGTTACCCGTACATGCGAAAAATCAATCGACTCGAAATTAGAATCCCATATAACACCAAAAGGTCGAAAAGATCCCAAAAAGCCTCGAAACGATTCCAAGAGCTAAGCCCAAATTCCTACTTAAGTTTGTACTAAGATCCCCCGGAAAACTCCAAGTTTTGACATCGGGTCGACGACTTAGGGTTTTCGCAAAACGACGATCGCAATTTGTTCGAGAAAATGGATTTGAAAGTATCCGCGGAGGGATTGGTGCTTGAGGTTTTGAAGGTCCGAGCACAAAGAGAAACATATTTAAATGGCGAGAAGGATCTAAATGAAATTCGGATTCAAAAACGACGCAAAATGAAATTTCGGTAAAGTCCGGTTTTGATTTTCAAATTTTGCACCGAGAAAACATGCCGAGAGAATAATTTAATTTTTCCCAAAATTTTACTCAAATCTTTCCAAAATATTTTTCCCAATTTCCTAAAATTTTCCTATTTTATTTTATTTTTTTCTTTTTCTAGCGCCACTTTTCTAGGTGCTCGGCCGTGGCGCACCAAAACAGAGGCGGCGGCGGTGCTAGTGCGCAAGGAAACAGGGCGGCGGCGGGGCTTACCGGCGACGGCGGCCCTTGAGGAGGTGCGGTGGGGCACGGGGACCTCGGCGCACGGCGGCGACGATGCTTTGGGCTCGGGAAGGGAGAAGGGAGGGCGGCGGCGGTGCGGCAAAGGCGGGGTCGCCGGCCCTTTTATAGGTGCGGCGGGAGAGAAGATGGAGGAAGGGGGCCGGCGCAGCTCGGATGCCACACAACGGCGCTAGGGCTCGGGCCGGCTCGGGCGCGTGCGACGTGGCGCAGGGCGCGGCGCGCGGCGCGGGGCCTCGTCTTTGCGCCGTGCGCGCGAGCGCGGGCGGGGGTCCCGCGCGGGTCGGCGACGCGGAAACGATGGCGCGAGGCGCGGGCAGGGGCGGTACGGGCGCGGCGAGCGCGCGAGGGCGCGAGGCGCGGCGGGGTCGGCGCGGTTGCGCGTGCACGCGGCGCGTGGCGCGCGCGGGGTAGGGGCCGGGCACGCGCGCGCGGTGCGAGGCGGGCCGGACGCTGGCGAGCGCGGCGCGGCGTGTGTGTCGCGCGTGGGCGGGCGCGGTACGGCGTCGAACACTTGGCGCAGCGTGAGCAGTGCAATTTTGCAATTTTCCCGATTTTTGATTTTTAATTCCTATTTTCATTTTCCTCCCTCTAAAAATTCCAAAGTAAATTCCCATATTCAAACATAATTTTTAATACTATATTTTCAACTTTTTCCCCACTTTTATTTCCCCACAGTATTTTTCATATTTATTTATTTAAATCCCTTTTCCTAATTTTCATACTTCACCCATTTATTTTCCAAAAATTTCCCAGATTTCGAGTAAGACTCCCAAATATTTTATTATTTATTTTGTGTCCTAATTTATCTTCCCCAACCACAATTACTATTCTTTTTCTCCCAATTCGTATTTTCATAAATCCGCACTTCATTCTACGATTTCATTTAAAAATCCCTAATATGGAATTTTGCATTTTCTTTCCGACAAACTCCAAATCATCCCCAAACACCGAAAGAGAATTGATCACAACTAGATTTATGCAATGAGCGGCAAATAAGAAGCAACAAACCCGAGGAAGAAGCAACAAGCGAAGGTTTTTGAAAGTTCTGATTTTTATGTTTCCGATTTCAGTTTCTTCGATTTTCAGGATGTTACAACTTGCCTCCATGGTTGTGTCTGAAGCAACCATATTGGATGATGTCCATGTTGGTACCGGGACCAAAGTCTCCAGGAATGAGCATTGATGTATATCTGCAGCCATTGATTGATGAGCTAAAAGAACTTTGGGAAAGGGGTGTCGAGACTTGGGATGCAAAAGAGAAGAAGAACTTCACCATGCGAGCTGTTTTCCTCTGGACCATCAATGATTTCCCTGCATATGCCATGCTTTCTGGTTGGAGCACAAAAGGCAAGTTTGCATGTCCGTACTGCCACAAAGATACATATTATTTATGGCTGAAATATGGGTTCAAGCATTGCTACCTGGGACATCACCGTTTTTTGCCCAAGAACCACAAGTGGAGAAAGAACAAAATCAGCTTCAACAACATGGTTGAAACCATGGAATCTCCGATGCCATTGATGGGAGAGCAGGTGTTGCAACAATTTCGAGTTTTGAGCAACTAGAATTTGGGAAGACGGCAAGGAAGAGGAAGCGGCGGAATGAAGATAATAGATGGCACAATTGGAGGAAGAAGAGCATTTTTTTGAACTTCCTTACTGGGCATCATTACTTTTAAGGCATAATTTGGATGTCATGCACATTGAGAAGAACATCTGTGAGAGTATTTTGGGGACACTGCTGGACATAGAAGGGAAAACTAAGGACACCGAGAAGGCTCGCCTTGACCTGCAACATTTAGGGATAAAACTTTTACCCTTGGTGGTACGAGGCATATTGCCTAAAGATGTTATAGTCCCCTTGATTGAGCTTAGTATGTTTTTCAATGCTATATGTTCCAAGGAACTAGACACTGTAGAACTTGACCGCCTGAGCATATCTATTAAGGAGACACTTTGTCAGCTAGAGATGATATTCCCACCTGCGTTTTTTGATATAATGGTACACTTGCCAGTTCACCTAGCAGATGAGGCTAAACAAGGTGGTCCTGTGTGTTATAGATGGATGTATCGAATTGAGAGATATCTGCGTACACTAAAAGGATATGTGAGGAATAAAGCATACCCTGAAGGTTCAATAGCAGAGGGGTATATATCTGAGGAGTGCATGACATTTTGTTCTTGCTTCTTGGAAGACGTCGACACGAAGCTTAATCGTCCAGAGCGTAATCAAGGTGCTGCAGTGGATGAACCACCATCTGGACTAAGCATTTTTTGGAGTATTAACTACAGTAAGAAGGGAGGTACAATTGAGTTAATACCTCCTGGTAAGATGCATCAGCTGAGGCACTATATACTTACAAATTGTGATGAGGCAGCGCCATGGATTAAGTAAGATTGACATTTAAATTTGATTTTGTTTCTACCCTTTTGTGCTATGTACTTTATTAAGCAAACTAAGACATTTTGTTTTAACTGCAGAAAGCATTTGGACGAGCTAACCAAATTAGGTACATGAAATGTTGAAGTGCGGCACAAGGCCCATTTTGTAGGTTGGTTTGAGCGTGAAGTGAGTTAATGTTTTCATGTGTTGTAATGGTGGCAAACTAATGCTGCTTTGTAATTGCTAACATATTTTTTTAACATCATGCAGATAAGGAAATTGTACGAACAAGGGAATGCAAGCGAAATGTTGTATGCACTTTCGCGTGGTCCTGACAACCGAGCTCGTTTTTTTAATAGATGTTCCATAAATGGATTCTTGTTTCGAACAGCATCTGCTGACAAGAATCTTAGTACACAGAATAGCGGTGTTGTCGTGAAAGGAGATGATAGTACCGGAAATATGAACTGGTACGGCGTGATTCAGGAAATATTGTCAATTGAATTCTCTGGTGAAAAGGAAGTTGTACTATTTCAGTGCGAATGGTATGATGTTCCTGCAGGAGGCAAAAATAAAGGGAGAGGTTACAGTCAAGATCAATATGGGATTATTGATATTGATACAACACGATTTTGATACAGCGGTGATCCTTATATTCTAGGTACACAAGCTGAGCAAGTCGTTTATGTTAAAGGTGTCAAGAAACCCAATTGGTGCAGTGTTCTCAGAATGAAACCTAGGAATCTATTTTCCATGCACAAGTAAAAAATATTGGAGATGTGTGTGAAATTGATCTGGATTCACTAGTCGTGGAAGTGGAATGTATGACTGTACAACAGGAACATGAAGAGTTAGCAAGCTGGAGGAGGAATGACATGGAAGGGGTTAATGTATATGCATCGTGATTGACGGGTTGATTGTGGCCTCATGAGATGAACCAAGCGAATCTCGGTTGCCTCGGGATGAAGACGACGCGCGACACATATGTTGGTGACGGCTATGTTGCACCGCTTAATTCTTTGGGGCAAGATCCGGGTGATGAATTTTTTGTTTAATTTTTCCATCAAGCCCAATTCACCTATACAATAGCAGTCCAGGAGCACTGACTAGGAGGTAAACATTTAAGCATCTTTTTAAACACTAGTGAAATGGTTCCACTTTTTAGGTACCTGTTTTTTTAGCTGTGCTGAAGTTTCCATAGTGAAATGGTTGCTGTTTTTTTAGTTGAAGACACAAGTAATAATGTTATACAGTAGTGAAATGGTTCCTATTTTCAGGTACCTTTTTTTAGCTGAACTGAATTTTCCATAGTGAAATGGTTCCTGCTTTTTTGAGTTTTAATTCAAGTGGGTAGTACCTATTCAATCTTTGTATGCTACTGTTTTTTGCCCAAGGCATTAAGCCAAGGCATTTGTTTATGTTCTGGCAGGTTTCTCAAATGGTGGAGTGCAAGGGCAGCTGAAGAAGGGGGCAGAAGTGATCAAGACCAACTGTTGATGAGAAATCTCTCTGACGCGCTGGCCTGGGAGATCCGCTTGACTCTAGTGCAGGTCCTTCTCGGCTGCCTGTGCTGTGCAGGGCGTGCCAGTTGATTTGATCTGCTAATCAACAAGAAAAACAAGAGAATAGACGTTAAGCGTTAAGTTAGATCCCCACTTGGATCGGTGAGGGAATCCATGAACATATATATGCTATTCTAAACTATGTTTAAGCCAAGCGACCGGAATGGATCGGCTATACCGAGACAGCATCAGCCGCTTAACCTAAATACAGCAAAGAATAATAAATATATGGATCGACAACCTAGCCGATACTGGAAAGCTAACAAGGAATCGGCTAGTACTCCGATGAATCTTATAAAAGATATCACTCTGAATCAAATGCATAGCCTAGAAATCGGCCATCGGCTATCGATGATAGGCCGATTTCAGCTGCAGCATCGCGGAATACGATCTTAACATAAGAGGCAATCCTAATACAAATCTAATAATAAATATATTAAAAGAAACATATCAGGGCAAATAAAGGCCGGCTGAAACCTCGGCACTGTCTCTAGACAATATAAATCCATCCGAACAGATCACTGGCAGCTCTAAGAACGACTTAATAGTTCAAACATGATGCAGCATTAAGTATAAAAAGAACCCGATCTGTTGTAGCCGATTTATATCTCTCGAGATGGTGGATACCGCATATAAACCATCCAACCTTTAGATCTAGCTCTATTGGTGCAAGTTCTTGCTAGAGCGGCCAATGGCGGGATAGATCTAAACATTGATCTAATTTATACGCGCTATATGATAAATAGCGCAGTATAAACTCTTGATTCTAATGTGTCATTACGATGGAAGCACTAGAAGCAATAGAATATACCACTAATGACAAGCATTTACCTAGATCTGGGGATCGAAACGATGCAGCCCGTAGCCAAACAAAGTGCTCGTCTGAAGAAAGGTTGGCGATGCGCCGAAGGTTTGATTGATTGTGAATTATCTGAATGAATAATTACAGGGGGTCTCGGGTCCTATTTATACCCAAGATACAATTATCTGTACAAACCCTGGACTTTATCTAAACTACTATTTAAAACACAACATTATCCCGGAAAGGACCCATTTCGTGTTACAACTAACAATCTAAACAAACCCCTAGATTACGAGATACAATTGCCGTTACAGGACTCTATCCATAAGTGGCAATATCATTTAACGTGCAATTAACAACCGAATCTTCTATTTATCCTCAAACTTCTGCATTAGAAATGGTTTCATCTTTTCCGGACCTGAAATCGGCTATCGGCTACCTCTGTCCGATTCATCCTTAGCCGATTGGCCTCACAGCCGATTCACTTCTTAGCCGATGCGACCCCTGTCTCCGGCCGATCCGACTCTGCTTTGTCTTTGCAGACTTAGGAACTCAATTACCAAATTTCAGTGTTAACACATGCCCCCCAAATCCGTGATACGAAGTGTTGCGGATTTGCTTGCCTGTTCAAACTCTCGCTTCTTTCTTGACCTAAACCGCTTCGGCTTCTCCCCAAGTGCTCTTTCAATACCCACTCCCCTCGGCCGAGCCGCCCACGCCTTCACGGCGCACTCGGCCTCCTTCGCAAACAAGCCTCTTGCTTTCTCTCTCTCCTCCGACGATCTCACCGGTGCCCGTCGAACTCCGTCGCATCCTTCAGATCCATCTTCAGATCCATCAAGGCGGCTGTGGCACATCTGCGTAGCCTGGTGAAGAGCGTCCGGCCGGTGGCGGGGTATGAGGCCGACGACGTCAGAGCTATTGAAGAAATAGACCAGATCGGGCGGAGCGCGTGGCCAAAGCCGATTTTTGAAACGATGAGATTGTAACATTCGATATTACGAAATCGGCTAATGCCTCTTGTACTAGTCACACTTTTGTGCTAGGATTGGACAATCGTTTTAGTTGTTCTTGAAATCGGCTTTGCATCGTGCAATCTAATTTATCAATATTCTGCCACTGTGCTCGTAGATAAGACCGTCTGCTTGTAGATAAGATCGGCTTTCGGCTGTGCGCGGTGTCTTGAATTGCTTATGTTGAAATTGGCTCGGTCGCTCGTATCGTTTCGCGTTGCCGATTACGAGACTACACCATGACCGTTAGTGTTAGCGCTTGAACATTAGTCTCATTGGCTATCGGCCGATAATATCGAGTGCACCGCCGATTTGGCTTCATAGTCGACTCATCCAAATCGTATTTCAAGAACCCGTGAGTTACGAACGCGAGGTATCCAGTCTCGAGTAGTCACCAACCATTCAATGATTCCCAATGCTTTTAATGATGACCTCTTCGACTTCCATCTAAATCCGCATCTTTTCTTTCTATGAATGGACCCCTTCAGGCCTTCCCGAACACATCACAGCCGAAGAAGAAACTCACTCTCCAGGTGTACAATTTTCAGGTTCCAAGCTTTCATCAAGACCCCTCATGGCATCCTCAAGCTCATCGGTGAACCAGGTGATTTTCCAACCCATCCATCCTCACCATTTCTTTTCCCTAAGTACTTAGGAGTTAATCTTCTCGCAGCCGCTCCATCCCCTACGAGTGATTCTAGCGATCATGGACACCTCGTATGAACTGACGGCTAGCCAAGCCCGACAAGTGAGGATCAACTTACAGCGCTTCAGGGAACAAGATGCTCGTCACCCGTCAGCCAGGCCTCCAACAACCTCGGTAGCGTTCCGGCCGCTATTCCTTTGTCGTCTTCAACGCTCATGCGTCTCGACAGGATGGTAGCAAGGCAAACACGGCTTGCCAATGAACTGTTAATCACAACCACCGATGTAAGGGTCACTAGGCTAGAGTATTTGATCTTGGATGCTTTAGAGATAGAATCTCCGGAGGCCGTCAAGCAGGCCAGGCGGCCATCGAGACTATCTAGGAGACATGGAATCAAAATCGGCCTCATGCCGATTATGAATAAAAGTTGGTGACTTTTACACTGATTCAAGCATCGACCCAAATGCTGGGGTAATATTTCTTTAGATATTCGCAATCGGCCTGATTTTGCGATCGGCTTGTGTACATATATGCCCCCAAGTTTTGTTGATAGCTTCGGTGTCGACAAAATTGTGAGTTCGAGCCGTTCGCATATCCTTGCCGTCCCTATTGGCCAATCGTGAGCCGATTGTAGAAAACTTAGCAAAAAAATGTTGCATAAAAATGCCTAAAGGCGATGCCTCGTAAATGTAAGACATCGGTGTCGCAAATCATTTGAAGTAACCATAGCCGAATCACAAGTTGATCCATACGCTTGGGTAATATTTCTTTAGATATTTCCCATTAAGAGCCCTTCCAAATACTTCTCTGTCTAGTCCTTTTAGCATGTAAGCTCCTTTAGAGACGCATTTGTGGATCTTGAAAGGCCCTTCCCAATTTGGTGACCACTTGCCGAACTTGTTGTCTCTAGATCCGATCGGCAGTATCAATTTCCAAACGAGCTCACCTTCTTCAAAAGACTTAGGCACCACCTTTTTATTATAATGTCTAGCTACTCGTTCTTTATCTTTCGTGACTTTTTCCAAGGCCCTCATCCTGGACATAACTAAATCTTCTGATTCGTCCACCATCAGGTAATAATAATCGTCGGCTGTGAGTTGATCCTGTGCTGAATGCGCCTTGAGCCGACGACACTTTCCCATTGAAGCACTGCCTCATTTCCCATTGACCCGTGGCATGCCATCCGATACGCCCACAGTGACTCGGCTAATCGGCTGTGCCATTGTTTAGGGTGCTCAGAGATCTTTCTTTTAATCAACTTGATCAAACTTTTGTTTGAGGCCTCGGCTTGCCCGTTGGCTTGTGCGTAGTACGGCGAAGAATTGAGTAGCTTGATCCCCATGTCGTCGGCAAACTGGACAAACTCGTCTGATACAAAGATATATCCCTGATCTGTTGTTATTGTTTGTGGAACGCCAAATCGGTAGATGATTCGAGAAACTCGATTGCATCCTTAGAATCCACTTTCCTAAGGGGAATTGCCTCCACCCACTTTGTGAAGTAATCCGTTGCCACCAGGATAAATTTGTGTCCCTTTCTTGAGGGTGGATTGATCTGGCCGATCAAATCAATGCCCCATCCTCTGAACGGCCACGGCTTGATGATTGGGTTCATAGCCGATGCTGGTGCTCGTTGTATAGCGCTAAACTTTTGGCAATCCTGGCACCCCTTGTAATACTTGAAACAATCCTCCAGCATCGTCGACCAGAAATACCCTGCTCGGCGAAGCAGCCACTGCATTTTGTGGGCCGATTGATGTGTGCCACAGATGCCTTCGTGTACTTCCCCGATGGCCACCGTGGCCTGATTGGCTCCCAAGCACTTGAGCAGCACGCCGTCGATCGTCCGATAGTATAGGTCTTCATCGAGCAGCACGCATCGTAATGCCTTGTATCGTAGCTTCCTTGTGGCCGATTGAGAGGGGTTTTTGAGATAGTTGTAAACTTTGAATCTCCAGTCATCGGTTGTAATGGCGGCAACGTCCATGTCGACTTCTTTTAGCATTGGCCGATAGCCCGATGCCCCTTGAGCCAAGTCATTGGCCTCCGTGTTCTGCTCTCTGGGGATATGTTTCAAAGTAACTAGCCGAAAACCGTCTATTAATTCCCGGCATTGCCGATAATAGACCATCAGCACGTCATTTTTGCATTCATATTCTCCTGATAATTGGCTGATGACCAGCAACGAGTCTCCCATTATTTCGACGGCATCGGCCTCAACTTCCTTGAGTAGATGCAACCCTTTGAGGACGGCTTTGTATTCGGCTTGGTTGTTTGTACCGTGGGGGCTGATGGCAAAAGCAAACTCGAAGCTTGCCCCCCCTGGGCGAGATCATGACCAAGCCGATGCCACAGCCGTTGGTGCAAACCGAGCCATCAAACGTGAGAGTCCAAGGCATCATTTTCACTGAGCCGATTAAGTCATTTCTGTGCTCCACAATGAAATCGGCTATGGCTTGCCCCTTGACTGCCCTTGGTGCCTGATATCTTAGATCAAACTCTATTAGTGCGAAGATCCACTTCCGGACTCTTCCTTTGAGCACTGGAGCCGATAGCATATACTTAACTACATCGGCCTTGCAAATTACCATGCACTCGTTGGACAACAGATAGTGCCTTAACTTTGTACATGAAAAATAGAGGCATAGGCATAACTTCTCCACAGGTGAACACCTTGTCTCCGCGTCTAGCAAGCGTCGGCATGAGATAAAAGATGGCTTTTTCCTTGCCGTCGACCTCTTGGATTAGGACTGAGCCGATTGATTTGTCATCGGCCGATAGGTACGAGCTTGAACGGTATTCCCTTTTGTGGAGGCATTAAAACTGGAGGGGAGCTTAGATAATCTTTTATGTTGTCTAATGCCTTCTGCTGCTTTGCCCCCCATGTGAATGTCTGATCGGCTTTTAGCCCAAGCAGTGGTGTGAACGGCTCCATCTTTTCTGAGAGGTTGGCTATGAACCGTCTAATGAAGTTTACCTTGCCGATCAATGACTGGAGTTGTTTCTTGTTCTTCGGAGGCTGAATTGTCTTGATAGCATTTATGCTCCTTGGTGTGACTTCAATTCCTCTTTCATGGATGAGAAATCCCAGGAATTGCCGGCCGATACGCCGAACGCGCACTTAAGCGGATTAATCTTCGACCGTATTTCCTCGTCCGTTCTAACACTTGTCTTAGATCGGCAATGTGGCCTTCTATCTCCCTTGACTTGACAACCACGTCATCAATGTTTATCTCTACCAGCGAGCCGATCAAATCGTGGAAAATGTAATTCATGGCACGTTGATATGTTGCCCAGCATTCTTCGGATCGAACGTCATCACTACCCATTCGTACAAGCCGATTGCACCGGGACACCGAAAGCGGTCTTGTGGATGTCCTTGTCGGCCATGAATATTTGGTTATATCCTGCATTGCCATCCATGAAACCGATAATTTTATGGCACGAAGAAGCATCGACGAGCATATCGGCTATTGGCATCGGGTATTCGTCTTTAGGGGTTGCCTTGTTAAGATCTCTGAAGTCGATGCACACCCTAAGTTTACCATTTTTCTTTAATATTGGGACGATGTTCGAGACCCACTCGGCGTATCGGCAAGGCCGAATGAATCCCGCATCGTATAGCCGAGTGATTTCGGCTTTAATTGCATTGTACATATCGGCCTTAAACCTCCTGGGAGGTTGTTTGTGAAGGGTTACGCGGAGGCTACGCTAGCCGAAAACAAAAACTTTTAACCGCGCAAACCAGGGAACACTTGCAAGTAAGGGCCGATAGATCGTTACCGATTGGAGTGTGCGGCGGAAACACCAATCGGGGCTATCCGATCCGAACAGTGTAGCCAATTCTCGCAAGCCGATAGCCGATACCCGGGGACGGCCGATTCGCCAATCAGCCGATCGCGGAATGCCGTAGCCGATCCGAGTCGTCGACTATGTTCTCGCGCCTCGCTCCGATGCGCTCGACCGCGGCCGATTCCTCCACGGTGATGAACAGCCGCGCAACGTAGCGAGCGCCTCTACGGTATCCACACGTCCGGGGACGGAACGCCGAACGCCCGTGTGCTAGCACGCGATGCAAGGCTAGGGTTTGGCTCGAAAGTGGGGAGGGTTTCCGTGGAGTTTGATCTCGGCGACTTCTATTGCGGATTTGGTTTAAAGCGATCCAACTGATGTGTCGCAGCTCTCCACCCTCGCCCCTTTATATAGAGTTGGCCGACGGGACTAGTGGCCGATCAGGACTCTATTTCAAATCGGATCATATCCGAATCTCATAGAGTCGGCCGCCAATACGTCATAAGACCATAGGACTCTATCCGATCGGATCCCTATCCGATCGAGCCGTATCCGAGTCCAACTCGAATATCTATTCTATCCCCTTAAGCGTGCGACCCGTAGGTTCAGGTATACTCGGTTTCGGCTATAGTCTAACTTAGCCGATCGTCGGCTCGAGTCCAACTCGGCCGGCCGTCAACAGCGGCGCCTAGCGGCACATATTGACACCATAGTATACAAGAATAATATTGGCTCGAACCTGTAATGTGTACACAAATCCCTTTGCCTCACGATACCGAGTAAGCTATAGGCAAGATGTGTGCCATCTCTTCAATAGCTTAACCATTCACTCGAACTGTATTGGATTATCTATACATTAATTGACTCCCCAATCAACTTAGCATGGCCATGCATTTCCATAATCTATTACCTCGAGGGGCCCAGAGATATCTCTCCAAAGAAGGGGCAAATTCCATCTTGATCACTCACATCCCACTCCATGTTTCATAGCAAACCCGAAAACTACCTTTATAACTACCCGATTACGGAATAGCGTTTGGTCGTCCCAAAGTAGGCTACTACACACGTTGGAATCCATGGTGATCTCAGGTCTACCGACTTTGTACCAACACTACCGAGACCAACTAATGGCACATTAATTCTGTAGTGTCTCATGGTGGGTCTATCCAACAATGTGTTACGCAACACATATGTCCATGTTTATTGATTTGGTATCTCCATACCCATGATCTATGAGACATGATCATCAATCAATAAACATGTCGATCTTAGAATCATATTTGTTCCAACAATATGACATATGATCGAGGGATCGTTTAGAAATAGATTCATACGTAAAGAGTCTCATAAATAAGTCACGTACTTATTGATCAATACAAGATGTCTATTTCATGGAACCGAATAACACTTTATTCATTAATACATAAACATTGATTGTGATATCCAACATCTCGATGTTGCCTATAGAGCATATCACTAACAATCTCCCACTTGCACTAGAGTCAATCATGTAAGTATCTAATACCCATTGCTCTTGTGTGCGCCTCATGCTTCGGTGAGGAGAGGTTTTGTCGGCGGATCGGCTATGTTGAGATCCGTGTGCACTTTGCATATCTTGACATCACCTCTGTCCACTATCTCGCGGATGAGATGATATCGCCGAAGTATGTGTTTGGACTTCGATGTGACATTGGACCAATCGCACTAGTCATCACACCAAGCTCATAAATGAATTTCTTGATCCAAACAGTCTCCTTTGCGGCTTCCGAAGCGCAATGTACTCGGCCTCCGTTGTAGAATCAGCAACGAGTATCTGTTTGGAACTCTTCCAGCGATGCGCCTCCGTTCGAGGCAAAACACAAACCCAGATTGCGATCTATAATCATCCTTGTCTGTTTGGAAGCTAGCATCGGTGTAACCACTTACAACGAGCTCTTCTTCACCTCCATAGACTAGGAACATATCCTTAGTTCTTCTCAAGTACTTAAGGATATTCTTTCTGACGCAGTCCAGTGACCTTCACTGGATCGGCGGTATCTGCTCGTAGCACTCAAAGCGTACGAGACATCGGGCATGTACAAAGCATGGCATACATGATGGATCTAATTGCTGAAGCATATGGAACCATACCCATCTTATTCCGCTCATCATGTGTCCGAGGACACTGATTCTTGCTAAGATTAATGCCATGTGACATGGGCAAGAAACCTTTCTTGGAATCATGCATGTTGAACCTTTTCAACACCTTGTCAATGTATGTACTTTGGCTTAATCCAATTAGCCTCTTGGATCTATCTCTATAGATCCGAATGCTAATATGTATGCTTGCCTCCCTAAGTCTTTCATGGAAAAACTATTTTTCAATGAAGACTTGACGGATTCTAGCATAGGGATATCATTTCCAATCAACAATATGTCATCTACATATAAGATTAGAAATACAATAGCGCTCCCACGACCTTTTTGTAAACACAGGCCTCCTCTTCATTTTTTATGAAACCAAACCCTTTGATTACTTCATCAAAACGAATATTCCAACTCCGAGATGGTTGCTTCAATCCATAAATGGATTTACGTAGCTTGCATATCTTTCCGGCGATTGTGGATCGACAAAACCTTGAGGTTGTATCATGTATACATCCTCGCTTAGGTTTCCATTTAGGAAAGCCGTTTTGACATCCATCGCCATATCTCATACTCGAAATATGCAGCAATCGCTAGGATAATACGAATAGATTTAAGCATTGCGACGGGCGAGAAGGTTTCATCATAATCAACTCCTTGAATCTGTTTAAAACCTTTCGTCACCAATCGCGCCTTATAGATGTGAACATTTCCATCCATATCGGCCTTTTCTTAAAAACCCATTTGCACTCAATGGTTTTGACGCCATCAGTGGATCAACCAACTTCCAAACTTGATTATCATACATGTATTCTATTTCGGATTTCGTGGCTCCAAGCCACTTGTTGGAATCGGGTCCAACCATTGCTTCCTCATAGGTCTTAGGCTCATCGTTGTCCAACAACAATATATCACGTTGTTTCACACTGTGTACCTTTCGGGCGCATGACGTGATCTTTCGACCTCCGTGGGGCTGGTGTATCTACAAGCGGTGGCGCAACACTTTGCTCCTCTGTTGTGGTTCGTGGTCGTTGAAACATTTTCGGTGTTTCTTGAACTTCTTCAACATACACCCTGCTCCCACTAACCCTTCTTGAAAGAAACTCTTTCTCCAAGAAGACACCGTGTCGGGCGACAAACACTTTGCCTTGTTCCCGATTATAAAAGTAATATCCCTTGGTTTCCTTAGGATATCCCACAAAGAAGCACTTGTCAGATTTGGGTGTGAGCTTGTCGGACTATAAACGCATTACATAAGCCTCACATCCCCAAATTTTGAGAAAAGACAAACTAGGGGTTGCCCTGTCCATATCTCATATGGTGTCTTTTCAACCGACTTAGATGGAACTCTATTTAGTGTGAGCGCAATTTGTTTCAAGAGCATATCCCCGGAAGGATAACGGAAGATCACTTTGGCTCATCATCGACCGTACCATGTCCAACAAGGTGCGATTTCTTCGTTCGGACACTCCGTTCCATTGTGGAGTTCTGGCGGAGTCAAGCGTGGAACAATTCCACAATCTTTCGATGATTACCAAACTCTTGGCTCAAGTATTCTCCTCCACGATCGATCATAGAAACTTGATTGTTTTCCCTAAATGATTATGTACTTCATTCGGAATTCTTTGAACTTTTCAAAGGATTCGGACTTATGCCTCATTAAGTAGATATAACCATATCTACTAAAGTCATCGTAAAGGTAATGAAGTACGATAACCACCTCTCGGCCGTTGAGCTCATTGGTCCACATACATCGGTATGTACGAGTGCCAACAAGTCACTTGCTCTCTCACTATGTCCCGTGAAAGGTGCCTTTGTCATCTTACCAAGTAAACAAGACTCACATGTCTCAAATGATTCAAAATCAAAAGAGTGAAGCAATCCATCCTTATGGAGCTTCTCCATGCGTTTCTTATTTATATGGCCTAAGCGACAATGCCGGATAAACGTGTGGTTTATATCATTAGAGAGTTGCCTTTCGTATTAATGTTATAGATGGGAGACGCTTCAAAATTCAAAACGTATAATCCATTCACCAATGGAGCATGAAAATAGAACATATCTCGAGATATATTGAACAACCATTGTTCATTGATCTAAAATCATATCCTTCCGCTTGCAAACATGAAGCGGAAATAACATTTTGACATAGTGTTGGAATACAATAACAATTATTCAATTCCAAAACTAATCCACGAAGGTAGATGAAGTGGTGCGTGTCGACGGCAAGCGTAGCAACGCTTGCTCCATTGCCGACGCGCGGGTTCACCTCACCCCTTCTCAATCCTCTACTTCTTCTCATTCCCCGCAACGACTTGCAAATATGAGCTACGATCCGGTATCAAATACCCAAGAGTCGGTAGGTGAAGTAGCAAGATTAATGTCTATAACATTAATACCTGAAGCGAAGTCGTACTTTGCTTCTTTTTGAGATCCTCCATGTACTTCTTGTAGTTTCTCTTCTAGTGGCTGTCTCCTTGCAATAGAAGCAAACGGCATCGATGCCGCCGACCCCTTCTTGCCCTTCTTTGCATTGGAGGCACTCGCGATCTCTTCGGGAGTTAACTTCCTCTTGGTGCAAAGTTTCTTGACGGTGGTTTGCGCTTAGCCTTACGCATCATCATCACATGATGACCATTTTTCTGGATACTCTCCTCATTTGTCTTTAGCATCCCATGCAATTCAGCCAAGGTTCTATCCATATTGTTCATGTGATAGTTTAATATGAATGGCTCGAAGCTCGGAGGGAGCGGCGGAGAATCACATCGGTAGCCAACTCTTGGCTAAGGGGAAAACCTAGTTTTCCGGACTCTCAATATAGCCAATCATCTTTATCACATGCGGATGACGGGATTCCCTCAACAAGCTGCACGCAAACAAGGACTTCGAAGTGTTGAACCTCTCGGCACCGAGCTTGGTTCTCAAACATGCCACGCAGTCCCCGAATAATAGTGTGAGCATCGTGCTCTCATATTGCTTACGAAGCTCGGGGGACATTGTAGCAAGCATGAGACAACTTATGTCTAGGGCATCATTAGTGTGCTTCTAGTAAGCTCTCCGTGCGGTTGCGGTGGCATTATTTGGCAAATCCTCGGGATAGAGTACTTCAAGAACGTACTCCTTACGCTCTTGCTTGAGAACAATTCTCAAGTTGCGATACCAATCCATAAAGTTTGTTCCATTTAATTTTTCCTTTTCGAGAATAGATCGCAAATTAAAAGCCTTGGGTGTAGTATTAGCCGCCATTTATTCTACAACGAAAAAGCAAAGTTTAGCACAATGTTTATGCTATGTCTATTGTTAAACAATTTAACATTAGACTCCCATTACGTATTTTCCACTTTCCCTCTAGGTTACGTATTGGGTCAAGATCCACATGTTAATTAATTTTCTAGTGAGCTTTGGCATCTTTGCTAGAAAATTAGTAACATCGATAAGCAACACCTTGCTAATCACATCTCTATGTGACTCTTGTTGTTGGTGTGGCATCTCCATGCCCCGGTGCCAACCTATGCCCCAAGGCCCAAAACTGTTTTGATAGCCTTGTTAAGTAAACCAAATGCTCCGCTGTATATGTCCGACATATACCCCTCGTGTTATGATAGAGAATGGCACTCTGCTTTGGCGGACCCACCATTGACAAGCATAACGGTGACAGTGCAACATTTGGAAGGGCATCATTACTACTTAATTTTGTGAGGGATGCTATCCTATCAAACAAACATATCACATATATGAAAGCGAGGTAGAATAGCATGAAGTAGTATGGCCCCCTTCACATGGTGATCTCCATCTCCATGCAGGTATAGAGGATCTCTATCTTCATCACCGTTCTTCCAAGTGCCGAATGCTTGATTTCTTCAAACTAAGCTACTACTATAGAAGCTCTAATTGAAGATTACATCGACTCGCAGGTCGTGAAAGAATATTACAAGCATTGCACGTATGAAAGAATATTACATGCATCACATGCATCTCATACATACAATAGGGCCATACCATCTCAAAGCATTCTCTGCAAAAACAAGTTAGGCGTAGAAACATTTTGTACCTATCGCAGAGAAACGGCATCGAGACGACCTATAAGGGGTACGCACACGGCGGTTCGGGCGTGCAGGAACACCACACGAAATTCATAGATCCAATCTATGAAATCGCTTACGGAAACCATGTCGGCATAATCATATTATGTCGTCCCGATACACTATCAAGGGAGATGGTTTGCGCAGGCGCGAGGCAACAAACAAGATCGGACTACGAGATAGCTTCGGCATAATCACATTATACCGTTCCGATACACTATCAAGGAACGCTATCTCGAAGCCGACTCAAACCGAGTTCTATGGATATTGCTTCGATGTAATCACATTACGCCGTTCGATACACTATCAACGAACGCAATTACCATCAACTCTCCTCAACAAATCCCGTAAACCGATTGATCTAATCAACCCGTGCGCAAAACTTGTTGCGAGATCCAATCTAAAACCCGAACTAAGCAAGATTAGCTCGATACCACCGAAGGGTTACACGGAGGCTACGCTAGCCGAAAACAAAAACTTTTACCGCGCAAACCAGGAACACTTGCAAGTAAGGGCGATAGATCGTTACGGATTGGAGTGTGCGGCGGAAAGCCAATCGGGGCTATCCGATCCGGAACAGTGTAGCCAATTCCCGCGGCCGACGGCCGATACCCGGGGACAGCCAATTCGCCAATCCCGATTCGCAGAGATGTCGTAGCCGATCCGAGTCGTCCGCTGTGTTCTCGTGCCTCGCTCCGATGCGCTCGACCGCGGCCGATTCCTCCACGAGCGGATGAACGGCGCGCAACGTAGCGGCGCCTCTACGGTATCCACATGTCCAGGGACGAACGCCGAACACCCGTGTGCTAGCACGCGATGCAAGGCTAGGTTTTGGCTCGAAAGTGGGGAGGGTTTCCGTGGAGTTTGATCTCGGCGACTTCTATTGCGGGTTCGGTTTAAAGCGATTCAACTAATGTGTCGCAGCTCTCCACCCTCGCCCCTTTATATAGAGTTGGCCGGCGGGACTAGTGGCCGATCGGGACTCTATTTCAAATCGGATCCTATCCGAATCTCATAGAGTCGGCCGCCCATACGTCGTAAGACCATAGGACTCTATCCGTCGGATCCCTATCCGATCGAGCCGTATCCGAGTCCAACTCGAATATCTATTCTATCCCCTTAAGCGTGCGACCCTGTAGGTTCAGGTATACTCGGTTTCGGCTATAGTCTAACTTAGCCGATCATCGGCTCGAGTCCAACTCGGCCGACCGTCACGACGGCGCCTAGCAGCACATATTGACACCATAGTATACAAGAATAATATCGGCTCGAACTGTAATGTGTACACAAATCCCTTTGCCTCACGATACCGGTTAAGCTATAGGCAAGATGTGTGCCATCCCTTCAATAGCTTAACCATTCACTCGAAGAACCGTATTGGATTATACATGCGTTGATTGACTCCTCAATCAACTTAGCATGGCCATGCATTTCAATAATCTATTACCTCGAGGGGCGAGAGATATCTCTCCAAAGGAGGGCAAATTCCATCTTGATCACTCACATCCCACTCCATGTTTCATATCAAACCCGAAAACTACCTTTATAACTACCCGATTACGGAATAGCGTTTGGTAGTCCCAAAGTAGGCTACTACACACGTTGGAATCCATGGTGATCTCGGGTCTAATGACTTTGTACCAACACTACACGAGACCAACTAATGGCACATTAATTCCTGTAGTGTCTCATGGTGGGTCTATCCAACAATGTGTTCTCCAACACATATGTCCATGTTTATTGATTTGGTATCTCCATACGCATGATCTATGAGACATGATCATCAATCAATAAGCATGTCGATCTTAGAATCATATTTGTTCCAACAATATGACATATGATCGGGATCGTTTAGAAATAGATTCATACGTAAAGAGTCTCATAAATAAGTCACGTACTTATTGATCAATACAAGATGTCTATTTCATGGAACTGAATAACACTTTATTCATAAATACATAAACATTGACGTGATATCCAACATCTCCATGTTGCCTCTAGGGCATAGCCTTCCTTAATCGGCGGTGATGGACCGATATCGATCGGTTGAGGCAGGACATCTCGAAGTACTCCCGAGCAAAACAATCTTTATATTCTTTTAGTAATTCAATAAGTTGGGATCTACAACGAGGAGACAGATTTTTGCTAATGTACGTCAGCCTCGGCTTATCACCAGAGCCGATGTCAATTTCTTCTAGTTCGTCGGCCGACGTGAAACCTTGCCCTAGCTTGCCATCGTCTTCATCCGCGGTGTTGATGCCGAGAACGCTCGAGCCCTCCACCATGTCTTATTCAAAGTAGCAGCTGCAGCTGGTCATTTCCAATCGGTTGTATTGTGGAACTGGAAACATTCAGAAAATCGGCTTGGCAGATTTTCCCGAATAAACAGTCGATGCCTTCGATTTCCCAAAGCAGCAAATCGGCATTGACGATACTAGCTGACATGTCGGCTAGCACGATCTCGATCTTGTCGCCGTCCCATTGGATCGGGCTCGATGCATTGTAGAAGGGATGCAATAGTTAGCGTGTATCCAGTCCCTTCCGAGCAGCAGGCTGTAAGACAAAGAATGTTGTGGGCACGGTCTTGTTACCGACGGTCAGCTCAACGTTGAGGACGCCCTTGGTTTCCGATGGGTTGCCACCGAAGTCTTTGAGCACCATGTTGGTTTTTATCGGATCTTCGGCTCCCTTGCCTAGCTTTCGAATGTCGTGTAAGGCATGAGGTTGACTGCAGCTCCCCATCAACTAGCATTTATGAAATCGGCTTGCCGTTGATGAATCCTTTAACATACAACGACTTTAGGAGCCGATTTTCGGTTCCTTCGAGTTTGTCGAAGACAACCTGATCTGGTGAGATTGCTAGTTTTGCCAGGTCATCTTCAATGGTGTTCTGCATCGGCCAGGAGTGCTTGAACTCGGCTGGCAACACGAATACCATGTTAACCAATGCGAAATTTTGCCTTTCCCTTTGGCTGCCCTCCTGGCTTTGATCGGTGGGCTTTCCTCGGTTTGCTCTTCGTCATCGTGGCAGCTTTCCTTTTGGGTACCCACCGCCTTTTGATTCTGCCCGAGACGGCGTTGTTCGTGGATCATTTGCTGCACTTCATCTTCCCTCCCTTCATGGTTAAGGCGTTAAACCCTTCTTTTCTGTGTCTTCGTGAAGAGATCGGACGGGCACCATTGGGGGTTGGCCGATTCCTCATCGTCGGCCTCTTCATCGTCACGGTTGTTCCCATCATGGTTTTCGTCGACGAAGGAATCCTGGTGTATCGGGCCTAGCCGATCATGGACAGACCGCCGCCTTTGGTTTAGCTCAACGGCTCTGGGGACGAACCGGGTCGGACTTGTAGACGGTGATCTCCTGTGCTCGTCGTTGCGGTGATCATTGTAGGTCGGGCAATCGTCCAATGTTGGCAGTCTCATGCCGGATTCCCAGCAGTACCTGAAAAAATCACAATGCCAATGTGGGTCGGCATTGTCATGGTTTGCCTCGTATCGTCGGCTTTGGGTGTCCGGTTCGCGCCGACGAGGTGCTTCATTGTAAGCTTCTTCCTGCCGAAATAGGTACTGATGGCGGTATCGGCTACGTTCATGGATCGGCCATCGGTCGACCGATCTGACGACTGGGCGTACCATATTAATTGGCGCGGTGTGACATTCAATTTGATCGCCTTCTGTCTTGGCTCCGATCGGTGTATTGACTAAGCCGTGCGCCATTACATTACGTCGATCGGCTTGCCAGGGCCGGCTTGGCGCATTGACCGGAAGAGATTGTCGTCTACCTTCATCGGCCGATTTGAGTCGGCGAACTTCAGCTTCCCGGCCGATTGCCGACTGGATTTCTTGTCGAAGACCTTGCAATCATTGGTGGCGTGGGATCTGGAGTTGTGCCACTTGCAATATTTCTTTTTCTTCAACTCTTCGGCCGACGGGATCACGTGATTTTCAGGCAACTGAATCTGCTTCTCCTTGAGCAGCAAATCAAAGATCTTGTCAGCCTTGGTGATGTCGAAATCGTATCTTTCTTCTTTAGCCGTCTTCAGCAGCCATTGGCAGACGATGGCCTTTTTGTTCTTGGCCCATTCGGTTGCTGCCACTTCTGCGTCATCGTTGTCGGACCCGTAGTCTGACTCAACGACGACCTGAGTTATATTTTTGACGGCCTTCCTAGTGTCTTGGAATCGCTGCTCATGGGCCGTCACCTTCTGCGCCAAGTGGGCCAAGCTGTCAAAGTCCTGCGCAGAGAATCGTTCTCGGATTGGCGCGATCAGACCATGAAAAGCCAAATCGGCCGGTGGGCGTCGATAGCACCAGGCTGTAACATCGGTTCCTCATCTCCCTGAAGCATTGGATATATTCTTGGACCGATTTGTTGTGTTTTTTGCGATGTTGGTTGGTCAGGTCCGACAACTTCATCTCGTGGTTCTTGCCGGAGTAGAAATAGCTATGAAATTGTTTTTCAAGATCGGCGCGGCTACGAATCGAGTTGTAGGGCAATGAGGAGAACCAGGTAAAGGCCAAAGTGCTCTGGATAGGGATACCGATACATGTTCCCTGAATCTTTTGGCTTGAGGCCGAATTGATCGTGCATGACATCTGCGATCAAATCGGCCCATGTCCGGTGGCCTTGCTGTATCGGCTCGTATGGGTCATACGGCGTGGGTGCTTGCCGATATAGCGGTGGTGTTGTCTGAGGCCTGTAATGATGATCTTGACGGCCTCCTTGGTACTGGTAGTGATGATCAGCAGGAGGTGGCCGAGGCGCCGGTGGTGTTGGTGGTCTGAAAGCAATTGCCGGCCACCTGGCGCCGTGCTGATCTATCTACGGATCAATCGGCTCCAACTACCAATTTTCATTGAACATATTAGTGAGTTGATCTTGGGGCAGTGGCTGCTGTCGGTTCAGCACACTAATTGCCGGCCGTATAGTCGAGTCACCTGGATTTGGCTGACCGAGAGCTCCTCCTAGCGGCCCTTGTTGCGCTAGCGGTGGGATCGGCCGATTCTGTGTGACAAGCATCCTGTAACCAGGAAATTGGCCATCTGTGAAATATGTTGGCCCCCGTTACAGCTGGTCGGCTCTCTTGGCATCGACCACAATAGCGATCATATTATTGAGAGTACGTATTGACCAGGATGCTACTTTGGTTGACCAATGCGTGATGAACGGTCGAGTCAATCCGATCTTTTAGAGAGTATACAGTCGAATCATCCTGTACCTGGGTCGGCTCTTCCACCTTCTGTTTGCCTTTCGCATCACTAGAGGAGGATGCCTTGGAATCGTTCAGGCTGAACTTATATTTCTGATGCACGACCCCGGATCTTGTTTGGGTGAAAGATTGCAAGTAGTTAGCCCGGAGCTCTTCCACCATCTTCTTATACTCGGCTTGCTTGTTCGGCCGATAAGCTGTTCCATCTTTACGGGCACAATGTTCTCTGCATAATCTTTGGGGCTCTTGGAGTCGACCATCTTGCTAGGTGAATCTATGCGTCAGTCGAGCCAACAAAGAAGGTCCCACCGGCGTGCCAAGAAGCGTGTTGATGAGAAATCTCTCTCACACCGGCTGTGAGATCTGCTTGACTCTAGTGCGGGTCCTTCTTTGCATGTCTTTGTGCATGGTGTGCCGATTGATTTGATCGCTAATCAACAAGAAAAACAAGAGAATAGGCGTTACGCGTTAAGTTAGATCCCCACTGGATCGGTGAGGGAATCCATGAACATATATATGCTATTCTAAACTATGTTTAAGCCAAGCGACCGGAATGGATTGGCTATACCGAGACATCATCTAGCTTAACCTAAATACAGCAAATATAATAAATATATGGATCGACAACCTAGCCGTCTTGGAAAGCTATCAAGGAATCGGCTAGTACAGATGAATCTTATAGAAAGATATCACTCTGAATCAAATGCATAGCCTAGAAATCGGCCATCGGCTATCGATGATAGGCCGATTTATGCGGCATCCGAAGAATGCGATCTTAACATAAGAGGCAATCCTAATACAAATCTAATAATAAATATATTAAAATAAACATATCATGGCAAATAAGGCCGGTGAAACCCTGCACGTCTCTAGACAATATAAATCCATCCGAGCAGATTATTGGCGGCTCTAAGAACGACTTAATAGTTCAAACATGATGTAGCATTAAGTATAAAAAGAACAACCCGATCTGCTTGTAGCCGATTTATATCTCTCGAGACGGTGGATACCGCATATAAACCGATCAACCTTTAGATCTAGCTCTATTTGCCGCAAGTTCTTGCTAGAACTGGCCAATGGCAGGATAGATCTAAACATTGATCTAATTTATACGCGCTATATGATAAATAGCGCAGTATAAACTCTTGATCCTAATGTGTCATTACGATGGAAGCACTAGAAGCAATAGATTATACCACTAATGACAAGCATTTACCTAGATCTAGGGATCGAAACGATGCAGCCCGTAGCCAAACAAAGTGCTCGTCTGAAGAAAGGTTGGCGATACGCCGAAGGTTTGATTGATTGTGAATTATCTGAATGAATAATTACAAGGGGTCTCGGGTCCTATTTATACCCAAGATACAATTATCTGTACAAACCCTGGACTTTATCTAAACTACTATTTAAAACACAACATTATCCTGGAAAGGACCCATGTCGTGTTACAACTAACAATCTAAACAAACCCCTAGATTACAGATACAATTGCTGTTACAGGACTCTATCCATAAGTGGCAATATCATTTAATGCGCAATTAACAATCGAATCTTCTATATGTCCTCAAACTTCTGCATTAGAAACGGTTTCATCTTTTCCGGACCTGAAATCGGCTATCGACTGCCTCTGTCCGATTCATCCTTAGCCGATTGGCCTCGCAGCCGATTCACTTCTTAGCCGATGCGACCCCTGTCTCCGGCCGATCCGACTCTGCTTTGTCTTTGCAGACTTAGGAACTCAATTACCAAATTTCAGTGTTAACACCATCGCACTCTACTATCACAGGAAGATGGTGCTCCAACGAAGGAACTTACAGATGATCATGTATGCTGGAAACGTCTAGTGTCTGTCCTAATGTCACTCTGTTGGCTTTGAGGGTGATGTCCCCGGAGCACGGTTTCTTTGTGTTGTCTATCTTCAGCTATGTGGGGCTCTGGAATTTGGTTTTATTGTTTCTTCTTTAGAACTTGGTGCTTGCATGTCGGTGGAGCCCTGTGCACTCTAGGACATGACTAGCAGTTGTGCTTTTGGTTTCACCGCAAACATTCTGAACTTGGTGATGAAATTTGGTAAGCCGTCTTGGAAAAAAATGTAAGGTTTTGAATCTCGACGACATCAATATCATTCGGCATGTATGTTGGTACATTGATATTTTACAACAACGGGGTTTTCGGGTTTCTTTCCGATACAAATTCTTGAACCTACATTTATTGTAGCATGAGCTAAGTAAAAGAAGCATTTTCTTTTTTTGGGTCATGACGGATCCAGTGATTTAACAAGTAATATATAATCTCAACAAGCAATCTTCCTTCCTAAGATTTTTTGTATATGTTTATATTTATAAAATCATAACTTTACAACCAAATAAAATATTGCATTTTTTGTGCTATTTTTGTAGAGTTATTTTGTGCTATTTTTACAACCAAATAAAACATCCGCTACAACAATTTTTTTGCCTTCTTTTAGAGTTCTTGCAACCAAATGAAAGTGTTGCCATAACATATCTTATTGTAACAACATAAATGTGTTGTCATATTATAACTTATTGCAACAAAGTAAATGTGTTGTCATGTTATAACTTATTGCAACTAAATTAACGTGTTGCAGAGGAAGATGTTCATCCTACTACGCCGGGAAGATGAGATACATACAAAAACTGATGAAACCTAACACTCCACCTAGCCTAGTGCAGCGGTAGTGGTGATGAGTCCTACTTTAGGCGTCGCGGGTTTGATTCCAAGCTGCGGCAAATTTTTTTTACTTATTTTGTTGTGGTGTTATAACTTATTGCAACAATATAAAAGAGTTGCCATAATATCTCTATCGCAACCATTTGAACGTGTTGCCACAATCTATCTATTACAACAACCTAAACGTGTTGCCATAATATCTCTATTACAACCTATGAACGTGTTTCCACAACCTATCTATTGCAACAACTTAAATGTGTTGCCATAATATATCTATGGCAACCATTTGGATGTGTTGCCATAACCTCTCTATTGCAAAAACAAAATCATGTAGCAATAATATCTCTATCGCAACCACTTGAACGTGTTGCCATAACTTCTCTATTGCAACAACATAAACGTGTTGCCATAATATCTCTATCGCAATCTTACGATTAAGTGTTGCGATTATACATGTCTATTGCAACACAAAAAAAACTTTTACAACACCACCAAAATTGTTGTAAAAGCCCCCCAATATTGCAACAATTTCATGAACTCGTTGCAATAGAACAGCCTATTGCAACTAATTGTATGATGTTGGCAAAACTTTGGTTGCTATAGGGTGAAAACTACGTAGTGCTTGTGTGTCCTATCGGATGGCTTGTCATGGATCGATCCAAGTTCCTCCTTACAAGCTAGTTTATGGGCATGAAGCTATGTTAACGTGGGAAAGTGTCATCGGCTCAAGGAGAATTGATTTACAAGATGAGTTGACGCGATGATTATCATAATCTTATGGTGGATGAATAAGAAGAGTTGGTTCAGTCTAGGATGTGTGTTTTGGAAAAAGTTACAAGAGATAAGGAGAGATCACTCATCATTATAATAAGAAAGTTGTTCCAAAATCTTTTTCAGAGGGCGAGCTGGTTTGGAAATTGATTTTGCCGGTTGGAACTTGTGATAATAAATTCGGCAAGTGGTCACCAAATGGGAAGGGCCCTTTTGGATCTACAAGTCTATTTCTAAGGGAGCTTATATGTTGCAAGGGCTTGATGGAGAAGTTTTTGAAAGGGCTCTCAATGGGAAATATTTGAAGAAATATTATCCAAGTGTTTGGATCAATTCATGATTCGGCTGGATTATGCCGATACATGGTAGCTGATGTGTTAACTTCGCCTTTAGATGGCCGATATAAGTTATATTGTCCTTAGTCTTTTTAACTTATCATAATCGGTTGTGTTCTGCCGATGTGTGATGGCCGATATTTGTGATATCGCCCTTAGTCAAGACATAATTTTATCAATGTTTGTTTGACATTGTAAAATTACGGGAGCATACATGCATACAAAATATGTGTACTTTTTTTAAAAAAAATTACAAAAGTTATATTACAAGAATCAGCATAAGAGTTTACAACAGTTTCAAGCTCCTATTGCTGAGGAACCGGCTCATCCAGACACAAGCTTGTTTATAGCCGATATAGCCCTTTGCCTAATTTGCTCTATTTCTTCAATGGCTTGGGCGTCGGTAGCATCGGTTCCTGGGGATCACCATCAGGGTCTTGGTTAGATCTGACAAATGCTTAACAGATGTCTTCAACTTGGATTTTTGCTCTTCAATGGCCCTGGGGAGATCAGCAAGTTTTTGCTTTTTCGATGCTAAGTCAGTATTGCATTGCTCCAGTTCGGCTAGTAGCTCCGCCTTACGATTCTCCAGCTGATCAATGCTGGCCTGAATGGAGCATGGTCCAGCGATCGTCTCATCAAGCTTAGCCTTGTCTTAGGTGATTAATTGTCGATTAGCTTGGATGGTGGCTTCAAGATCTTTCCTTTCTCGTCGATCAGTAATTCTTTGACGTGCCCTTTCCAGCTTGAATCGGTATTGTTCAAGGAACACTGCTTGGGAGATGATGTCAGCAATGTTGTTTGGGATTTGGTCTTGGATTTCTTCAAACCTTGCTCTGATCGGCCCTCAATCAACGACCAAGCTATCCAAGGAGCTCTCTAGCCGATGAGCAATCTCTAACAGTGTAATCTTCAGGTCATTGGCAAGGGAGGTTAGGGCTTTGCTTGTGGTCTCTTCCTCTTCATCCATGAATTGCCTTATGTCAAAAGAGAACATATCGGCTAGAACCTAAAAAAGAGGATGTTGGGATTGTCAAGTGTTGAAAAACTCAAGACATCCAATATGGAGTTTAGAAGAAGTACTTACAGGGATAACAGGAGTCGATTCTCCTTCTACGACATGATGGCTGCCCACAGCCGATGGAGTATGCTCACTAGATTCATGTCGAGCAGGTGCTGGAGAGCGAGGAGGCTTCACATAAAGAAAAGATACAGGTTTAGTTAAGCATCGGTTGATTGAGAGTTAAGAAAATTTTTGATTTTAGAGTTACCGATGGAGGTGGAGCTATTTTCTTCTTGGTGGCTAGTTTCTTTTTCTGCAAGTAAAGGAGTTTGGTCAGAATTGAGATGTGAATATTTAAAGGAAGTAAACTACAGAAAAGTACATACTGGATGGGGACGAGTTTGAAGTTTAGGAGGAGTTGGAGTCTTCTGAGGGGTTGGTGCATCGACTGACGACGTTAGTATAGTTTTTCTTATTTCACTTGTGTCGACCACAGCGTCGTCGATGGCTTCCTCCATCTCTTCTTGATTTAAAAACTCCTCCACAAGCTGGGTCTACGAAGGCATATCATCGGTGCAGCAGTTTTTATTTCTTGGAGGTCTTTTTCTTCGCGCCGATGGATCAGCGGCCGATGGTTTGGTTCTTTTCCTTCTTCCAAGCTCAGAAAGGATCAGCTGGCGAGTTTGACCGTGGAGTAGGGAGGCCATCTTCTTCAAGGAGCCAACCCGCCACTGTTTCGAATAATCCCTGCAGGATAATGTATGACTGCTCCACTTTGGCTGTCACGAGGAGGTGAGGAGTCTATGGTCTGCAAAACAAAGAGAAAGAAATGGTCAAATATTTGAAAGGTGTTATTCGACGATAAAGAATTTGATGAAAAGGAAGAATGCTTACTTGTGGAACCGACTCCGGGTACATAGTAGTCAAGTACATTGAAGCCGATTGGTGAAAAAGATGTCTCTTCCACTCTATCCACCACCGGTCAAAGATTGCACTCCTCATTATAGCCAATTCAATGTTGTCAATGGTGCCAAGTGGAGGGCCTTGAATGTTTAGCAGTCTGTCCATCATGTGGCCCAAAGTGATTTCCCCCTGGCTTGGATCTTGTCCGCGAAGTACAAGCCGATCGGTAGCTAACCCATGTCCAATTGTCTGGCAGCACTCATCGGATGGTAGAACTCATATGAAACTTGGACATTTCTGCCCTGATGGATGCCGACGGGAAGCATACAGGGAGATATGGCGGCTGTGAAGACTTCTTTGGATTTTTCAAACTTCTCAGAATTGATCTCATTGAATCTGAAGTTGCCTGGGAGCTCAAAAACTTCAGATTGTTCATATGCAAACCAAATTCTTGAGTCCCTTGGGAATCCTTCATAAAAGTTGTCGAACCAGTCTCTGAAGAGGTTAGCCAATAGCTTGGATCCAGCATTGAAGATGTCGCCTCTCCAAAGGACATGCATCAGCGAGTTGTAATCTCATTACCATCCTCATCTGTGGTCGGCTACACTAATGGGAAATCGGCTTCCACTAATTTAGGCCTTTGAACAGCCTTGAAAGTGTCCAAATTGAGCCAAATCTACAATAGCCATCAAGGGCCACCAGTGCCGATGGCAGAGTCTGTGGCAATCTTAGCTGATGCAGAATTCAAAGTCTGATAAAGATATCCTAGTAGATACTTGCCCAAGGGAAGTTGCTTCTTATCTACTAGGGCTTCAGCCACATGCTGCCAGTTGGTGGTAGGACCGCAACTTGGACCGCAAAATAAGAATTTTTCTAGCCACATCAACAGGAAAGTTGTGTCTTCCTTGGGGCTTACTTGGGCCGTTTCGATGTTCGATGAAGTCGTTCTAGCCACCGATGGCCTGGGTTTTGAAAGAAAATTGATTCTTCGCATTCAAGCTAACAGATTAGCCGATGAAGTGATGTCCAAACCCGTGATCATGACCATGTCAAAGAGAGTTGGTGTCATTGATCCTTGGTTGAACAAGAAAGCATTCGGGTGTTGGACCGAAATAACTTGCAGCCGATAGCATGGGTTCGTCTTTGGTCATATCGGCTACGGTCAAGGCTAAGCACCGCGCTATTCCAAGTTCATCCCGGTGTGTCGCTTGCTAGCCGATACTCTGTTGTACCAAGCCGGCCAGGTTTTGTCGGTGGACGGCCAGATTTTCTTGGAGATAAGATTAGCCAAATCCGTAACATTATCAATATAGCGGACTTGGGAGACATGTGTTAACGACCAAATTTGGTAAGCCAATCATCGGATTTGGAATTAAAGCCGAAGCGGATTTAGAGTTCATCATGGTTCTCGGAGACGGAATACATGTCGGTTGATACCTAATCGGCTAAGGTGTTCATCGGGCGATACCGAGTCGGACAAGGATACCCGATGTAGCCGATTCCGGTGAGATGACGTTGGAATCATTATCGGATCAAGTTTATGTGCTTCATGAGGATTGCCATATGTGGATAGACTCCAAAAAAACCAGGCTTGCCCAACGTCCCTTTCTTTGCCTTGGGCCTCATTATGCCCATTCCTAGAGAACATTATGAAACAGAAAATAGTTACATAAAAGAAACAAAAAAAGAAAAAAAGGAAGTAGTAAATAAGTACAAAAATAGATGAGAAAAAAATAAAGCACTAAGTGCATTAAGTTACCTTTTCCTTCATTTGAGCTACTTTTTCTTAATTTTAAGTTACTTCCCGACATATCAAATTATATCCACAAAACCGACACATAATTGTTGGTTTTATTGTGCTTAGTGATTAGGAAACCATAATTACAGAAAAGGAATGTGTTAATATGCAATAGTATCATCTCCAAATTAAGTTATTTGAGATGAAGGCAAAACAGATTTATAGCTAAGTGATTCACAGCATTGCGTGCAAAAATCAAACTCCTAGCCACCATGCTTGCCTACAAACTCCCATATATCCCATAAACAAACATTTGATTCATGCTACTAGCATATATCATGCTCTCACCGTCAAAAAACCCCTCAAAACAACATTTCAAATACAATACTTGCATATTTCAAAGCACGGTAGGAATAGCACATTTCAAGGAGCGAGAAAAAATCTCTACTAATCAAGTTGCAACAGGGAGAAATCGGAAAATACCTTTTGAGGGCGTGCAAGATCCACAAGCACCCTACGCTCATAGAGCAAACGCTCCAGGGGGCGAGTTCCACCACCACCTTGCACTCACCAAGAGGATGCGGGGGAGCTCGACGGGTCATTGGAGGGTAGTCGTAGAGGACGAAACCCACATCTGAGGGGCAGAAATAAACCCCACGATTAGAGGAGAAAACAAACTCAAAGGTTTTGAGGAGGAAGCAATTGTTCACCGTGATTTGAAGACTGAAATTGCCACAGCTTTCCACCTCTTCACCACAAGGAGAAAACTACCGCAACCTACCACATATTGACTGGATTTAGGGAGAAGAAAACCATCACCTCTGCGGCCCTGCAACGAAAACTGCTGCCACCTCCCACTGCCGTGATGGGAGGAAACCGCCGCAGCCTCCCTCCGCCGTGATGGGACAAAACCGTCACAGCCTCCGCCGCAGAGTTTGTCGCCTCCGCCTCTCTCTCTCTCTCGGGCATGATTTCCAAAATTTGAACTGTGCAAATGGATTAGCTTGAAACGGCTCTCTCTCAAGAGGGATTACAATGTGCGGTTGGAACGGTTGGATGGACGCCACATCACCCTGCACACGGATGGACGGCTGTCCCAACATCGCGCGATAAGACTAGATCGAGAGGCCTCTCAAAGTAGTTTTTCATTTGGAAAAGGTTGTTACATATCTTATGGGGGTTTATCAAAGCAGTTGTTCAAGCCATCCCAATTTACTTATTGGAATTTTTAAGCTACCGGATTTGGTATGTGAAGATCTGAATAAACTGACTCAGAATTTTTGGTGGGGTGCAGAAAACGGTAAGAGGAGAATACACTGGAAAGCTTGGAGTCAGCTTATTAAACCTAGGCAATGCGAGGAGGTGGGTTTCCGAGACATGAGGCTTTGTTGAAGCTTATCCCTGGAGTTTAGCATCTTAGTTTGTTATTGCATGTGCATATTCGCTTGTTGAGTCTATTGAACCATGCTGCTTCTAGTGCACATTGTGCGCATCGTGCGCTATGCTCGGGATGTTTGGGATGGCACTCACCTTAAACGAGTCATGGCGCATTAGCTGGGTCATGGCCCCTAACCACGTTTGTAATCCTGCATAATAAAAGGTGAAAGAAAACCAAAAAGCAGTAAGTTCTACGTTGCACAAAATCCTTGTGTGTCCATTGTTCTCATGCTCGCTAGGTGTTCGTCCAACGGTCTCTAGCTTGCGTGAGTTGTTCCTTGTGTGATTTATAGTTGGTGCTGACAAGTGATATCGCACACACCGCCAGGCGAGCGTCGTCTGTGCTCGCCGTCAGGTTCACGTAACCGCGACGGCAGCAGTTACGAGGTGGTCACACAATGCATCGTCAAGGAGATCGGCGGCTCGGTGAATTACTCCATTCTCACCAAGACCATCTACAATGACTGATCCCTCGTGATGCGCGTGATGCTTCAGGCTCATGGTTTGTGGGATGTGAACGACACCAACGACGGCACATACAAGGAAGACAGGATGGCGCTGGAGGCACTGATCCATGCCATCCACGTGGAGATAGCACTACTAGAGAAATGCTTTTTACGGACGAGGCCGCGGTAGGTTCGGGCGGGCCATAAGTGGCCGCGCTAGAAAAACCGGTCCACGGGCCGGTTGTTGGACCGCATAGGAAGATGCATTATCCGGTGCGGTCCACTTAAGGAACCGCACGGGATAATGCGCATTATCCTCTGCGGCCCACTTAAGGGACTGCACGGGATAATGCACATTATCCCGTATGGTCCACGTAAGGGCCCGCACGGGATAATACATTTTCCTATGCGGTTCCTTAAGTGGGCCATACGCGATGATGGGCCATAAATATCTACCCAACCCGACTGTTGCCATTTTAAACTTGGTGTTTCTCTCTCCAAAAAGCAAATTATTGGGGGAAAGGTTTTCAACTCGAATTCTTCATTTGCAATCGGTACAAAAGGTAACATACTTGATCTTCTCTTTCATTTGCTTCCATTTTTGTAAAATTTTATTGGTTGAATGCAAAAATATTTAAACTTTTCAACTCGGTTTCTATCAACAAAAATAGGCAATTTATTAGGGGGAAGGTTTTCGACTCAAAATCTTCGATTGAAATCAATATAAAAGGCAACATGCTTGACCTTGTCTTTCATTTGCTTCCTTTTTTGTAAAATTTCATTGGTTGAATGTGAAGATATTTAAACTTGGTTGAATAGGTCATTTTGAGCTTTTTGTAATTTGTAGGTCAAATATATTGTTTGAATGACAAAAAAAATTTTGGTAATTAGTAGTGTATTAATATTATTTTTTGTTGTGAATTAGGGTTTAGTTGTAAATTAGGATTTAAATTTCTTTTATGTAGAAAACACTTGCAATATAATATTATTTTTGCTGTGAATTTTTAGATGGATCGGACATGGATCTATGAGACGCGGAGAACTCATCCGGTGTTCATGAGAGAAGCATCAACATTTATTGATAAGCATAAGGCACATGCTTTGAGGGAGAATAGGAAGGATATTTTTGTTCTTGCTTGGATTGCAAGAATCGAAGATGTGGAAAGATCCGAATGTAATTTTGGGATACATAATTCAGCGTGGATTTATGGAGAAATACACAGTTTGGACATATCACACAGAAGTCACCGCTCCTGAAGAGATTCCTGAAATTTGCTTCGATGGTAGAGAATTTTATAATTGAGGACATGTCCCGTGAATTCATGGATGATTTTGGCAGCTTTGGTTTTGACGATGCGAGGTTGATATTGATCTTGATCTTGAGGATATGTTGCGGCACGCTGAACCAAAGGTCCTAACAGAGAAAGCAAGAGATTTAAACAATTGGGAGGTGTTGCAGAAATCAGCGAAAGATCTTTTGTATGATCAATCAAAGGGATGTGACATGGATTATACGGTGTTGCGGTCGGTGCTAGAACTACTTAGATTGAAGGCCGAGCACGGATGGTCTAATTTTAGTTTCAACGACTTGATGGGTCTCTTGAGAGCTATGCTTCCTAAGCCTAACTTGTTGCCAGCTAACACCTATCAAGCCAAGAAACGATATGTCCATTATCTCTTGGTGTCGAAAAGATCCATGCATGTATTAATCACTATTTACTTTATCGCAAGGAATACGCTGACTTGGACAAGTGTCCAACTTGTGGGGCGAGTAGGTACAAAACGAGTAAAAGTGCCACCGATAGTGATGTTGCTGAACCAAATGCATTGGTCGAGGCAGGAAAAAAGATTCTGGCCATGGTGATGTGGTACTTGCCAGTGAAAGATCGCATTAAGCAATTGTTCTCGAACCCCACCGACGCCGAGTTGATGAGATGACATCAAGAGGGTCGAAAGACAGATGGTATGATTCGACATCCCACCGATGCTCGACAATGGAGAAACTTTGATTCAAAGCACCTAGAATTTGCAAAGGATTTGAGAAATGTTAGGTTTGCATTCAGCACAGATGGAATCAATCCGTTTGGTGACCTAAGCAGCTCGCACAGCACTTGGCATGTTCTACTCACCATGTACAACCTTCCTACATGGTTTTGCAAGAAGCGAAAGTACATTTTGTTGGCTATCCTTATACAAGGGCCAAAACAACCTGGCATCAACCTGGATGTGTTTCTTGAACCTTTGATAGAGGATATGCAAGAAATGTGGGAAGACGGTCTAGTATTGTTTGATGCGTACCGCCGGGAGTATTTTCTCTCGCATGCTATCATATTCGTTACTATAAACGATCTACCAAGTAAATTTTTCTCTCCCAGGACAAATTAAAGGAAAGACCGGATGTCTGATATGTATGGACAACACATTGTACATATATCGACCTCGTCAAAAATTAGTTTACATGCGTCATCGTCGTTTCTTACCACGAAGCTTAGGTATCATGCGATGGCTACCTTTTGAAAAGCGTTGAGGAGCAAAGGATGGTTCCACGGTGTTCAAGGCGACAAAGAGCATAAAGGTTGTGTTCGGTAAGGAAAAGCATTGCGAGCAAGAGGAAGAAAGAAGTGGTAGAAAACACGTTGCCCTTCAAGAAACATTCAATTTTTTTCATGTACCTAACATCATGGAAAGACCTGGAGATTCGTCATGCCATCGATGTCATGCGCCTCAAGAAAAACATGTTCGACAGCACCATCGGGACTTTACTTGACATCCCTAGTAAGACAAAGGATGGATTGAAGTCACGTAACAACCTGGTCAATTTGGGCATAAGCAAATATCTCCACCTGAAAGAGCTAATGAATGGTAAGATTGAGATTCCACTAGCATGCATCTCAATGACATAAGAAGAGAAAAAAGCTTTCTGTAAATGTCTTCCTGGTTTGAAAGTGCTGACTGGATTCTCATCGAATATCCAAAAACTGGTATCAATGAAAGATTTGTCGATTTCTGGATACAACGCTCACGATTGTCATAAGATGCTTATGGTATTCCTCCCTATCACTATAAGGGCGGTGAAGCCAGTGCACACCAAGGTATTGATTCAAAGCTTTGCTATTTTTTAATCGAGTTTCATAGAAAGTTTTTGATCCAGAAGAATTAGGACCCCTTCAAAAATTCGCAGTCGAGATAGCTTGCTAGCTAGAGATGTTTTTTCCTCCATCATACTTCGATATGATGGAACATCTCATTGTTCACATTGTCCCTCAAATTATTGAACTTGGTCCTCTATACCTACATCAAATGTGGGCGTACGAGCGATACATGGTTGTTCTAAAAGGGTATGTCCGTAATCGTGCTCATCCGGAGGGCTCGATGATAGAGGGATACACAACTGGGGAGGTTGTTGAGTGTTGCCTAGATTATATGAAAGATGTCGACCCCATTGGGATACCGATGCCTCGACATGATGGAAGGTTATCTAGGAAGGGATGTGGGAAAAAAATGTTTCTATGACGAAGATTACAAAGCGGTATCAAATGCACACGGCGGTGTGCTTCAACAACTCGCCATTGTTGAGCCCTACATTGAGCAACACATTTCCGAGATTGTTAACGCCCAAATTTGGTAAGCCGGTTATCAGATTTGGAGCTAAAGAAGCCGATTTGGAGGGAATCGGGATGGTTAGAAGCGAGTGCGCGCCAAGTGCGACCGAATCGGCTAAGGAGTTCGTCGGGCGATGATCGAATCGGCTAAGGTAATCGTCGGTCGATGCCGAATCGGACAAGATAAGCCGATTCCGATAAGGATAGCTGATGTAGCCGATCTGGTGAAAGACGTTGGAATTGGCATTGGATTTGGTTTAAAGTGCTTCATGAGGATTGCCATACATGGATAGAGTCCAGGAAAAGCGATTGTATCTATTAATTAGGATATTTTAAATAGTTTTCTTATAGATAATGTTGGTTAGAGTTTGTTTTAGGCATTTATTTGTAATTTGAATTGTAATAGAGATAGGAGTCATGTCCGTCAACGACTTATCTTGGATGCGGGTATAAATACGACCCAGGACCTTGTAAAACAACAACAATCAAGTTCAATACATTCTCGGCACATCGCCACCCTTTTCTTTTAATAGTTTCGATGAGTTCTTGCTTCCAGTTAGGCTGCATCGAGTTCGATCTCCCACGAAAAGGTAAAAGCTTGTTATGGCAGCTTGTGCTCTTGGGATTAGTGCTTCCATCATTACGATACTCTAATCCTATTTACGTAAATTGTCGAGTTATCATATATGCCATATAGCCTAGATCGATATTGCGATCTAACCCTAATCGGCTAGTCTGTTAGTAGATAACAGTCGATAGGGTTAGATATCATCGTCGATTTAGATTATATGGTATATCCACCATCTCGAAAGGTTTTTATAGATTCGTTTAGATCTTATGCTTCTTCTTACGCTTAATGCTGCATCGGTTAAGTCCGACCTATTAAGTAATATTTAGAATCATAATATCTATCTTATCTCATGATCACTATTAGAGATAGTATCGGGGTTTCAGCCGATCTTACCTGTTTTAGCTGTCCTGCTTATTTTATGTTTACTTGATATGCTAAAGCTGCCCTTTATATTAAGATCTCATTATAAGTAAATATGTTAAGCTTGTTATAGATCTGTTAGGTTATCTTAACACTTGATCGGTTCATGTTTAATATATTTAGTCTGCAACAATATCTTAGTATAAAGTGGTATCGGAGTACTAGCCGATACACATTAAGTCTATGACATCGGCTATGCTATAAATATATATAATCTGCATATTAAAGTACTTTTGGACTTAAGTGGTTTATATTGTCTCGGTACACTATCGATCTATCCAATCACTTAGTGTAAACATATTTTGATATTTAGATTATATACTATGAATATCTACAACTGATCGATTAGGTTTAATTTCTCCTGGCCGATTCAGTGCATACCACATCGGCTTAACAATAAACGATACGTCATCGACCACCAGCCGATCAGCTATCATTTACAGACTAATACTTGCTTTCTTTCTTTGTTTCTTGTTGGTTGCAGGATCAAACCAACTACCACGCCTACGAACCTAAGAAGCAATATTTTGGACCTGCACTAGAGTAAAGCAAACCTCTCAAGCCAGCACGGGGTTTTCCAAGTCAACGCACTTCCGGCACAATTTGGGATCAAGAGAGATGAGAGCATGCAATCCTGGGTGATCCGACGATTGGGTTTCGAAAGAACAAAAGCGCAGTTTTTCCCAATGGCTGAAGGATCAAAAGCTACTATTTGGTGAATCACTCGAGGAAAAATCAATAGAAAGACTTGCAGCTGGCCAAACAAGCCTTGTGACCTCATGGCAAGGGTATGACATCGACGTATATTCTTTGTACACAATCAGCAAAGACAGGAAAAGCTCAGCATAGAACAGTTGGGTTTGTGTTGAAGCATTGGACGCAACAGGGCAGAAGAAATCTTACCACGGGATCATAGAAGAAATCGGAACTTGACTACGGTTTAAACATTCCGGATCCTATTCTCGGATGCCAATGGATGAAAGACTGCATGGTAGATAAATTTGGATTTTACGTGTATTGAACGGAGTAAAATTGGACACAAGGATGATCAATGGGTCCTTGCCGAGCGTGTTGCACAAGTTTTTTAGTGAAGGACCCTTCCGATGAAAAGATAGACAATATTGTATCGGGCAAGCAACACATCATTAGTATTGACAACATTGAAGACACGTCTGATTATAATCAATATGATGCCATTTCGTTATTCGCAGGTCTTCCTACACGGATCAAACGCATTGAGAGTGTCCTCGACGAATCAAAGTTTTCATCCGTGCGGAAGGATGTTAATCCAAAAATTGTGAAACGTTAGTTTGTTTTTGTGTAAAATATATTTTTGCGAGCAAATGTATCAAACTTATGGTGTTACGAGTAAATGTGTGGTTCTATATCGAACTTATGGTATTTGTGTGAATGATTAATATGTTAATTAATTAATATGTGATCAATTGATATATTCTGACTTGATAATTAACATGAGGGATAGAATCAAATATAGGAATAATTAATAAATGGAATAATTAAATATAGAATCAAAATTAATATTTGCAGTGATATTTTTTAGTTTTATAGTTTCACATGGAATAATTAATATGTTAATTAATAAAATATAATTTACATTAATTAATAAAATTAATATGTGATGAATTGATAATATAAGGGGCGATTATCGCGTGCGGCGTCTTAAGCGCCCGCACGAAAAACCATCTTTCGCGCGGGCCGCTTAAATCGCCCGCATGGGAAAATCATCCTTCCGTGCGGTCGGTTTAAGCGGCCCGCACGAAAAGATGGTTTTTTCATGCGGGCTCTTAAGCCGCCTGTACGCGATAATCGCCGCCTATATATAGTGGTGTGGGCTCCCAAAATTTTTCTAAGTCCCTAGGCGAATTCGAAACCACATCTAGCACCGTCAGGCTGCCGAAATTTGCTCCCACTACCACCGACCATTGACCGTCGTCCGATCCCCGCCGACTCTGCCTCCCACCACCACATCCCCGCGCGTCGCCGATAGCCACGTCGCCGCTCTCTCTCCCTCTCTCTCTCTCTCTCTCTCTCTATCCGTCGACATCGTCCGACCGCCGACCGCGCGCCCCCGACCCTAGGCCTCACCTACAACCGTCAGCCTCACCGACGTCGGCCTCACCGACCTCGACTGCGCGCGCCATCGACCACTGCCGGCCTCGACTGACACCGATCTCACCGCCGGCCTCCTCCGACCTCCCACCGCCACATCCCTGTGCCACCGACCGCCGCCACATTTTTGAGTTTTTGATGAAGTCTCGGTTTTTAATCGTATGATGAATTTTTGATGCATTTGTGAGTTGATGTATGAGTTAATGTTTCTATGGAACTGTAACATGGACTGTTATTGTGTGATGAATGTTTGATGTTGAATTGTTTCGGTAAATTTTAGTATTGTTCGGGTGTTACATTTGAATGTTAGGGATGGCATGCCAACTGTTCGACAAAATGTCCACAAGGGTAGTAGTAGTAGTAGTAGCAGTTATGTTGATAAATTTTAGAATTTTAGTTGATGAATTCTTTTAGTAGTAGCAGCAGATTTGATGAATTTTAGACTGATTTAAACACCATGATTTAAAATTCAAGCAAATTGTCCCTAAAATTTTATTTTTTTTGAACTTTCAAATGGTGTCATCTATGGATCTAAAAGAATCATCTTAAAATACAACTTAAATAAAACATAAAAAAGAGAGAGATTTTATTAATGAGTAAACTGAACCATTTAATAGTTTATAGTAAATAAGTGAAAAAGATGTTAAGGGGTTAAGTGCTTTGGTAAAATAGTTTGGAAAAGTAAAACTCTTTTCAAAATACAATTGGACTATATAGGTCAAGTGAACTTATACATTTACTGTGCACTATATATGGTCCACTATATGTGGTGCACTATACATTTACTGTATAAATATATGGTCCACTATATATGCTATTTCTATTAATTGATTGTCCGGATGTGCTTCTTCTATTTATGTTGTACTTGAATTTTGGGCTAAGAAATTTGTAATAATCATAAGTATCTATAGCTTCAGTTGAAATAAATGCCTGATATAATATCTATATTATTCATCATTATACATAAACCATTACCCCAGTTCAAAATTTTGAAGTTGTGACTTATTTTCTTGGGACCTAAATAAAACCACCAAGAGTTTAACTTTGAAATGTTTAACTTTGAAAAAAAGTATGATAAATATTTTGAAGTTAAGGGAGTACTCCTAGTTAGGATATATATGATGGAACTATATCAAAGTTATGCGTCGCTTTAAAAAATACTCGAGAAGTTTTTGGCACCTAAAACCTAAACCCTCTTTTTAGCTATGGACTTGAACTTTTTTTATAGAGGAAGTATTTGGCCTAGCCACATAATGTCGAACGAGAAAGCTCCCTCCGAGGCACCCAATGTCGAACCAACGCAAGAGGCTTCGAGCGAAGGCACATGGCAGACACCAAGTGATCCTTTCGAGATCGAAGTTACACCAGCACCACCGGTTGAAGAAGACCCCGACGACATCCCTATCGAGCAAGCGAGTAAGTCGAGCCATAGTGTTATGAACTAATTCGTCTCCCTCTTGGTTGCGTTTAACATTTTTCGATGTATGTATAGATGGAAACAAGGCGCCGCTCAAAAGAAAGGCCGCCAAATCGTCGTCATAGCCAAAGTCGAGATGGACACAAACAACGTCCGGCTCCAGTAGAAACCGATAAGTCCGCAAGCGCTGGAGAACGTCAAAAGAGAAGACATGGTCAGAGAAGTAAGAACCAACCCCCGAAGAAGACGTACTACATCACCTCTCTGAACCAAGATGGGAAGCCAGTGGAGCCGAAGGTGGCAATGAAAAAATTTAGTAGCACTTGCGGGTGCGCGCGAACCCACGGCCCTTTAAATGTAGATTCCTAGGAGCAAGTGGATGACAACCTGAAGACCTTTATGAGGAATGAGTTACGAAGTGGCTTGTCTATCCGCTGGTTCGAGGTTCGGGGAAAGAGTTTGCGTTGAAAACAATGGCGCATCGATGGAGGCAGTAGACGTCGGACATGACACTAACTATGTGCAAAAGAACAATTCTCCGTTCGAAGAATATGGTGGTATTATGCCCATCGAATGGGACAAGTTCGTGGCAAATATGACAAGCCCGAAAGCCTTAGTGCGGAGGAAAAATATGTCCGATCTAGTTAAAAGGAACAAATACCCACATCGATTGGGCTTGAGTGGCTACGATGGCCACGTAGAGAAGTGGCGAGAAACTGAAGAGAAGTTTGCTGCCCAAGGCAATCCACTGCTTGTAGAAGCACTCAAGGAAAGCAGCAAAAACTAGGTTTGGACACGGAGCACGGGCCAAGTCACCGACAAGGGAGAGATCCCTTTCGAGGATCCTGATATCGAGCGTGTGACCAGTAGTCTGAAGGACATTGCAGAGAAAGAGAAAACAGGGGAATTCATTGCCAAGAGGGAAAATGATCAACTGACAGTTGCATTAGGCAACCCTGAACATTCCGGACGAGTAAGAGGTCTATCGTCAAGGACAAGTTGGAAGGAAGGGTTTCCAGAGGAAGCTACGAGTTACAAGAAAAGGGACAGGTACAAACAGAAACTGGAAGAGAAAATAGCAAGACAAGTAGAACAACATTTCTACTCTCTTGTCGCTCAAAATTGCCTAGCCTACCCAAACTTATTCCAGCATTCCGGAGAACCAACACTTCAGGTGCCAAGCAGTGTCGGTCAGTAGACACGACACCTTATCTAGTAGATAACATCACTGCTCCGACGCCGTGCAACCTGCTCGTGCTGATAGGAAGGGCCAAGAAGAGAAAGGAGGTGGGTACAGGACTTCCGATACCAGAGCGTCAATTTCACAACACGGCAATCCCTGAAGAATATGCAAGGGTGCAAGTGACAAAGGTGCATGCAGAGCATACTAGTTTAGAGCTAAATATTCCAACACCGGAAGGGATAGAACTGCTTGGGGATGCGGTGAACCTGTTCATACTATGGCATCGACGTGATATCCTGCTTGTCGGTCCATCGCCTTCAACCCCAATCCCGCCGACTCCTAAGATTGCTGCTGCTCTTGCACCGCATTTTCCATCAGCGCCAGATTTGCCACCTAATCAGCCTCCTTCCCCACCTCCCTCCTCCCCTAAACCAAAAGGTCCTGATTCGCCACATCTGTCAGCCCCTAAAGTCCCCGCAGAACAACCTCCATCTGGAGTACAAGATATTCATCCATCTCCTCCGACACCACAGTCAGCTTTGGCGCTACCTGAAAGGCCTCTTCACAAAACCACAAGTCTTCCAAGTCCGACTAATCTTGAACCTCGTTGGCTTATCCCAAAAATGGTTAGATCAACTTATGATCGAAAGAAATGGTCGTATACGAGGAAAAGTTAGTGTTCCAAGTTTTCGGGGGAGGGCGGCGACAAGAAGCAAGATGAAACTCCAAAGTTGTCGGATTCACAAAAATCGGTGAAAAATCAAATGGAGGACCTACAAACTGGACTTCCAACGAAGTGCCAACAAAGTACGAGTACGGGAAGTCGTTCTTGCCATGGGACGTCATGGAAGACCTGCCCTAGGAAATGAGGCTGATGCATGACTGGTATCTAAAGGTGACTAAAAAGGGTCTCGGCATGATTACTATAAAGGTCCCGGATCACGCTTTCATCAGTGGACCAAATGGGTTGCTGGTAATCGATTTCAACGAACTTCACGCATTATTCAAGCTAGATAAAATGGATATAAATCTCGTTGCTGCGTTTTGCTTGTAAGTCAATCGCATTTAATGTCATAAATGAATTCATTTGCAAACTAACATCTGATGAATTACCCGCTCTATTACTTAGGATTCAATTCCACGACGTCGAAAAGGCCAACCATCTAGTAGGATACATCAACCCAACAAGGGTTTGCTGGATGGAACACACGGTGAATATTCGTGCAGATTCTGTTGAGCTCAAAGGTAAAACGAAGTCCGAAAAAGACGTGGTCATCAAACAAATGCACAAGGAAAAGATGGTCGCCGTAGCACTGTACTTGGACAAAGCGTTGCTCGCGCACAAAGACAAAAATGTCCTCATGGTCCCTTATGCGCTGCGGTACGTAATATTCTTCCGTACTACTGATATTTTTACTACAATATCACCTACAATTAACATATCTTCTTTGCAGCGATCAGTACATACTTTTTCTAGTATATCCGCAGGACCACCTGGCCATAGTGTTGGATCCGACACACTACAAGGAGGATACATTCAAAGAGTTTCTCATTATATTAAATTTGTAAGTACTGTTATGCACCATGTACTAAATATTGGTTGTTGTACTCTCGAAGACACAATTGACTCAAACAATTATTTTGTCTACATAGAGCACACAAACATTACATAGACCACGGTGGACCAATCAATAATCCACAAAAGAAGAAGCTTCTCGTGAAGACACAATGGCCGGCAATTACATGTCCACTATACTGACATTTCTTATATATATACTTGTTTAATTTAAAATATTGATGTATACAATTTTATTCAACACAGTGTTATAAGCAACCACCAGGCACTAACTTATGCGGCTACTACGTGTGCGACATGCATAGAGTCTACGGGAGATACACTACAAAGTTTGAAGAAGTAAGTCCAGAGAAAATATCTTTTTACACATTAAGATCAATCTTGTATAATTTTCCTACCTATATCAATGTGTATTCCTTCTTAAACAAATCTCGTCCGTTCTAGTTGTAGCAAACTGGTTCGATAATCGAACCATACTCAACTTGTGTGCAGATATTTGCCGCTTCATCCGTCGCGATGTTTGCAACCATTTGGGCGATTTCTACGATCTGAACAGCCAACTTGTGACGAAGGATACCTTCAAATGACTTAGAGAGTGGGAAAAAGAACATATGTAAACATTTATAATTAAGTCTATATTTTATGTGCTTTTGAACTATTGTAAATTGTGAGACGATACATGATATGTATGTATGTATGTATGAACATGCATGATGCATACATTTATATCTTTTATGAGAAAATAATTAAATATCTTTTAGTTCTTAATACGTGTGAATTGTTGTATATATACTAATAACAACATCAATAATATATTACGAGAGAGAGAGAGAGAGAGAGGAGAGAGGAGAAAGAGAGAGGAGAGAGAGACAGGAGAGAGAGAACCTAAACAACATGCAAGCGCGCACATAAAATAATGCCACATGGGAAGATCAATCTTCTTCTGCGGTCAACTTAACGTACCGCATGAGAAGATCAATTATCCCGTGCGGTCGAGTAAAGTAGCCCACACGGGATAATGGATCTTTCCATGCTGGCCACTTAAGCCGACCGCACAGGATAATAGATATTCCCGTGTGGTTGGGTCGCCTGGGCGCGAAAATGTTCTTTTCCCAGACCATCTCGAGCATACGGGCACGCCTTCTGCACGGGAAGATGTCTTTCGGCCCGCACGCAAAAATCGATTCTCCAGTAGTGTGGTCTCTATAGTCGCAATGAAACCATCTGCAAAGCAGGCGTGGGACGCCATAGCCACGATGCAAATCAGGGTTGATCGCGTGAAAGCGGCGAAGGTACAACAGCTATGCTGTGAGTACGAGACAATTGCATTCTGCAATAGACAGTCGGTGGATGACTTCGCACTGTGGATCACTTCACTAACGACGCAGCCCACCATCCTCGGTGACCCAGAGCCATCCCACAAGGTGGCAACGAAGATGCTTTGTGTTGTCTGTTGACGAGAAAAATCAACACGTCGCCCTGGGAGATCTGCTTAGCTCCAGTGCAAGTCTTAGAATCGATGAAGCGCGGGCGTGCCAGTCTGTTTGATCCTGCCACTGACAAGATATACAAAGCAGCCAGAAGTAAAGCATATCAGCCAATAGGTCAGTAACCAATATAGCCGATATGTCGACAGCCGATTGTGTGATTCCAGCCGATGCCGATGTCTAGATAACTCATCGGCTGAAACCCCGAAGAAATCCTTATTGGTCGCCATCAGGCAGGCTAGAGATTACGGTTCTAATCACGACTTAATAGGTCAAACTGAATTGATGCAACACTAAGTATGAAAAGAAACGCAATATCTACACAATCAAGCCTTTGACTAATTTTCAGGGTGGTAGATGCCTAAGCCAATCTAATCTAATATAAAGATTTAGCCGATATCGGCAAAAACCCTAAAATGAGAGACAACAGATAGAGCTAAATCGAGATACTAGGACTAGATTAACAAAGACATATGATAAGACCGACTAACCCTCCGGTGAAACATTAGCATGAACCTATCGGCTTAACAAGACTTAGATTATCGATAACAATCTAGTAGGTCGGACCTAACCGATGCAGCACGAGATTGTATAGGATAATCTAATATTCGAGGAGCCGATAGATCTTTCTAATGTGATAGATATAAGAGATCTACCTAAAGCAACATTACGTTTATAGAAACATCGACTTGACCAGGATATCGGACCTAACCGAGAAAGTCCTAACTAAGTCGATGTATCTATGAACGGTAACGAAACTAAAGATAGATATGATATACCTGGGCCGGTGGGACCTTGGACTCACCCCTTCGCCGAAGATCGAAGCCGATGCAGCCCCGCGTCGGGTGCCAAGTCTCGCCGGATGATGAACAAAGTGGAAAAGGTAAAAGGTGGCGATGCGCCAAATTGTATTGATCGTGAGATATCATACATGAGTCTCGGGCTTACATATTTATACCTATGGGCTAACAAAGATCCTAACAGATTACAATCCGAACTTTCCTAAAGATAAAAGGGAAACAAACCGAGTCCTTATTGGACACTAATACACTTTCCTAAAGATAAAATGGGAAACTAACAAACTCTTCCTAATTAATAGATAAAATTGCCTTTTTAGGACTCTATCCTTATATGGCAATCCTCATGAAGCACATCATCTTGATCTGACAGTGACTCTAATGTTGTCGTACCGGAATCGGCTACATCGGCTTGCCTTGTCCGATTCGGTATCAGCTGATGGACACCTTAGCCGATTCGGGCTCCGGGGCTTACCAAATTCTGGCGTTAACACATGCCCCCAGGTTTGGAGTATGACAAGTCATGCTTCAAAATTATCGTTGTCTTGATCACCCCAAAACTGATTCTTCCTTTCTTCTTGACATCAACTCTCGTAAGCCGATACCTTTTGCATTAGATGAGCCAGGCTATCAAACTCATGAAAGAAAAATCTATTTTTGATTGGTATTGACAACCCTTGAAATGCGAGTTCTGCTAGCTGTCATCACTTAGACTCAAACCATAACATCGGCTGCGAACATTACGAAACCTCTGAATGTATTCCTTAGTCGATTCCCCTTCTTGCTGTCTAACCGATACCAAGTCTGCAAGCTTCAATTCACCAATACCATCAAACAAATACATATGAAACTGCTTCTCAAGATCGGCCCAACTTCTGATAGAATTTGGTAGTAATGACGAAAACCATGTGAAGGCCGATCCAGTCAAAGACATCGGAAAAAATCTAACTTTCAAAGCTTCTTCAGCAGATGTCTCCCCACATTGAGCTAAGAATCGGCAGATATGCTCCATTGTAGAGACACCATCCTACCCTAAAAACATAGAGAAATCTGGAACCTTGTACCGGCTTGAAAGTGGAACCCTATCAAACCACTCAGGATATGGCAGCCGATACACAGAAATTTGATCTTTGCGTTTAATTCCAAACTGCTCCTCCATCACATTTGCAATTATTTTGGCCCAATCCTCTTTGGACAGATATCTTTGAGTTTTCTCTGGCCGATATTGCTGATGTGGCTCTTCATACTGATATTGATCAACTTGCCCCCCGAGCCAATATTGTTGTTCCAATGATGCTAGGATTGCTCGCCAATTTGCCCCCCATGCTAATTTCTTAAGGCAATCACCCTGGGAACTGTTTCCTCGATCAAACCATGCAATGTACTCATCAAAACTCCATATTGATCAAACACGACACGATGAATGATGTTATCAACCATCTCTTGAAGTGTCTCGTCATCCATCAGCTAAGTAGATTGTTCCCTGTCTTCATTCATCAGCTTGGGAGATTGTTCTTCCTCGGCCTTGACTTCTTTATCAGACATCTTGCGGCAATTATGGGTCCACCGAGTTGTGTAAAAAGATATGCTGTCCAAAACACGGTCCCACTGGGCGTGCCAAAAATGTTTTGACGAGAAAAATCAACACACCGGCCTAGGAGATCTGCTTAGCTCCAGCGCAGGTCCTAGAATCGATGAAGCGTGGGCGTGCCAGTCAGTTTGATCCTGCCACTAACAAGATATACAAAGCAGCCAAAAGTAAAGCATATCAACCAATAGATCAGTAACCAATATAGCTGATCTGTTGACAGCCAATTGTGTGATTCCAGCCGATGCCGATATCCAGATAACTCGTCGGTAGAAACCCAGACGAAATCCTTATTGGTAGCCATCAGGCAGTCTAGAGACTATGGTTCTAATCATGACTTAGTAGGTCAAATTGAATTGATGCAACACTAAGTATGGAAAGAAACGTAATATCTAGACAATCAAGCCTTTGACTAATTTTTGGGGTGGTAGATGCCTAAGCCAATCTAATCTAATATAACGATTTAGCCGATATTGACAGAAACCCTAAAACGAGAGACAGCCAATAGAGCTAAATCGAGATACTAGGACTTGATTAACAAAGACATATTATAAGACCAGCTAACCCTCCGTGAAACATTAGCATGAACCTATCGGCTTAACAAGACTTAGATTATCGATAACAATCTAGTAGGTTGGACCTAACCGATGTAGCACGAGATTGTATAGCATAATCTAATATTCGATGAGCCGATAGATCTGTCTAATGTGATAGATATAACAGATCTACCTAAAGCAACATTACGTTTACGAAATATCGACTTGACCGAACATCGGACCTAACCGAGAAAGTCCTAACTAAGCTGATGTATCTATGAATGGTAACGAAACTAAAGATAGATGATATACCGGGCAGGCGGAACCTTGGACTTACCCCTTCGCCGGAGATCGAAGACGATGCGGCCCACGTCGGGTGCCAAGTCTCGCGGATGATGAACAAAGTGGAAAAGGTAAAAGGTGGTGATGCGCTGAATTGTATTGATCGTGAGATATCATACATGAGCCCCAAGCTTACATATTTACACCTACGTGCTAACAAAGATCCTAACATATTACAATCCAAACTTTTCTACGAGATAAAAGGGAAACAAACCAAGTCCTTAATGGACACTAATACACTTTCCTAAAGATAAAATAGGAAACTAACAAACTCTTCCTAATTAATAGATACAATTGCCTTTTTAGGACTCTATCCTTATATGACAATCCTCATGAAGCACATCATCTTGATCCGACGGTGTCTCCAATGTTGTCGTACTGAAATCGGCTACATCGGCTTGCCTTGTCCGATTCGTTATTAGCCGATGGACACCTTAGCCGATTCGGGCTCCGGGGCTTACCAAATTCTGGCGTTAACATTGTCCCGAAGAAACTAGAGCAGATCGCCATAACAATTGAGACCCTCTTGGATCTCTTGACCCTGATGGTGGAACACATGACCGGGCGACTGTGCGTCATTGAGGACGGGCTCCCGAAGAAGAGCGGTGAGCCTGTCGGCGGCAAGATCATGCTCATCGAAGAACAGTGGCTTGCTCGCCAGAAGGAGTGGACAACAATGGGTGGGGCCTTCGGGTCTCGCTCCCGGCAAATGTGGTGCGGTGGTCGACGGTGCAAGGAGAAACAAGACGCAGGGAAGGATTCTGGCCATGACGCAAACCGCGGCAATGGCGGTGACGATGGAGGCCGGTGCCATGCTTGCTGGAAGTGTGGCAAGATGGGGCATTGGGCTCACGACTGTCACAACAAAGGGAAGTGGGCCGATGAGGCCTACCTAGTCCGCGATGAAGAGGAGGAGGAAGGAACCCTGCTCCTTATGTGGGCCGACCCAACCTTGATCACATTGTCGGCCCTGGATAACTCAAGTGAAAAACCTAAGGCTCCACCATCCCTTTTGCTCACACCGCCACTATAGCACAGCACCAAGAGTTCGTCCAATGTCATAATTGTCGTAGGCAATCATGCTCATTGATGCCAAGGTCTTTGTGCAATTCAACCACCGCACCGAACATGACCGTGAGGTATGGTACCTGGATTTCGGGGCTACAAACCACATGACGGGATGTCTCGGAGTCTTTACCGAGCTGGACACCACCGTGAGGGGCACAGTGAAGTTCGATGACGGCTCGGTTGTGGACATTGAAGGCTGCGGCACAGTCCTCATTGTTGGGAAGATGGGGAAGCACCGCGCCCTAACTGGGGTGTATCTAATACCTTGCCTGGACGCCAACGTCGTTAGCTTGGGACAGGTGGACAAGAACGACCTCAAGGTCCTGATCCACAACAGCGTGCTGCGCATCTGAGATCGGAGTAGGCGGCTCCTGGTCCGTGTGAGGCAATCGCCAAGCAGACTATACACACGCTGGCTTGACGCTGCGTGCCTGGTGTGCTTGGCCGCCAGAGGCGCCGAGGAGCCGTGGCGCTGGCACGCACGGAATGGCCACCTCAACTTTTAGGACCGGTGTCGCACCCCGAATTTTGCCCCTAAATCATTTAAATAATTCACCCTAAAATAATTAGAATTTCTAAAATTAACTGAGCCAACAAGTAATTTTAAAATGCAATTAATAAATTGAAAAGGCATTGTAGGATTTCTCTTAAATTCTATATGTCAAAATACATTAACATGATGATTTTTATTGGAATTTTCAGAGCATTAAAAATATTTTTAATCAATTAAAAGAATAATAAGCAATTAGATTAAGTCCCTTATTTTATTTTCCCAATTTTCCTAATTATTTTCCTATTTTCTCGTACGGCTTCCCGCCAAAATCCCCATGGGCCGGCAGCCCAAGCCGCTCCTCCTGCGAACCCATTCCCTCTTCGGCCCAATCCTCCCGCGCCTCCCTCTCCCTTCGGCCGTGGGCCACGGCCCATGTGCAAACCCGCCCGCGCGCAAGTCCGGCCGACCTTCCTCGCCCGTGGACCACCGACGGTGGGCCCCACCCGGGCCGCCCCTGCGCGCCGGCGGCCCAAGCCGCCGCTGCCGTGCCCCGCCTCTTCCGCGCCACCCCGTGCCACATCGAGCCCATGCCGAGCCCGCACGCACTCCGCCGCACCCGCCCCGCTTTTCCCGTATGCTGAAATGACCTAATCCGTATCTAAACCGTCACCGAATTTTCCTCTCTCCTCCCCGAGTCCAATTGCTCCGCGAGCAATTTGGAGCAGGTTTGAGCCCGATTCGACCCCCTCTAGACCCCTATAAAATCCCGTCGTGCTCGACCATGTTTTCGCCTTTTCGCCGCTGTCATTTTAGCCCTAACTATGCCAGCACCGCCGCTCGCCGTTGCCGGCCACTGTTGTCCCCTCCATCTCCGGTGAGCATCCCGCCGCCCCTTTTTCTTCTATTTTGTCTGCGTCGTATGCCACCCGAGGCTCCGGAGCAGCCCATTTTACAGTAACTCCCAGACATGCCCAGGAAGCCCCACGAATTTTGTTAGAATTGTTGAGCCCCTGTAACATGCCCTAAAAATTCGTATAGCCCAGGAGAATAAAAATCTGAGGCCCAGTATACCGTAGGTTGTTGAATTTGTCCAGACAGAACCATAGGTGGTAAAATTCCAATTTTCCTAAGGTGATTCACAGACTCAATTGCCCACGTCCCTGATTTTTGCGCAAGTTTTGTACCTTTGAAAACTAGCCCAAGTAGGCCAATATAGTCAGTAAGCCCGCAATTTCAAGCACCTCGGCACTTGCCCAAAACGTTCCCTGTAGTGCGGCACCGCCGTCGCAGAAGTCACCAAAGGTTTTCCAGCCTAAGGAAACGAGATACAAATATTGATGAGCCTAAAATTCAGGTTAAATCCGGATACAATCCGGAAATATTCGGATTAAATACGGAATTCCGCGAAAACGGACAGAAAAATATCATTTCTACTTTCGTTCCGTTTCCATATTTTCCAAAAATACGGAAACGGTCGGGTTAAATATAGAAAAACGGATGGGTCGGAGCGGAAAAAATCTGTCCGTTTTCAACCCTAAGAATCCCTGTGCTTAAATCTATTCACATAGGAGTCCATGGGCCCACAGGTCATTGAAAGAGTATTTAAAAATCAAACCCTACTGTTCTTTACACACTCGTGCGTATTTTAATGAGTGGGACCCACCTGTCATAGACTCGGCAAGGAGAAGCAGCAGCAGAAAACAGAGCCTCACCGGTCGGCAGCATTGTTGGCGACGCCGATGGCAAACGGCGGCTTCCCGGCCCACGCATCCAAAACACAAAATGAAGGTGGTCTTCTTGCGAATCCATCGGTGGTGGTTTCGTCCCGGAGTTGGCCGAAACTGGCGATAGCGATGGCGCGAGCGGCGGTTGTGGTCGAGGTGACATGCCGTTTGGAGCTACGACTTGATTTGCGCCATACTAGCGCATGCATAAGCCCCCTAGAGGCTCTTGGGTGCTTAACCACTCTTGCACGCGGCTTGGCGAGGCACTGGCGACAGTGGCGACGGCGAGGATGGCCTGGCGGCGGCGGGATTCCTTCGGTCGACGGCGCCGGCCCTATCCGGCCTTCGACCCGCCAAGATAAATCGTGCGCAAGGTTGTGAACCTCAAGGAGAGGGTGTGGCCCGATGGAATTGGCGCGAAGCTCACTGGGGAAAGCGGAACAACCTGTGGCGGCGGTTTTGCTGGAGTTGGGGGAGATAATGCCAATCTCCTTCCACGGTGCGCCGTTTGTTGAGGTTCTTGAGGGGAAACGGCGAGGGAGTTGTGGTGAAGATGATGATGCAAACCCCCGGCCGTGCATTGGTCCGCAGCGGCCGGAATACCATTGGACCCGAGCGGTGGCGCCATGACAAGGATGACCACGCTCCAGCAAACTCACGTCATGACATAGGAGAACAAGTGCACGGATGGGTTAGGCATATGGAGTAGATCACATTCCCAAGGTTGGTTCGGGTCGAAGCTCACCAGAGAGGTCTCGGGATGCATCGAACACCTATGGCCGAGGAGGAAATGGAGCTAGTTCTAGGCGATTTAGGGGCGTTCTCTTTTGGTTCTTTCGTGGAACGTGATAAGGGAAGGTTGTAGAGTTCGGTGGCGAAGCAGTGGGTCAAACGGTGAGGGTTGTGCTGGCGGTGGCGAGTTCGGTGGCTTGGTTTGAAGCCGGCATGTGTCTGCCTCTGATCTGCCTGTTTTCTGGTCGGCTTCGGCTCCTCTCAAGCGGTGGGCGCCTTGCACAGAGATGGAGTGAGTCCTAGAGGCTGTCAGGTGGGGTCAAGGTGAAGAGAGCAAGGCAAGGGAGAGAGAGGTGGGTACAAACTTGAGTAAAACTAGTTTTTGTCGATTTTCTTCAGTTTATTTATCTCCCTCTCCTTTGCTGCCCAATCCCTTGATCTGTGGGTATGGTAAATTGATGACTGAAGGTAGTTAGTTCTATTTTCTTTGGTTCCACTCAAAAATATTTTGTAGTTTGCTCTCAATAATTTAACAAAGATAGGGTGTTTTGGGATTTCTTTAGAAGCCCTAAACAGAGGAGAAAATTCTAGAAAAATTATATTTATTTATGGTTTTTATCCTAGTATTTGAATAAAATATTTCATGTATATACATATGTGCACTTTAATCGCATTTTAGGCAAATATTGTTTATCATACAAAAGTCTAGGTTAGTCCCACCTAGGTTTATAAAAGAAAATTTTTGGCTCCCAAAATTGAGAAACCTAACTTTTATTTTATTCGACAAAAATTTTGTTGACCCTAGAATTTGGGTATATGACAGCTCTATCCCCCTTAAAGGAAATCTCGTCCCCGAGATTTGGGTTGGGTGTGGTCAGGTAAGGTGCATGGGAAAATGACTTGAATACACCGAAAGGGATGCTACTGCAGCGAGCACTAGGTTTCGGATAATGTGGTTTTTATCGGCTTCTTGTTGTTGAAATTTTTTCAAACATATAAGATTTAATACGCTATCTTTAAGCTCTTCCTAAGTTGTATAATAGACTCGCTTAACTAAGGTTGGGAAATACCTTTACTGTGGAGGTGAGGGAAGTGTCCTTGACGATTGTGGTAGCTGCCAAGTATTTTGGTGGGCGATGGAGTATTGGTACAAAAGATTTGGTGGCATTAGGCCTCCATTCGGGCATAATGATGGAAAATCTGGAGGTCAAACTGTGGCTTGGTCGAGCTTATATCTATGAGGGTTAAATTTCAGAGCAGCGAGTATGTAGGCTATGGTAGTGAAGGTCAACAGGTCCTCGTCTATTATTACCTTCTTCCTTAAAGGTTCGTCAGGCTAAGATGGAAAAACAGTAGCAGAACTTTCTCTGCTTGGGCAGCTTACAGCGAAGGCGAGTAATGGCAACAGAGGCGTTGTCTCGAGTGGTCGAGGTTAACAAGCTGTGCTATCCCCCTTAAAGTTTGGAAAATATTATGGTTAGGAAAATTCACGGAATGGAAAAAATAACTGATTTGGTAAATCTCAGGTCTATCTACACCTTGTTCAGCTGAGAACAGGGCGTAGTGTCCAACTGGGTAACAGGTCGGGGCGGTATCCGTTTCAAGGACAGCCTTTACCAAAGGATGTTTTTGTAAGTCAATTGTTCTCTACTCGAAATTTTTGGAGGCATGGGAAAATGGTCGCGAGGTCTCAAGGGTTTATCCACACTTGGGATCTTAGTGGGAAAATGGTTGTTATACGGCATGTGCGGCAATATCTTTTCTTTCATGCAAAAAAGGCATGTGTGAATGTGATGATATTATGATGCATGAATGATGCGATGAATGTATGTAGTGGTGCAATGCTCATGAAATCATTTTTTATTGCCTTCATGCCATAGAAACAATAGGTGTACATATACACATATATTGGGAGGTTTATCAAAGATATAAGTCAAATCTCCAAATTATGGTGGAGAGAGCTGCAAGGGCTTCATATTTATCCACGGGAATGTGAGGTCACAGTACACTATCCCCCTTAAAATAAAAGGGTCGGTTGTGAGAATTCGGAAAATAGGGGCTTAACTCACCGGAGAGTCTTAGGTACCCTTTTCATGTCGAAATGGTAAGAATGGAGCTCAGCGGTCAATCAAGAGGGCCGGTTACTCAGTCTTCCTTCCTTTTTCCCCACCTCAGAGCTGGAGTTTGGATCAGATAATGGCTTCGCGGATGAGTAGGCTTGTCGCTATCGTCAACGATGCCCGTGGAATGGAGTTGCCACGCTACGAGACAAGATGTAGTCTAGCTCGTTTATTTTTCCATTGCATATATGTAAAACATTTATGATGTTTCTAAGACGTGGATTCTGTATATCAATTTGTCGTTTATGTAACTTGGTTGGTCCTAGACAGGGATGTAATGCACATTCAACTTCAGAAATTTTGGGCAGGAATTTATGGGTATGACATCATATCAATTCCTCATCCATTGAACTGCAAAGGTTTTATTATCGGGTTCATGGCCGATGCTGACGCTCTTTGAACTATTCCAAATTTCTGACATTCTTGACAATCTTTATAATACCTAAAACAATCTTTAAGCATCGTCGACAAAAAATACTCAACTCTCCAAAGCAATCATCTCATCTTATGAGTCGATTATGTGTTCCACAAATTTCTTCATGAACTTCACACCTGACTACCTTTGCCTCTTCCAAATTCAAACATTTGGCAAAACTTCATCAATTGTCCGATAATATAAATCATCATCAAGTAACACTGTCGAAACTTGGTTTCGGCAATATATTTTATGGGGTCGCAGTCGAGATCGCCAAGCACAATGGGTTAGAAGAAGAAGAAGATTTAGACAGGTTCAGGCCCTCTCGTGAGGTAATACCCTACTCCTGTTTCGGTAGATTCGATCCGCCGAGTGTCTTTATTGATCTCGTGATCTAAAGTTGAGAACTAAAAAGCTGATCTCCTATCGGAATATCCCTCAAGGGACGCCCCTTACCCCCTTATATAGTCTTGGGAGGAAGGGTTTACAAGTCGGAAACCCTATCTTATTCTAAGTTGGTTTCCTCAATCTTACCAAACCGTGACTATAGGCCGATTGCCTTATCTCTATCGGCAACCGTAACACCTAAGTCAAGTTCGGCTTACAAATATAGCAGGCGCAATCTATCCCTACCTCCAGTCGGATAAGCTTGCCATATAGATACCCGATTGCCACAATCTCCACAGTAGCCCCGAGTCCTTTTCGTCGACGAGACAACTCAGCCGGACCAAGCGTACTCAACCAAAAAATCTCTTTGACCGAGTGCTTTTGGCGCCGAGTGATTCCATCATCTCTGCCCGAATCTTCCCGAGTGGCTCCAAAGACTGTGAAGGGCTGGAAAAATATCTAAAAAATTCTCAAAAATAAATATCTAGGTGCATCTCCTGATGCACCTAATTATAGGTGTAGCCCCCGACTATGTGGTTAGTCAAAAATAGACTAAGCATATAGTCAAGAACTATAAAAAATTATTCTCATGTAGATGCCTAGCTCATGCTAGAGCAATCATAGAAATCTCATTACTCAGCAAGTTCATACTCAACCGAGTGAATTTGCCCGAGTCATCTCAGAACAAATAATTCAATCATCCCTCATGGGTAAAAAGCACTCGGTAAACTCTTGCCCAACCGAGTGGATTCGCCCGAGTAATCCCGGAATAAATATTTCATTCATCCCTCATGGGTAAGAAATCAATTCGCTCGGTAAGCTCATGCTTATCCGAGCTGATCCTCCCGAGACATCCCGGAAATTTGCCCGAGTCATCTCGGAATAAATAATTCTCTTATAAATGCTTAGCTCAAGCTAAAGCAGTTATAAAAAATCACATCACTCGGCAAGCTCATGCTTATCCGAGTAAGTTCGCCCGAGTCGTCTCAGAACAAACAATTTAATCAACCCTTATAGGTAAGAAGTCAATTCACTCGGCAAACTCATGCTTATCCGAGTTGATTTGTCCGAGTCATCTCGGAACAAATAGCTTAATTGACCCTCGTGGGCAAAAAACACTCGGCAAGCTTACACTTATCCAAGTAAACTTGTCCGAGTCATCTCGGACAAATAATCTAATCAACCCTCATGGGTAAAAAACATTCGGCAAGCTCATGCTCATCCGAGTTAACTTGCCCGAGTCATCTCGGAACAAATAACTTAATCAACCCTCATGGGTAAAAATCACTCGGCAAGCTCATGCTCGTCCGAGTTAACTTGTCCGAGTCATCTCGAGACAAATAATTTAATCAACCCTCATGGGTAAAAACACTCGGCAAGCTCATGCTCATCCGAGTTAACTTGTCCGAGTCATCTCGGGACAAATAATTTAATCAACCCTCATGGGTAAAAACACTCGCAAGCTCATGCTCATCCGAGTTAACTTGTCCGAGTCATCTCGGGACAAATAATTTAGTCAACCCTCATGGGTAAACAAATTTTCAGTCATTCGAAAAATACGACCAAATATTAAATAGCTCCCGCCATAATATTGGTCTTAATCTAAAAAGATCTTCACCAAGGTGGAATAAATAGCATTGATATAATAATTTAATCAAAATGCTTTAAAACCAAATAGTTCCTGTCATCAGGACAGCCATGAAAAGCTTAACTATTTATCACCTTTCAAATTGCATCGTGCCAACTTCTCATGAAGTTAAGCAAACCGCGTATGAAAGGATTTTAAAGGTATTGGGCTATATGACACGTGCATATTGCCAGGGCAAATCTGCTTAAGTTCATCCACTTAAGTCCCTAAGGACACGTGTCAAGCCACACCTTAGCCGGGCCGCAAGTCTCTCATGGGCTCGGCCCAATCGCGAGATAACTTGGCAAAAACCCTCAAGTCTTTTCGAAGCCTCGAGGTCATCCTCGACACTTCATCTAATCATCTTGGTCTCTTTATGCCTCCGATGTAAACATGTAGGTATCTAGCTTATTTATGTTAATGCCTTGACCCGAGTCTTCATAGAAAATTTCTTAAGTAATTTTCATCCGACCGTCACCAAGCCTAAAACTTAATTAGATCATCAAAAAATTTTCAGTCCTTATCTATTGAACTCGAATCAAAACAATAAACAATGATAAACTAAATATAAACAAGTTATCAAAGAAAACCATGCTTTATTGACATGTATGTAGTCCCCGACGTCAACTCAAGAAGTCATCTTGCTTGAGGTTGACAGTCAAGAACAACATAAAACTTACGGTAATTTAAGCATAGTATCGTCGAAGATGTTCAATATTCCAGGAGTTCTCCACCATAGATCCATCTTCGCGCTTTAGTCGAAATGCTCCTGGCCGAGTCACCTCGGCCGATTATGTATGGTCCTTCCCATAGTGGAGATAATTTGTGATGGTCCTTGATGGTCTGGATCTTGTGTAGAACCAAATCATCGACAATGAAAGCTCGCGCCCGAACATTGCGACTATGGTATCTTCTAATCCTTTGAAGATGTCTTGCCGACTGGATCAAGGAAGATTTTCTTCGTTTTGGCTCGCCTTGTCCCGACTTGGCTATCTTCTTTGTAGGAATTTCACCCTCTTCGATATTGATGTAGCCGCCGGATTTCTTCGGCCACATGATCTCTCACAAGATTGGGCCATATCGCAGCTTTCTTTGTCGCGGTGAAGGCTTACTTGACGTCGCTTCCGATGATCGCGTGGTAGGCCGTCTTGAAGTCGACCACCCCGAAGGTGGTATTCTCCGTTCAGAAATTCTCGCGAACTCCGGAGGTGACTGGAAAGGCGATGTGCCCGAGTGGTGTGGACGACAGCCCGGATCACTCCGTGGAAGGGGGCTGAGATTGCCTTCAACTCGGTTCTCGGGATTTGTATCTCATCCAGCGTCTTGACGAACAGAGATTGAGGACGCCGCCCCCATCGATGAGGACGCGCTTCGCCTTGATGTTACGAACCACCGGATCAAGTACCAAGGGATACCGCCTCGGGTGAACCACTCCGTCGGGATGATCCGAGCGATTAAACGTGATGGCCACCTTCGACCATTGTAGATATTGTGGGACTTGAAAAGGCTCGATTTTTCATCGGGTTGTTCTTCTTGGTTCCCGATGAACCGGTTTCATTAGTCGGCTTCTTGTTTAACCGTGTCGCATATTGCTCGCGAATTGCTTGTAGATGATGCGTGCACCGAGCGTTCACAATCGTTCATGATCGTGTCGTAAGCCGCAACTCGGCGACGGTGTTGAGAATCGGACGTTGTGGCAACCAGTCTTCGTGCGGCGCTTGCGATCTTTCCGGGCCCGATTGCTGCCGCCGTTATCCTTCCTCGGATGTCGGCTTCCTTCCGAGTGCTTGTCATCCCTTTTGTCGGCCGGGCTTGGCATGCCGCTTTGATTGCATCGTTGGACTTGGCGTAGGAGTTCACCGTCTCGAACATTTGCTTCACCGTCTTCGGTGGCTTGCACCCAAACTTTCCATTAACAGCTCATCACGGACTCCCTCGGAAGGCGGCGATGATGATGTCATCGGTGGCGTTGGGATCTTGTTGCGCTTTTCGGAGAAGCGCCGGATGTAATCCTTCAAAGGCTCGTCCGGCTTCCGGATGACGTTGTATAGATCGAAGTGTGTGCCGGCCTCTCGAAGGTTCCTTGGAAGTTGGCGATGAAGTGGTCCCTCGCCCGCTCCATGAGCCGATTGAGCCTCTTGGCAGGCTCGTGAGCCGCTCGCGGAGTTGGCGAGGGCCACGGCGGTAATTGGCCATAGCCTTGTTGTCACCGTCGCGCGCGGATGACGAGAGTATACACGGTAAGCCACGACTCGGGGTCGATCTTGCCGTCATATTTCTCTATTCCTGTTGGCTTAAAACCATTCGGCCGTGTACTCGGCGAAGCTCCCGAGTGAAAGCCGGCACTCCGTCGTCGCCGCTATCGGGTGATCCCCTCCGATCTTCCGAGTGCGTCGGTCTCGCTCCCGGTAGCGGCGATCGAGGACTTCCGCATCACTCGGCGGGGTCTTGGTTGGCTGGTTGGGTAGCCGGAGCCGTTGTTGCGGCGGACGCGGTGGTGGACGGGTGGACGTCCATGTCGTTTGTCGCGGAGTCGGCCGTCGCTCCTGGTACTTCGGCGTGGACTCGCGGGGTGGGCCTCTCGGCCGGTAGTCGACCGGTCGGCTCGGGCCTTTTGTAATCCCTTGACCTTAGCGGCGGGAGCCGGCCTCGGCGTTTCAGCCACGGCACTCGGTCGGCCTTCGTGTTGAGGTGGAGGGATGACCGTTGGCCGTAGCTGCAACAATGGTCTTGATCTTGTCTAGTATTGGAGTCACGTCGGGGCGCCGTCTCGATGACGGTGTCCAGGAGTGTGAGGGCAGCAACAGCGTTTTGTTGTGGCGTCCGAAAGATATTGGTGTTGCGACTCGGGTTTGAAGAATAGTCTCTTGAGCGGATCGTCCGATCGCCCTTAGATCCCGCTTTCTTCCTCGTCGGCTTCTTCTTTGCGTTTCTTCTCCTCTTCCGCGCCTTGCGCTCTTGCTCGATCCCGCTCGCTCTTCTTTCGCAAGCCTGCGGGCCATGGCTGAGTCGGACTCGGCCACCTTAGCCATGAGGACGTCAAAGCACTTTGGCTCGTAGTCCTTGTTGCACTCGGAGTCGTCGACTTCGTCCGAAGGGATGCCGTAGAGGTCGTCAAGGCCGGCGGAGCTGAGATATTCGTTGAGCTCCGAAGATGAGCATGAGCCGAATGACGGGAGGATGACGGCGACCTCCCTTAGCCCCGGGTAACCCGTGTCCGGATCGCTCCGGCCCGAGCCGAGCATGGGGAGTGGGCTCCTCCGAGTGGGTCGACCTCGACTCGGGGGAGAGGAGTTTGCCGTAGATCTCGACGGCGTTTGGTAACCCAAACGGTACCGAGAGGTCTTCTTCCGTGTAGATCGTCTCCGTTGGGGAGACGAGAAGATCGGTGCAGATTTTGGCGGTATTCGGTAATCCGAGTGGTGCCGAGTGAAGTCCGTCGTCGGAGAAAGTAGATTGCATCTTGGTCTTCAAGACGTCGTTGTAGATTGTGGCGCTGTTCGGAAGTTCGAACGATGTCGAGTGGATTTCTCCCACCGACCGGTTCGAATCCGAGTCGAAGGAGGAATCGTTGAAGAAGTTGGCGGCGAAGTCGCCGAATCTGAAGGAGATCCCATCACGCTTGTCGGCGAGATTGTTGAAGAAATCTTGACGCGCGCCCCTACTCGGCGCGCCAACCGTCGAAACTTGGTTTCGGCAATATATTTTATGGGGTCGCAATGAGATCGCCAAGCACAATGGGTTAGAAGAAGAAGAAGATTTAGACAGGTTCAGGCCCTCTCGTGAGGTAATACCCTACTCCCGTTTCGGTAGATTCGATCCGCCGAGTGTCTTTATTGATCTCGTGATCTAAAGCCGAGAACTAAAAGCTGATCTCCTATCGGAATATCCCTCAAGGGACGCCCCTTACCCCCCTTATATAGTCTTGGGAGGAAGGGTTTACAAGTCGGAAACCCTATCTTATTCTAAGTTGGTTTCTCAATCTTACCAAACCGTGACTATAGGCCGATTGCCTTATCTCTATCGCAACCGTAACACCTAAGTCAAGTTCGGCTTACAAATATAGCAGCGCAATCTATCCCTACCTCCAAATGGATAAGCTTGCCATATAGATACCCGATTGCCACAATCTCCACAAACACATATCTAAGAGCTTTATACTTCAATTTCCTTAATACCGATTGAGGTGGGTTCTTCAAATACTCAACAATTTCATGCCTCCAATCATCGACATCAATATTAGCAATCTCGATCTCCACATCTTTTAACATTGGCTCATAACCCCATGCCCCTGAGCAAGATCATTACCTTTAATATTTTGTTCCCTTGAAATATGTCTCATAGACATAATCCTAAAATTTTTAATCAACTATTGGCATTTTTCATTGTAAACCCTCAAGATCTCATCCTTGCACACATATTCTCCTGACAAATGCTTATTGACTAATAATGAATCCCTCACAATCTCTATCACATCAACTTCAATTTCTTTTAATAATTAAAGTCCTTTAAATATTGCTTCGTATTCTGTTTGATTATTGGTATAATATGGCTTAATTGTAAAGTCAAACTCAAAACTTGCCCCCAAGGTGAAATAATTACTAATCCAATGCCACATGTACAAATTGACCCATCAAAGAACAAAGTCCATGGTATCGGCTCAACATAATCAATAGAATCATCTCTATGCTATACTACAAAATCGTCGGATTGCCCTTTAACTACTTTGTTGATTCATATCTAAGATCAAATTCTGTCAATGCAAAAATTCACTTTTGAACTCTACTTTTCAACACTGGAGCTGATAACATATATGGAATCACATCGCTTTACAAATCATCGTGCATTCATCGACAAAGATGCCTCAACTTTGGACATGAAAAATATAAACACAAGCATAATTTTTCTACTAGAGAATATCTTGTTTTTCGCATCAAGAAATCTTCTACCGAGATAAAATATAACCCTTTTTGCCATAAAGTTCTTGAATCAACACTAATCCAATAGATTTTTCATCAACCAATAAATACAAATTTAAAAGGAATCTCTTTCTTTGGTGGAATCAATATTGGAGAAGAACTTAAATAATCTTTGATTTCATCTAAGGCCTTCTATTGTTTTTCTCCCAATAGAAATTCTTCATCAGCTTTAACCTTAATAAAGGAGTGAACGACTCAATTTTCCCCGATAAATTTGAAATAAATCTTCTAACAAAATTAATTGTCAATCAAAGACGTAACTTGGTCTTGTTTTCAGCAGTTCTATGTTCTTGATAGCCTTAATACTTCTTTGACTAATCTCAATCCCCTTTTCATGAACAATAAAACCCAAAACTATCCAATCGATACACGCACATTTGTTTGCATTTATCTTCAAACCATATTTTCTTGTTCTTTCTAACACGTTTTGTAAATCGGTGTACATCCGTCAATACTTTTGATTTCACAATTACATCATCAATATAAAATTTTAACTAATAAACCGATGAGATCATGAAATATATAATTCATACCCCTTTGATATGTAGCATCAACACTTTTTAATCCAAGTCATTACAACCCATTCATATAAGCCAATTGCTTAGGGACATTTAAAGGCAGTCTTCGGAATATCCTCTTCAGCCAAAAAAATTTGATTATAACCAGCATTACCATCCATAAAACTAATAACCTGATGTCCGTAAGCTGCATCAACTAATAAATCAGCAATTGGCATCGGTATTAATATTTAGGAGTAGTTTTGTTCAAATCTCTAAAATCAACACAACCCTTAGCTTCCCTTTTCTTCAAGATCGGTACTATATTAGAAACTCATTCAACATATCAACAAGGCCTAATAAATTTAGCAACATATAGTCTAGTGATCTCTCGCTTTGATAGCATCATACATCTCCGGTTTAAAACACCTTGACGGTTGTTTGTATGGCCGATATCCTGGTTTAATAGGTAGCCAATGTTCTGCTATTGATCGGCTAAGTCCTGGCATTTTATGATATTTCCAAGCAAAACAAACTCTATATTCTTTTAATAAATTTAGTAGTTCCTTTTTAAATTCACAAGACAACTTAGCACTTACAAATGTCACCTAGGTCTATCTACTTCTTCTAACTCATCGCCGACATAAATCCCTATCCTAATTTGCCTTCAATATCATCCACGGTGTCCTCAAAGAAACAACTGGGGCTCTCCATCTATGATCGACTGTATATCATGATCGAATACTTTTAAGAAATTCTTTTCCCATATTTTACTAGATAAGCAATCTACTCCTTCCATTTCCCAAATAGGTAAACCGGCTATTGCAATATTTATTAACATGTCGGCTTGTACAATTTCTTCATGGTCTCCTTGCCATTGTACCAAACTCTGATGCATTGTTGATGGAATACAACAATTGGCATGAACCCAATCTCTTGCAAGTAATAAACTATAATATCCCTTTCCATCAATTACAAAAATTTCGTAGAACAGCTTTTCTGCCAACAGTTAATTCTACATTCAACACCCCTTTGGCCTTTGATGAATTCCCACAAAAATCCTTCAGAATCATATTTATTTTAATGAGATCTTCCGATAAGTTTTGAAGGATTTCGTGGTATCAAATTCCTCATTCCAACAAAATCGGAAAAACTCGCAATCTCAATATGGATTGAAATGAGGTCTTTCTTCTTCATAATATTTCTGAACCTTTTTTACATGTCTTTTTTGATATCTATCATTCATTCCAGATGAACTCTCTCTCTCTTCCCTTTATAATCCCGATAATTCTTTCTATCGGCTTCACAACCTATTTTTGTACATACACATATTAACAGGAAAAGGATGCCCATCAATCTTCATTGGCTTTTTATCATCATCAAACTTAATTTTACCTTGCTCTATGGATTATATTTGTTGCCTAAATATCTTGCATTCATTTGTATGATGAGAAGGAGAATTATGCCATTTACAATATCTTCTTTTCTTTAACTCTTCAATAGATGGAATTACATGATTATGAGGTAATTGTATCTGCTTCTCTTGGAATAACAAATCAAAAATCCTATTGGCGTTATTGATGTCAAAATCATACTTCTCTTCTTTCCCAGTATTTTTAACCCATTGAAATACTACTGTCTTTTTATTTCTTGACCACTCTGCTAAACCAATCTTTGGGTCTTCATCTTGATCTGAGTCTGAAGTATAATTACAAACATTATTAACCTTCTTATAAAATCTCTCCCTCTTGGCTTCTTAAAACCGTTGTTCATGAGTCGATACCTTTTGCACCAAATTAGCCAAACTTTCAAAGTCTTGTAAAGAAAATTTTGTCTTCAATCGGTCCTAACAATCCCTAGAACGCTAAGTCTGCTAATAGTGTATCACTCAGATTTAGACTATAGCATCGACTCATTACATCCCAAAATCTTTGAATATAGTCCGGAACCGATTCATCGGATAGCTTCTTGATTGCTATCAAATCTGTAAGTTTCATTTCTTGAACTCCAGCAAAAACAATATTTATGAAACTGCTTCTTCAGATCGACCCAACTTCTAATGAAATTAGGTGGCTACTAAAAAACCATGTAAACATTGATCCAGATAATGGTAATGGAAAAAAACCTATCTCTCAAAGCTTCTTCAGCCGATGCTTCTCCACACTGTGCCAAGAATCAGCTAATATGCTCAACTGCTGAAATATTATCTTGTCCTCAGAATTTTGAAAAATCTGGAACTCTGTATTGGTTAGATAATGGTACCCTATCAAAACTCCATGATCTTTTGGTTTAAGACCAAACTGCCCCCTCATCACCTCAAAAATTCTATTAGCCTACTGTTCAATTCCGATGTCCCTATACTGTTGTACTTGAGATCCTTTAACATATTTTTTCTTGAAATTGATATGATTAGCTTCTCCATGCTGATATTGTTGAGGAGACATAGGTTGATGTTATTGGGATTGATAAACTTGAGGTTGATATTGTTGATACTGAAGCTGATTTTGTTGTTGCCCCCTAGCCGCTGTTGTATATGCTCCTAGACTGTTGTTGCTGCTGTCCTTCATAATATGTGACCCGATGATAGCATTGTGGTACTTCTGAGTTTGTTTCTGTTCTAGCTGATACAAAGTTAGGAACTAAATCTTTAGCTATTCCATAAGTTGGCCCATGAAACTCTGTCTTTACCATTGGTTTAGGAGGTGTATAATTCTCAGGCAAATAAATAGGTCCTTTTGGGAGATACAGATCCATCAACCACTTTTCTAATTAAATTTGTCAAAGTGTTAACCTGAACACCAGACTGATTCACTAAAGCATGCTGCTTCATTACATGTATCTTGAAAAGTCTGATCACAAGGTGGTGGAATCTTGTAGAATTACTACTTCCTTCTCATTTAGTCATTAATTTAGGAAGTTGAGTATTTTGAATTGGCCCTTGCCAAGTCACACCTTCTAATATTCTTGCATCTTTTGTTCTAATTGTGCTTTTTGTTCATTTGTCAGTTTGTCTATTGTGACCGAAATAGTATCTTCTTCCTTGTGATCTGACATATGAAAGCTATCAGTCATACTGGGCATGCCAAGAGCGTTTTGATGTGAAATTCATCGTTTACACGACGACTTGGAAGATTTGCTTTACTTCAATGTAGGTCCTACTAATTTGGGTTCAAGGGCGTGCCAGTTAATTTGATCCTGTAACTAAAAGGATATACAAGTAAATGTTAGATTACGATGGTCAATCAGCCGATGGGTCGATAAGGTATCGTGTTGCCCAGTCAATGCTGATAAAAATCGATTATTATCAAAATAACTCAGGATGTACAAGTAAAATCATACATCAATATATTTTAGGTTTAATATATTTATCAACAAATTATCTTTATTATTTTTAATCTTGATAGATCGAACTGAACCAAGACAGTATAAGATAGATAAGATTAAGACCAAATAAAGAAATTACTGAATAATATATGGTCCAAACAATCTACTGAATAATATACGATCCAAACAATCAGCCGATGCATTAAATTATACTGATCATATGAATAAATTTGACAAAACAAATCACTACCAACTTAGTATCGAGTATTATGAAATCAAAAACTTTTGTTTTTCTTTGTTACTATTAATTGTGATAGATTGGACCCAACGGACACAGTATCTAATTATTAGTAACAAATATCAAATAAATTTAGATTATGTAAACGATCAATAATCGATTTGATTACTTTTCGGTTAATGAACAGATAACGATCGGCTAGAACTCCGATACAACCTTATATGAAAATATCAAACTTGATTAAATCTACCAAACAAATCATATTCTTAGCATATCGGACTTAACAAAGACAGTGCAAGATCGATAATAGCCTTAGCAGATTTAAATGTTTGTGTGTGTGTATATATATAGATGATTGATATAACGAAACAAGCATATAAAGCAAGCAATCTGCACCAAAAACCGATATATTGGGTAAATAACACTTATATCAACCTAGATAGAATATCGGACTTAACCGAGAAAGTTCTGACCATGCCGATACAAGCGAAGTGCAAGACTTGCTTTCTCGTCAGAGATCAAACTGATGCAACCCAAACTTAAAAGTAAGAACTCCTCAAAAATCTAGAAAACTAGGGTGGTGATGCGCTGAAAAGTTATTTATTGAAGTATTGTTGTTTACAAAGACTCTCGGTATATATAATTATACCCATAGTCTAAACAAGTCCGACTCTATTACGATCGGATTAATACAAGACTCCATCTCTAAACAAAAGAATTATTGTTACAACTCCGACTCGGACATGACTCCGATCAGCTAAAAAGAAATTATCCGAGACCGATTCTAACACAATCTTATCGGCTCAGGTCTCTAACAAAAAAAGAAACTACAGCAACCTTTCCTTTTTAAAAGATAAAATTTGCAAACCGAATCCACTAAAATCACGGCATGAATAGCAGCTTTGACTCGGTCTTGACTAACGGAGATTGCCAAATTTTTGCCGTTAACAGTAAGTAACAAGGGTAGAAAACGGTGAGGCCCACTTGTCAACCCCACTTATCATTCTTTTCTTCTCTAGGCCCATCTCTTGCTCCTCTGGCCGACTAGCTCATCGGTCGCCGCCCCACCCCTCCGACCAGCCTTGGAGGAACCGTGCAAGTGGACCTCGACAAGCTCCCCATCAAACGCCTCCAGGCCATCGATGAGGCCGACAACGAGTAGTACGCCAGTACCCATTGTAAGCACCAACCAACCCCTTCCTTCCCCCACCTATTCTCTTCATTTGCTCACGCACGAAACCTAACCCAACCCATTGTGGATTCAGATTCCTTCAGAGGGACACCAGTAGTGAGGAGCAGCACCTCTTCGCCATTCGCCGCATTGACTTCTCTTGGGTCACCGACAAGGACGCCTAGAAGCCCAAGAAAGGCACTGCTCAATAGCAGCAGGCATGGCTGTGGCAGGGCATGATGGAGAGCCTGCAGTAGGTGTAGCAGGAGCTCTCCGTTGTCATTGACCTCATCTCCACCTGTCGGGGTCACCATGAGAGGTGGCTCGGGATGGTGGATGAGGAGGAGAGTGGAGTGGCAGATTGCCGCATCGCTGGCCTCTCATTGCCACCGTCGACGTGCAGTTAATAGCTCCTTCGAATCTGGCCATGGGCCCATCGGCACCACCGCTCAGGAGAGAGGAGACGCCACTCCATGAGGCCACCAGCTGTCGTCCCCTATTCGTCTCTTGGTGATGCCACAACGGCGTTGCTCCTCTCTTGTCGGCCGTCGTCCCCTCCCCACCGCTCGATGACGCCACAGCCACCTTGTTCCTCTCTCGTTGGCCGCCGCCCCTTCCCTGCCGCTCGATGATGTCCTAGCCACGTTGCTCCTCTCTCACCGGCCGCCGTCCCCTCCCGCCTGTTCAGTGGCTCTGCAGCTGCAGACTCTATCTCCCACAAGCCACTGCCTCCTCCCCGTTGCTCGATGATGTCCGTCATCATTGACCTCATCTCCATCGGTCGAGGTCACCATGAGAGGCAGCTCGAAAGGGCGGATGAGAAGCAGTGGAGTGAGAGAGGGGCCTAGAGAAGAAGAGAAGGATAATTGGAGCTGACAAGTGGGCCTCACTTTTTACCCTTGTCACTTACATGTGACACCCACCTCTATTTTCAATTCCTTTGATGATTGGGATGCCACATCAGCACACTTGGACCAAGTCAATCCTATCACGTCAGCAAAAACTGCTTTTAAAACCATCGAAGGAGCCAATTTACACCGAAATTTGAAGTTGAGAGAGACGTTATACCTTGTTGTGGTTGAGGTATACGTGTCGACCAAGGGTAAGAGATGAGAGTGGCAAAGTAGACTTGTTCCATCCAATTGTTATCTCGGAAGGATGGGCTATAATGCTGACACTGTTCAAGTATTTAACAGCCCACGTGGCCACGTTATAGCTATAGCCGGGCTTAATTATCGGACTTCAATCTGTACAGACTTGTAGAATTTTTAGCATTTATAATTTTAATTTTTTAAAGATTTACAAAAATAATTTCGGATTCAAAAATTTGCAAAACTAGTCCTTCCGCCCTCCGGGAGGGCGGGATTCAAAGCCTCCCAGGGCGTTTTATCCGACGTGACGACCGTTGGGTGTCGCCGCGCGCGTGTAATTTTGCATTTTGGCCCCTTCCCGCCCTTACAAAGGCGCTTTTTTCACTCCGTGCGGTGAACAGTAATGAACGAACATAGTGAATGAGAGCGAACAAGAAAAAATGTGATGAACAAGTAAATGAACAAGTGAAAAAACGCCCTTCGTAAGGACGAGAAGGGGGTAAAATGTAAAATTACACGCGCGCGGCAGACGGCACCCAACGGCCGTCGCCACGCTGGATAAAACGCCCTCCGGAGGGCGTTTGAATCCCGCCTCCCAGAGGGCGGGAAGGGACTAGTTTTGCAAATTTTTGAATGCGGAAATTATTTTTGTAAATCTTTAAAAAATTAAAATTATAAATGCCAAAATTTCCAGACTTGTAAAACACCAGTTCTCCTTAGTCGTTGGCATGGACGCCATTCTTTCGAGTAAACTCTACGATTTTTTCCCTGCATGTTCTGCTCAACGGCGCTAGCACAGGTTCACTCATATGGGGATCTGCAATGGTCCTCTATCCGATATTGATGGATTGTCTGTAAAGGTTTTCTAACCTATATTGATGACATCTATAACGGCTTCACATCTATATCGGCTCCTATTTCTCAACCATTACAAAAAAAGGCTGAGAGGCTCTCAAATTCTGCCCCATGTCGAGGTCAAACAAACTAACTCATTCACGCTAATCTTTCCATACTTCTCTACATCTGATTAGTACTGAATACTGATTTGCCCATGCTGCTTGTTTTGGAAATTTCAAATGTACAGGTCCAAATGAATTGCACACGTTTGTTGTAAGGAGAAATTTCATAGAGTTTCATAAATATTAAATATAAACATTAAATATACTGACATAACATTGCATTAATGAAGAAAAATTATAAGAATTTCATTAGAGTAAAGATAGTTTCATGGGAATGAAACTCTTTTGCACTGTTTTCAAATTCTGGGTGTTCAAAATCTAAGTGGGTTGGAAACTGAAACATGAAACCTTAAGACTGGCAGCAAGTGAAAACCCATTTAAGACTGGCAGCAAGTGAAAACCCTTTGTGCTGACAGAGGACCAAACAAGTCCCAAGTGCTTTGCTAAATCCATTTCCATTACCCTTAACGTGTATGCTGCCATCCATTATTATACTGAACCAAACACTTCATACCTTGGGTGTAGAACAACAATACTGCAATATATACTTATAAAATAGAGTAGCGATGGTTCTATCACTACACATATAAGGCTAGAAGATCCATACATACTGGTGTTTAACAAGTCTGTATTATCAACTACTCTCACCGGCCCTCTATTTTTTTTTTGAAAGGAAAAAAATATTAGTGTGAGAATAAAAAGGTTCACATGTGATTACCAAATATGTATAACAATTAAAAATAATAATAACATGTTAATGATAATTTTCTTTAATTAAAATTCCATTAAAACATACGGATACATATAATATGGTAGCATGTGAAATATGTAATGCTATCTTACGTGTTTTTGAAGGACTTGTTTCAGATGATTACATGTTGTCCATGACTCGCCTAAGTTCACATTAAACTCATGAGAACCAACACATTTTTTTTGTAAGGCCACCAGTCTAAATAGTTGTGCATATATTAGCTAGTCCCCAGATTGGAGAAATATTTAGTTGCATTTCAAAATAATATATCTTGATGCAAATTATACTAAGCACCGGGTACATCAAATCCGATGGTATAAACAGTTGGCATTGTTGCATGATTAAGCTTTTCACGCAAAACGAGTTAGCATTGACACGTGATTAATTAAGTTTTAATTATTACAAACTTAAAAAATAAATTTATATGATATTTTCGAGCAACTTCCATATAAAATTTTTTTGCACAAAACACATCGTTTAGCAGTTTGAAAACGTGCCAACAAAAATCGAGAAAAAATTTGAATCTTAGTCAGTTTAGAATGGAGCCATAGTATGTTAACTATGCTTGCATGTTTCATCACAACGATTTTCAATAGTTGACCTAGTTTGTTTCAAAATACTTGAATCTGTGCTTCTTAAAATATTCCCGGAATCCATACACGCTCTGGTCATAGTTGAACTGCAGAAAGTAAACCATCACATCAGCTCAACTGAAAAATGTCAACCAGTCTGTCAAGCATAGACTGACAAGTATTCTCTTCTTTGCGAAAACTAAAAGTCTAAAACAACTCATGCAGGACAGTTCAAATTTGAAGGACTAAGTACCATAAGTTTGGAATTTACTTACAGGGAGAACTTTCACCGAGTACTTTGTGACATTAGAGTCCACCACCTTTCCAGGGGTAGAAGCCTGAGAAAGTGCAGAGCAAATCATTACAAAGACCAAAGCTCGAAATTATTCATGAACAGTTCACAAGATGCTTAGGTGTAATAAAATTCAGTCATAGGGATAAACACAACTGTATAACTTAGATTATATATCATATGATATGCCTGTATGCCTGGGGTAGAATCATATATTCCTATACAATTGGAACCCACTAACTGCAGTTACTTCCTAAATCAGCATCCTTAGCCAGCCACAACACCTTAGAAATTGTTGGCAATTATGTGTGCAACAGATTGTCTCCCGATAGCAACAGTTGCGTTTGTTGGATCCTATCACGTTTGTAGCTGATTTCCTCCAGCGTATATGCAGCTAAGCATATCATAATTAGAAAATGATTCTGATATATTTAAAGATCAAGGAACAAACTGCCATGGGGAGTTTACATTATTTCCAGTGTGGGACATAGAGATACTAGATACCTCAGGTAAAATAAAGAGACCGTTAAAGATACCTTAGGTCATGCTTAAACTGTTCACTCAGAAACAAGAGATATATATAATATAGACACCTCAAGTAAACATCCTCTAGTAAAAGGTACATTAAAGATCTAACAAGTCAAAATTAACTCATGAAGGTCCATATTTCCATTGAAGTTGTTGATATTTATATTCCTAAACAAAATAAACAGTTTAACGAACTCTTTCTCCTGTCAGGGAACAAAAAGATTGTTTTTGTAGTCATTCCCTAGGGATTTAGTGATAAATCATTACTTTGATCGTCACCAGTGATTCCCCCTCCAGTCGCAACATAATCTATCATATTGCCGCTCGGACTCACAGTAAGATGGCCAGTGGAAGTTAATAAAATGACAAGAGTATGAAACAGAAGTACATCACAAATTTGAGAGAACAAAATGCAAACCACAAAATGTGAAGTATACAAATTATAACCTGTTCTGGGTTGTAAAATACTTCAATAAATGGATACTCATTCTTTTGCCTTGTGAGGCAAAATCCAGGATACTTTGGGCATTCAACCTGAGCACAGAAAAAGTATTCAATGTTTAATTGTTTGAGAGTGAAGGAAAGAAGACATGTGACAGCAGTAGCACCATGAGATGGTAATAACCAGGATAAACGACATGATCTAACTTCTAAAACATTCTATTACATAAATAGAAAAGCACCCAAATTAAAGAGGAAACAAAAATTGATCGAATGATTGACAAATGATACAAACCTTTTGGAACTGTATTAGTTCGAATATTTCTAGGAGTTATGTTGCATCTTTGGATTGATCAAGCATATTTTATTCATAAAAACTACCAAGAACAAAAAATTATATAAAAGATCATTTCATTTACATATCTAAACACTCTACAGAGCTGCTTGTGTTGTGAATGAGACAGAAAGTAGAACATAAATAATTAAATATATCAGGAGAAATATGCAGACATGTAATTCAATAAAGCACAGGGATTTCACGAGTGAACACGAAACAAAATGTAGATTAAAATTCTTATGTTGCTCAATGCCTATGGTTTTTGGAGTGTGGACATCCACAGAGGTTACACTACATTATGTTACTCCGCCAATTATAAATCAGTTGATATTTTATATCTACAAGGCCTTCAGTGCTATTTAAACATGTAGGGCAGGGTCCGTTTGGTACAGCTCCTACTCCGAGATTCTTGTCCCGTGGAACTGGAGTTGTACCAAACACTTTCAAGATCCTGGATTATATGGACTAGAGCTGCCGCTCTGCTCTTGAAAATTACACTACGAGGGTGGAGCAGCATTCCCACCTCTCAGCTCCGCTCCACCCTCAGAGTAGGAGTTGCACTAAACGGCCCCTGAGTTTGCCACCTTTTCCAACTAAACAGTGACAATACTAGTGACCTAACAACAATTAAATGGTGTTTGAAAATTAAAGTAGTAGAATTAAAGAAAGTAGCTTACTCGAACAAACTTTACATGCGGATGAAATGTAGCAGCAGCTTCCTCCAGTACCTTATCAAGGTGTTGAGTATAAGTGCACCTACAGAAGCAATTTTGAGGATTACTATGTGCAAATCTACTTACCATTATGAGATTAAATATTGCAGACAGTGCTTCTTAAACAGGAAACAACAAAGGAAGGTTAGATATACTTAATAGTAAAGGCGACAACTACTGGACGGCCTTCATGCAACAGCTGCACGAATTGACGCTCTGACGTGAACGGTATAATTCTTGATGGCCCTAGATCCTTGGGATATCCAGTGTAGTACCTGCCATTTGATCAACATATATATGTTAAAAAAGATGGTGTGACTTTTAGTTCGATATTAGGTCCATATTATTTCACAGATATTGTATGCTCTGCTTAACCTAAAATATTGGCCAGTTAACAAGATGTTGACGAGGCAAACATCTCTTGCCGAAATGGCAGTCATTGTTCTCTCTACTTTTGTATAGTTCTTTTTTGTCTATCCCGAATTTCTGGCGTCAACATTCTCCAAAAATGCCTTCAATTTCTCCAAATAAAAGATTCATGGCATGCTGAAAAATTACATATCTACAAATTCACCTGCATGTCGACCGAAGTTGGGACACCATCCGATCAAGAAATGACCCGTCCGCCATCCCAGACGTCCACCTATGCAGAGCTGGATTCACCAAGGTAGTGGAGAGATGAAGGAATCACTCACATCAGTAGCAGCAAGAAAAACATTGGGGCTCAATTGAACCCCCGAAACTTTTGGAAACAAAACTGTAACTATTTACAAAGGTTAAGGCGAGAACAGGTGTGGGTAGAGAGGGGATAAGGGAGAGGATATGCGTACGGGCGCTCACCGGCGAGGATGCGGCAGCAAGGAAGCAGCAACAAGACACAGGCGCCGACGCTCTCGTGGAAATCGGCGCAGGCACGGACGGCGGAGATCGTCTCGCGGAGCTTCTCTCCCCACCTGATCTGCTGGCGCGGGCCGCTGCCGCACTATCCCGCCTGCCCGCGTGGTGAGCCTTTGAGGCGGGCCCCCGCTCCTTCGGCCACTGACTTCAGCCGGCGGCCAGAACTTCCGGCGGCCACCCCGTGGGGGCTCTCTGGGGGGTGGGGGGGGGGGGGGTCGGGTGGTGGGTGGCTGGGTGCTGCTAGTGGAGGAGAAAGAGAGATGGAAAAGAAGAGGAATAAATTTATTTTACGTCTCCAAAATTCGTCTTTGTGAGTACTACTTTCTAAATCTCATTATCTAAATCATCATTTAAATCATTTACGTAAAAATTATTTTTTATAACTTTGCACTTTTCAACAATTTTTTATATCTCACGCACACTCTGAAGAATCATTCTTAGTCTTCTATTTTTGGCTAACAAAAATTCCAAAATATAAAATGACTATATTTGGATGACCATTTAAAAAAATTGTTGAATAATAATTTCTCACTAAAATCTCTATTCCTAGCATTTAGAAAAATATGAAGAATCTTCTTGAAGATGCTTTGAGACGTCAAACGAGCGACAGGCTCAGCATGGCATGGGCCCACCAATAGCATGACCCGGCTTCATAGTGGACCGTGCCATGCCAGCTCGCCTGTCAACCCTTGACCCAGATACGACCCAAGGGGACGTCGTGCCAGGTCGTGCTGGACGGCATGGGCCCATTATTGGCACGTGGGCCAATGTCAGGCCGAAGGCATGCGAGCAGGGAAGGCGCGGATGAGCGCGCGGCACGTGTGTGCCTACCTATCTTACGATACGTGAAGGTGGGAGATTGGAACGATGTGTGTGGAGCGGGAGATTGGATCGACGATTCCGAGGTCGTTTTGACCCAAAAATCTGAAAAATAGAAAGAGATATAAATTGCTAGATGTGAAGAAAAACTAAAAAAATAATTATTCTTAGTAATATATTGAAAAATACATGGAAAAAAAGTAATGATCTTTATTAATGTTTACAGTATACATGCTGCCTGTTAAAAACTTTATGATATAAAACTCATATTTGAGAAAATGAAAAACTTTGTGATATAAAAACTCATATTTGAGAAAATGAAAAGAGTAGATCGTAAACATGAATACTTAGAAAATAAAAAGTAGCTACTCTATTTCTTATTGACCTAAATAAAAGTTTTCGAACTAAACGGCCAATTCCTGGTGTATTATGCATGTTCTGCATCTATGCTTAACAAGCATTTCTACGTGATCAATACTGACATGTTCTTCTGTCCTCAAATATTATTCCAAAGAGACGAAGGCTGATTCTAAGGACACCGTAGATACGGCACCGTTAAGACATCCCTTAGTTTTGAAAGCACGGATATGACACGTTGTGATCATTCCACCACTTGAGTATGTTGAAGTCCGGTGATTCGTGTCGCTATTCAAATAGTTGGACAACTCCAACATCAAAACTTGGTGGTTATGATCTACCATCGCCACCATGGTTGGAAGTGAGCCACCCTGCATTCTCGCTCCATTGTAGTTTTTTCTTACCTACCGCAAAGACAGGTGGGGGTCTTTGCAAGTGAACTTCCTGAAACAATTCATACTTTCGAAACACCTCATATAATTCAGTCTAACATCGAATAATAATTAGAATAATCAATATTTATAGTTTCTCCAATAAGTGATAGAAGATTGAGGAATCCTCGTAATTTCCCTAGGATCAAGAATAAATGCAAAACCATACAACATGGGGAGGTTTTTCCAATATTTAAGATATTTTTGTTTCATTGCCGGTTATCACGTCTAAAAATTCAAACCAGAATTTCCACAGCTAATTTGTGCATTCATTCCTTGTCCAGGCATCAGCCGAGGTACACAAATTAACAATTATTGATAATACATAATCCACGTCTTAGAAACAACATAAAAGAATTTCACAAAAGCAGCGGAAAAGAAAAAGATTGGCTAAATTGAAACTAGCACCGCGACAGAACTCCAAAACACCACAGGCAACCTTGACGGTGGACGCAAGGCTAAACCTCGACTGAACTTTCTTCTTCTACAACCTCGCTCTGGAGGGGAAAATAGACAAGAATGAGTACTTCCATCGTACTCAACAAGTCATACCGGAAAAGAAGGTATTTTGCAGGGTAATTCACAAGGAAGGAATATAGTCTCATTTGCATCAATAGCATTTCAGAAATAGCAATAGTTGAAAGCAGTAAAATGGTAGTAATAATTAAACAATATTAAATAAACATTGTCCAACGTTAAACCCACATTGCAACAGGCCCAACCATCCATCTATACTAGTCAAGTTCCATTGGTCAAACTATTACTTAGCTGAGACTAATAACGGTGAATCTGGTTGATCGCCCGTAACCATGGGCACGACTGTTCGAATAGTTTTACTCTGATCAGAGGTGTATAACTGTACCCACAAGACACAATCCCACGACATGTTATCGTGTGCCGGTGTACCACCACGATACCCCGGAAAGAAACTGTGACATGACTCTTCACATAACCCCTCTAACCAATCGTACCACAGCAAGGTTTCACCCCCACTCCCGTCGGGGTAATGGGCAGCCCCCTCTCATGCCGCGGTGAATCCAGTAGCCGATCAACCCTTAAAACCGAGGCCGACCCAACTCCATCACGCCCACCCTCACTAGTGTACGTCGGCTAGAAATAGCTACACTATAGATCCAGCCATTACCCATACTGGCTTGTGGTATGCACGGTAATTCTTCTCGGGTTTCCCGAGAACCAGTCCTTAATTGTCATGAGCACTCTAACCAATATCCAACCATGTGCTCACAACCCACCATTATCATATTTCAGTATTAATAGAATAGGATCACATACTTGACGTCATCTGAGTACTAGTCTCCACTGAAATATTTGATTAATGTGATTCTCTTAAGTGAGCTAGTTGATCTAAGCCAGGCTAAGCATGTTCTAAACTAATATCTAGTCATATTGAACCCAAGTTATAAATGGTATATGGTATTCAATTCATATGGCTGAGTACAATAGGTATAATAGTCCCATGAAATAACATTCTAAAACATATGCAGTATTTGAGAGAAAAAAGATATTTAAATAAAATAGGTACAACATGATCAATGTAAAGTATGACTTGCCTTGCTCTGAAGACTGAGGAACCTCGACGACTACTTCGAAGTAAACGGGATCGCCGGAATTATCAGAATCTACACGATAAACAAAGCACTTCAACAAAAATGCTAAAAGTTTATCAAACAAAGACAAGAAACCATTTATATTGTATTCTTGACATTTTTGGATTTAATAAAATTTGAATGAACTAAAATAGAGCTCGGATTAAAAAGATATAAATTTTAGAAGTCTAATTATGATTTTTAAACTAAATAGAAAAAGACTAATTAAATTGTTGCGCAATTAAGTCCCTTTGCCGAGCATGTGCGAGTGGCGGGTAGGGGCGACGGCATGATACGTCATGTGAAGTCGGCGGCGGGCTCGGTCGGGCCGACGTCGGCTAAGGCGATGTCGGCGGCGACGTCGCACCTAGAGCCGACGTCGCATGGCCGATGCAAGCGCGCGGCGGCTCGGTCCGCGGTGGACCGAGTCCACAACGAGGCGGCGGTGGATGCCACGTGGCGCGCGGCAATTGGCGGGAGCGGCGGCGGGCGGGACACGTGGCGACCATCCGGGCGAGACAGCGACCGGATCGGGTGGCCGGATGCGCCCGATCCGAGAGATCGGACCGCTGCGGTGACGGCCGGGCTAGGGTTAGGGGTTGGCACGGTGGCGGCGGCGCTAGCTCGCCGGCCATGGTCGCGCGGCGATCGGCCGGCTCGCCGGCGTCGCGAGGACGACGCGGACAGCAGCGACGCGCACGGCGACGGCTCGGGAGGCCTCGGGGGGCACGCGACGCGGACAAAACAGAAGAAAAATGGGCGGCGGGATGCTCACCGGAGATGGAGGGGACGACGGTGGTGGGCGACGGCGAGCGGCGGCGCCGGCACGGTTAGGGCTAAAACAACGGCGGCGAAAAGGCTAAAACATGGTGGAGCACGGGGGATTTTATACGGGTCTAGAGGGGGTCGAATCGGGCTCAAACCGGCTCCGAATTGCTCGCCGGAGCAATCGGACTCGGGGAGGAGAGAGAGTAAAATTCGGCGATGGTTTAGATACGATTAGGTCGTTACGGCATGTGGGAAAAGCGGGGCGGGTGCGGCGGAGTGCGTGCGGGCTCGGCATGGGCCCGACATGGCACGGGTTGGCGTGAAAGAGGCGGGGCGCGGCGGCGTGCATGGCGGCGGTGGCTTGGGCCGCCGGGCACGGGAGGGCGGCCCGATAGGTGGGGCCTACCTCGGTGGTCCACGGGTGAGGGAGGTCGGCCGGACTTGTGCGCGGGGGCTTGGCACATGGGCCGTGGCCCACGGCCGAACGGGAGAGGGAGGCGCGGGAGGCTTGGGCCGAAGGGGAATGGGGGCGGCAGGAGGAGCGGCTTGGGCCGCCGGCCGTGGGGATTTTGGGAGGAAGCCGTACGGAAAATAGGAAAATAATTAGGAAAATTGGGAAAATGGAATTTTCCCTAATTGGGAAAATTAGGGACTTAATTTAATTGCTGATCCACCAGATTTAGCTATTTCTCTCCTCATACTGACCCACCAGAACTTCTCTTTGAGATCTTGATACATCATTGTATTGCTCGGATGGATTGAATATTGGGTTTGGTGAGCTTCCGTAAGAATCAGCTTCTTCAATTCTTTATCTTCTGGCACACACAATCTCTTTCCCGTCCGATTGTTCCATGCTCATCTTCGTAAAGTCGCGAGCTTTTTCGACTCTCATGTTCTTCTTCGTTCAGCCATCTCGGGATCTAACGCCCGAGTAGCTCGAATTTGATCTATGAGAGTGGGTTGAGCTTCAAGAGCGGCCACAAAACCAAAATCCACAACCTCGTGGTTCAGCGCTCAAATTCTCGCTACAACCGGTTACACATTCTTTCTACGTTGATGGTGTTGCAGTAACTCTTCCGGCTCAAAGCATCTGCTACCACATTAGCTTTGTCGGGATAGTAGTGTATCCCCAAATCATAATCCTTGATCAATTCCAACCATCTTCGTTGGTGAAGGTTCAAGTCCGGTTGGGTGAAGATATATTTGAGACTTTTTATGATCCGTGTACACTTCACAAGGATTGTCGATTAGGTAGTGTCGCCAGATTTTCAAGGCATGGACCACTGCGGCTAACTCCAGATCGTGGGTTGGATAGTTGTTCTCATGCGGACGCAACTGACGCGAGGCATATGCGAGCACTTGGCCTTCTTGCATCAACACACATCCTAGCCCTTGGCGAGATGCATCACAATATATTTGGAAATCTTTTGCTGGATCCGGCAGTATCAAGACTGGCGTAGACAAACCAACTTCTTCTTAAGCTCTTCAAAACTCTTGTTACATTCCACTGACCACTTGAATTTCTCATCTTTCTTCAACAATTGTGTCATCGGCTTGGCAATTCTGGAGAAATTCTCAATGAAACGGCGGTAATAACCCGCAAGTCCAAAAAAACTTCGGATCTGGGTGACTGTCTTTGGCGAAGTCCACTTGGTAAGTGACTCCACATTCGACGGATCCACGACTACTCCTTGGGCATTCCCAATGTGGCCAAGGAACTGTACTTCCTTTAACCACAAAGCACACTTGCTAAACTTGGCGTAGAGTTGATGATCCCTCAACTTCTCGAGCACTAACCGGAGATGATGCTCATGTTCCTCCCGGTCTTGGAGTAGATCAAAATGTCGTCAATGAACACCACAACAAATTTGTCCAAGAATTCTATGAACACCTTGTTCATTAGATTCATGAAGAAAGCCGGTGCGTTGGTGTCGGAGACGCCCGGACCTCTCGTTCTATTTGCAATACAAGCCGAAAAAGTTCGGCTTATAAGATAAATAAAACGAGTCGTCCGAAGTCCCAAAAGAGGGATAAGTGAGACGTTGCTAGGCCTTTAGCTGCGGTCAACTTCGCTGAATTGTGCCCGTCGAACCACGCGAAGGTGGCAACCGGATGTGTTACACAATCGGAGACTTGACAAAATGGCTAAAGATCTACAATGTCTCAATTATTCCTAACTCATACTTGTGTGAGTCTAGCTCCCAAGATGTGTTCTAGATTCACACTTTCATGTCAAGCATGATTACATATAGCGAATACACTTAAAACAGAAAGGACTTAAAGTATTACATCACTTAGATAATTACACAGGCCAACCAACCAAATAAACATATCAGAGTACGACGAACAGTAGTGGCTTACTACCCATTCCACAAACACACTGACTAAGGCTTTACCCCGTTAAGTTCAATCCTAGAAGAAAGTAGTCGTTTACCCACATCACTCAAAAGACTAAGACTACACCTGCAAGCAAAGTGGATATTCCAGTGGCAAGAGTCAGTACATTAAACAAGTTAATATACTGGCAAGCACCAAGGCAAGCCTAACACTCTACATGTATGGCATATAATCAAGGGAAGCATAATATGGTTCATTTTAGCGTAAAGCAAGTTTTATTTGCATAAAACACTTCCAAATCAAATTTGCTTTTAAATAAAATTTCAGCAAGCATAATCTTAGCATATGGGCATCAAAGTAGACATCAATCATGATTAAATATACACCTCATTGCCCTCCATGGCATCAAGGAGATCATTCACAAAACTTAACACAATTTGAAGGCAAGTTCAGCATCCAGAAGAATAAACACAAGTCTATACTCAATACACATTCACACGTCGCTCATGACCGTGAGCATGGCTAATGATTAGTTTAGACTTTGCAGAGTTTGTACACTTTACCCGCATGATGTGAATCACTCACATATAGTGAAATGCTCTAGTTTTGCTCGGTACCCGTTGGTACCCCCATACTCTGCATGTTGAGTACAGACTAGAGTTCACAACGAAACCTTTACACTACTTAGTTTCTAGCTTTGCACCAACACGATACGTGTTCTCCCATCCTAGGCATAATATAAATATAACCTAGAACCGTTAAGTGGCGGGCCCACACCTTAACATAATGCCGTGGTGGCGGACACGACAGGGAACCCACCCACGTGGCACGATACCGTTGTATTGGACAGACTCAGTCGACTAAATTACCACGACGGGGTAAATAGGAAGTTCCTCTGGGTTATTCCGAACCCATACACACCGCCCTACCATAGTGCAAGGCTAGTAGCTAGGTAGCTTACTCGGCTTAGGTCATCCCATACTGACACATGTGGTTGTACTATATACGAAATGAACATACGTTGAGTGAAGTCCTTAAGTCGGTCTGGGCACACTCTCCCCCTATCGGTGCACAAGTAATCACCATATGTGCACCAATTGTGGCCCAAACCTAAAATCCATGTTTTTCACTATTTTATTTGTCAAAATACCAAGTATACAAGTTCTGTCCAGATTATTTAAAAATAAGTCTTTCATGTTTGTGATGAGCCCATAATGTCGAGGAAAATAATTTAAGCACGGCTAAGCATCATAGTACTCTAGACATCAAAATTCACATTATAAGGTGATAGAGACAAATTTCTCCTAAGGTTAGGAATAAAGGTTATGGACATATGTGGGGTTAAGGTAATATGCAAGTAATAGGAGTTTATCTAACAAGTTTATCAGGATTTTTAATTTATTAGCATACAAATCGACATGCAAGGTTTGCAATCATTTTCAATAACCTCCAAATCATGGGATCAAGGTGATCAAAGAGAAGGAGGTGGGACTTGCCTGAAATGTCAGCATCCTAATTACTTCTTCACCGTTTAAGCATTCATATATTGCTAGGCAGGCGGACCATCCAGGTCAAAAGAGGACATTCTTGAAGAATCAAAGCTTCTAAACCATTCCACTCACCGCGCATCTTGCTTGCTCCATCAAAAAGTATATGTTATGCAATTAAACATCGAAATATGCGAAAAATCCAAAATGCTCTAAAATGCATGATTTTTGCACATTGAGTAGGTACTGGTCTCTAATGACTTTAGGTGAAAGAATTTCTATTTCATCTTATCCCATTTAGGAGTTATGTATTTTAGAAGTTCTATCGGGTTTTAGCGGCACGGGGATAGGTGCTTTGTTTGGGCAAGTGGTTCTAAACTTGGATTTTCATTAGTTTGACTTCACAGGGGTGAAGGATTATGTTTTCTAAGGCTAATATATTTGGTTTCATAATTTTTAGAGCTATTAAGGATTTCCTAGACATTTTGACAATCTTACGATGGTTCTAGGCCCATAGCATTTTATATATGGCTGAAGGGTTTTGGGCCTCAGACTTGTTTTATCTACTAAGGATGTATAAAAATGAATTATTTAGTTAATCAACCAAGTCCAAGATTTGTAGAGTTTAAATTTCTTTACTAATCATTTTTTTAAACTAGGGGGTGTTCTAGGTTAGTCCTTTAACATTTTAACCTAGGGGTTGATATTTGTTAAACCTAGGGGTTGATATTTGTACTATGTGTGCTATGCCTTGGTAGCCTTGGTATTTAGGGATGTTTTCTAAGGTTCCACTGGTCCAGCATGTTTTATTCGTTTTAAATTAGGGCTAGAGCATGATTTATACATACATCTATGCATATATGCATTTAGGGCTTAATCTATCTAGTGGATTAGCACCTAGGTTATCTTGGTGTGGTTTTTGTATATTTCTAGTACATGAGTTGCCACATTTTATTTTACCTAAATGAAGTTCACTACCGTTGGTTGATTAGAATGGTTGATTAGAAACTTAGTTTAGGAATTAAATTGGATTTACTACAAATCTTACAAGTTATAGTGCATATTTAAGTTGTGTATTCCTTATATAAATATTTAAATGGTAATATTGTACAGTGGGCATATGTGTTTATTTAACATTATAAAAGTATGTATATTGGTGGTTCTACGTGAGCTTGGGTTCATTCAAAAGAATGTAGAATGAATTTTTAATAAATCCCTAAAGATTTGATCATCTAAAGTGCATTATTTTCCTAAAATAGGTTTAACAAGCATTTGACTAAAAGAAAGTATACCTTTTTATTTTTCCTACTCAGAGAGGGTCAGATGAGGAATCCATAAGATCTGGGTTTGTCCAAAAATTTGCTAAATTGAATTTTCTAGAGATTTTACAATTTTGTACAAGTGTTATGGGTGATTTTTCTTATTTGAATTTTAGAGCTAAAGTTTGTACTGCAAGTGCAAGTTTTTATTTCATAATATTGTAGTTCATCACTTTGTGAACCTATAGCAATTGGAATCATTTAAAAAGGAGCTTTCTCGATTTTATATAGATTTTTAAAGTTAGGTAGGTTTCCTGTCCAAAGCTTTAAGATTTTGGGGCACATGTTCATCCACTTTTCATTGAGAATCCCTAGGGATGAAAACGGACGGAAACGGACGGAAAAACCTCATTTTTACTTCTTGGGAAGATTGTGGCAATCGGGTATCTACTTGGCAAGCTTATCCGATGGAGGTAGGGATAGATTGTGCCTGCTATATCGTAGCGAACTTGACTTAGGTGTTACGGTTAGATAGAGATAAGGCAATCGGCCTATAGTCACGGTTTGGTAAGATTGAGGAAACCAACTTAGAATAAGATAGGGTTTCCGACTTGTAAACCCTTCCTCCCAAGACTATATAAGGGGGGTAAGGGGCGTCCCTTGAGGGATATTCCAATAGGAGTTCAGCTTTTAGCTCTCAGCTTTAGATCACGAGATCAATAAAGACACTCGGCGGATCGAATCCACCGAAACAGGAGTAGGGTATTACCTCACGAGAGGGCCTGAACCTGTCTAAATCTTCTTCTTCTTCTAACCCATTGTGCTTGGCGATCTCGATTGCGACCCCGAGAAAATATATTGCCGAAACCAAGTTTCGACGGTTGGCGCGCCGGTAGGGGACCGCGCGTCGAGACTTCTTCAACAATCTCGCCGACAAGCGTGATGGGATCTCCTTCAGATTCGGCGACTTCGCCGCCAACTCCTTCGACGACTCCTCCTTCGACTCGGATTCAAACCGGTCGGAGGGAAAGACCCACTCGGCGCCGTTCGGGCTCCCCAATAGCGCCGGGATCTTCGACGACATCTTCTAGATCAAGATGTGATCTCGCTCGCTCCAACGAAAGACTTCACTCGGCACCATTCGGATTAACGAACACCGCCGAAATTTGCGCCAATCTTCTCGCATCCCCGACGGAAGCGATCTACTCAAATGAAGATCTCTTAGTGCCGTTTGGGTTACCGAACGCCGCCGAGGTTTTCGGCAAACTTCTCTCCCGAGTCGGCGGCGACCCACTCGGAGGAGCCCACACCCCCAAGCTCGACTCGGACTGAACGATCCGATCCGGGTTACCCAGATCAAGGGAGGTCGCCGTCATCCTCCCGTCATTCGGCTCTTGCTCATCTTCGGAGCTCAACGGATACCTCGCTCCGCCGGCTTCGACAACCTCTACGGCATCCCTTCGACGAAGCCAACAACTCCGACCGCCGCATGGACTACGAGCCGAAGTGCTTGACGTCCTCATGGCCGAGCCGGACGAGTCCGACTCAGCCATGGCCGAAGGCTTGTCGAAGAAGAGCGAGCCAGGGTGGAGCTCGAGCGCAAGACAGCCGAAGAGGAGAAACAACGCAAGGACGAGGCTGACAAGAGGAAGCAGGATCTACGTGCAGCCGGACGATCTGCCCAGGAGGCCATACTCCAAACACGGGTTCGCAACACCAATATCTTCCGGACACCACGCAGAACGCGTCGCCGCACTCACGCTCTTGGACACCGTCATAGAGACGGCTCCGCCAACGTGACTCCAATACTCGACAAGATCAAGACTATCGTCGCTGCCACGGCGAACGGCCATCTCACCACTTCGGCACGAAGACCGATCGAATCGTGGCCGAAACGCCAGACAAGAGCCAGCTTCCACCTCTGAAGTCAGGAGACTATAGGAGGCCCGAGCCGGCTCGGTCGACGACCAGGCCAAGAGGCCCACCTCGCGAGTCCACGCTGAAGTACCAGGAGCAGACGGCCGACTCCCGCGACAAACGACACGGACGTCCACCCGTCCACCACCGAGCCCGTCGCAACAGGTTCCGGCTATCCAACCAACCAACCGAAGACCCCGCCGAGTGATCTCGCGGGAAGTCCTCGATCGCCGCTACCAGAGCGCGACCGACGCACTCGGGAAGATCGGAGGGGATCACCCGATAACGGCGACGACGGAGTACCGGCCTTCACTCGGGAACTTCGCCGAGTGCATCGGCCGAGTGGCTTCAAGCCTACAGGGATTGAAAGGTACGACGGTAAGACCGACCCCGAATCTTGGCTAAGCGTATACACCCTCGCCATCCGCGCTGCAGTGGCGACAACAAGGCTATGGCCAATTACCCGCCCGTGGCCCTCGCAAACTCAGCCGTAATTGGCTCACGAGCCTCGCCAAGAGGCTCAATCGGCTCGTGGAGCGAGCCGAGGGACCACTTCATCGCCAACTTCCAAGGAACCTTCGAGAGGCCCGGCACACACTTTGACCTTTACAACGTCATCCGGGCCGGACGAGCCCTTGAAGGATTATATTCGTCGTTTCTCCGAGAAGCGCAACAAGATCCCGAACATCACCGATGACATCAGCATCGCCGCCTTCCAGAAGGAACCACCGAAGACGGTGAAGCAAATGTTCGAGACGGCGAACTCCTACGCCAAGTCCAACGATGCAATCAAGGCGGCACGCCAAGACCGCCCGACAGAGGGACGATAAGCAATCGGGAGGAAGCCGGCATCCTAAGAAGGATAACGGCAATAACAATCAGGCCCGAAAGACCGCAAGCGTCGGCACGAAGACCTGGTTGCCACAACATCCAACTCTCAATGTCGTCCTCGAGTTGCGGCCTACGACGCGATCATGAACGATCATGAACGCTCGGTGCACGCATCATCTACAAGCAATTCGCGAGCAATATGCGGCACGGTTGAACAAGAAGCCAACTAATGAAACCGGTCCATCGGGAACCAAGAAGAACAACCCGATGGAAATTTGAAGCCTTTTCAAGACCACGTGGGCGAGCTGAATCACATCTTCGGGGCCGCAGCTTATGAGTCCAAGAGGAAGCAAAAGCCGATGGACCGCGAGGTCAATGCGACACAACCCGAAGTCCCACAACATCTACGATGGTCGGAGGTGGCCATCACGTTTAATCGCTCGGATCATCCCGACCGAGTGGTTCACCCAGGCGTATCCCTTGGTACTTGACCTGGTGGTTCGAACATCGAGCGAAGCGCGTCCTCATCGATGGGGCGTGTCCTCAATCTCCTATTCGTCAAAACCCCGGATGAGATACAAATCCCGAGAACTAAGTTGAAGACAAGCTCGCCCCCTTCCACGGAGTGATCCCGGGCCGTCGCCCACACCACTCGGGCACGTCGCCCTTCCGGTCACCTCGGGAGTTCGCGAGAATTCTCGAACGGAGAATACCACCTTCGGGGTGGTCGACTTCAAGACGGCCTACCACGCGATCATCGGAAGGCCTGCACTCGCCAAGTTCATAGCGATACTACACTACATTTACTTATGCATGAAGACGCCGGCCCCTAATCTAGGCGTCATCACCCGCGCAGCGACGTCAAGCAAGCCTTCACTGCGACAAAGAAAGCTGCAATATGGTCCAATCTTGTGAGAGATCACGTGGCCGGGAAGAAATCCGCGGCTACATCAACATCCGAAGAGGGTGAAATTCCTACAAAGAAGATAGCCAAGTCGGGACAAGGCGAGCCAAAACGAAGAAAATCTTCCTTGATCCAAATCGACCATCAAGGACCATTACAAATTATCTCCACTATGGGAGGGACCATACATAATTGCCGAGGTGACTCGGCCAGAGCATTTCGACTAAAGAGCGAAGATGGATCTATGGTGGAGAACTCCTGGAATATTGAACATCTTCGACGATACTATGCTTAAATTGCCGTAAGTTTTATGTTGTTCTTGACTGTCAACCTCAAGCAAGATGACTTCTTGAGTTGACAGTCGGGGGCTGCATACGTGTCAATAAAGCATGGTTTTCTTTGATAACTTGTTTATATTTAGTTTATCATTGTTTATTGTTTTGATTCGAGTTCAATAGATAAGGACTCGAGAATTTTTGATGATCTAATCAAGTTTTAGGCTTGGTGACAGTCGGACGAAAATTACTTAAGAAATTTTCTATGAAGACTCGGGTCAAGGCTTTAACATAAATAAGCTAGATACCTACAAGTTCACATCGGAGGCATAAAGAGACCAAGATGATTAGATGAAGTGGCGGGGACGACCTCGAGGCTTCTAAAAGACATGAGGGTTTTTGCTAAGTCGTCTCGTGATTGGGCTGAGCCCATGAGAGACTTGCGGCCCGGCTAAGGTGTGGCTTGACACGTGTCCTTAGGGACTTAAGTGGATGGACTTAAGCAGATTTGCCCGGCAATATGCACGTGTTACATAGCCCAATACCTTTAAAATCCTTTCATACCGCGGTTTGCGTAACTTCATGAGAAGTTGGCACGATGCAATTTGAAAGGTGACAAACAGTTAAGCTTTTCATGGTCATCCCGATGACAGGACTGTTTGGTTTCTAAGCATTTGATTAAATGATTATATCAATGCTATTTTTCCACCTTGGTGAAGATCTTTTTTAGATTAAGACCAATATTATGGCAGAGCTATTTAATATTTTGGTCGTATTTTTGAATGACTGAAAAATTTGTTTACCCATGAGGGTTGACTAAATTATTTGTCCCGAGATGACTCGGGCAAGTTAACTCCGGATGAGCATGAGCTTGCCGAGTGTTTTTTACCCATGAGGGTTGATGAAATTATTTGTCCCGAGATGACTCGGACAAGTTAACTCGGATGAGCATGAGCTTGCCGAGTGTTTTTACCCATGAGGGTTGACTAAAATTATTTGTCCCGAGATGACTCGGACAAGTTAAATCGGATAAGCATGAGCTTGCCGAGTGTTTTTGCCCACGAGGGTCGATTGAGCTATTTGTTCCGAGATGACTCGGGCAAATCAACTCGGATAAGCATGAGTTTGCCGAGTGAATTAACTTCTTACCTACAAGGGTTGATTAAATTGTTTGTTACGAGACGACTCGGGCGAACTTACTCGGATAAGCATGAGCTTGCCGAGTGATGTGATTTTTATAACTGCTTTAGCTTGAGCTAAGCATTTATAAGAGAATTATTTGTTCCGAGATGACTCGGGCAAATTTCCGGGATGACTCGGGAGGATCAGCTCGGATAAGCATGAGCTTACCGAGCGAATTGATTTCTTACCCATGAGGGATGATTGAAATATTTGTTCCGAGATGACTTGGCAGATCTACTCGGATAAGCATGAGCTTACGAGTGCTTTTTACCCGCTAGGGTTGATTGAGTTATTATTCCGGATTACTCGGGCGAATCCACTCGGTTGAGCAAGAGTTTACCGAGTGTTTTTACCCATGAGGGATGATTGAATTATTTGTTCGAGATGACTCGGGCAAATTCACTCGGTTGAGTATGAACTTGATGAGTAATGAGATTTCTATGATTGCTTTAGCATGAGCTAGGCATCTACATGAGAGTAATTTTTTATATAGTTCTTGACTATATGCTTAGTCTATTTTTGACTAATCACATAGTCGGGGCTACACCTATAATTAGGTGCATCGGGAGATGCACCTAGATATTTATTTTTGAGAATTTTTTCAGCCCTTCACGAGTCTTTGGAGCCACTCGGGAAGATTCAGCAGAGATGATGGAATCACTCGGCGCCAAAAGCACTCGGTCAAAGAAATTTTTGGTTGAGTGCTGCTTTGGTCCGGCTGAGTTGTCTCGTCGGACCGAAAAGGACTCGGGGACTACTGTGGAGATTGTGGCAATCGGGTATCTACTTGGCAAGCTTATCCGACCTGGAGGTAGGGATAGATTGTGCCTGCTATATCGTAAGCCGAACTTGACTTAGGTGTTACGGTTGCCGATAGAGATAAGGCAATCGGCCTATAGTCACGGTTTGGTAAGATTGAGGAAACCAACTTAGAATAAGATAGGGTTTCCGACTTGTAAACCCTTCCTCCCAAGACTATATAAGGGGGGTAAGGGGCGTCCCTTGAGGGATATTCCAATAGGAGTTCAGCTTTTAGCTCTCAGCTTTAGATCACGAGATCAATAAAGACACTCGGCGGATCGAATCCACCGAAACAGGAGTAGGGTATTACCTCACGAGAGGGCCTGAACCTGTCTAAATCTTCTTCTTCTTCTAACCCATTGTGCTTGGCGATCTCGACTGCGACCCCAGAAAATATATTGCCGAAACCAAGTTTCGACACTTCTGTTTCTATATTATTTATCGGAAACGAGATTCGGTTCAGAAAATACGGGTTCGAAAACGGAATCGGAATATACGGGTGCACGGAAACGGTCGGAACCAGGAACTTAAGTCGGAATTTACATATCTTCTAACCACGTCTTGTTTTCTAACCACTTCTTGTTTGTTCTTTTGATAATTAATAAGATAATTAAGATAATTCTACCAACCAGTCAAAATTATAAGATAATTGATATGAACGGTCTGTGATGACATACAATTATTCACTTTAAATCAAAAGGATCTCGATGGATGGATAATATGGTAGGTTTTGTTTAGATAGGCCTAGACAGCAAGAAATTCAAAGGAGGGCTAGGGGTTATTTGTATAAAACATACATTTTAAAGACAATAGTTGAAAGTAAAAATGGTTGTGTTTCATTAAATAGAATTAATCATCTCTGTCCAACGCTAGACCACGTTGAGACAGGCCCAACCCATCCATCTAGTCTATGCCAGTTCTATTAAGTTAAATTATTAAACATGGGACTAATCATGGTGAATCTAATTGATCGCCCACAACTGTGGGATGGCTATTCGAATAGTTCTACCTTGATCAGAGGTGTACATCTATACCCATAATACACAAACCCATGACACATTTTGTGCGCCGACGTGCCACCATGGTATACCAAAAAGGGAACTATGATAGGACCATTCGCATAACCCTCCCTGACCAAGCGATACCGTACTTTAGGTTTCACCCCTACCTTTAAATCCAAGGTAGGCAACCCCCTCTTGTGCCTAGGTGATCCGTAAGCCGCATAGACCTTTCCTCATAATTGCCATATCCCCATGCATCCTGCTAGTTGGCATCCACCAAGGCCGAAACATCCAGAAGACCTACGAGTTTTACCATCCGTCGGCCGCTGCAAGACAGCTTGGATTAGGCCAACTGTCGATTAGGCTGTTCTTTTCAGACAAGATTCAAGCCAGAGGCATCATTGACGACAGAATAATGATGCATCGGCTAATGAGTCTTCCCGGTCCTCCTCTCGGCCACATTGGAGTCATTGAGCTGGCAATCACCAGGACGAGTGCTTTTAGTCGATGGTGGGCCAAATGGAAATCACATCTCTTCCATCAATCGGCTTCCATGTACCTCACGATCATCGATCCTGAGATGATTCCACCGGTAAGATGTTTCCTTCGTAGCTCCTCTTTTCTTTGTCAGCTTATTATATGAACATCTTGTTACTCATGCTTTGACCCTTACAGACAAACGACTCCTCTCCTCCCCGGGTCAGCCGATCAGGGGTAGCCATTAGCTACGGCCCAGGTATATTTCCGAACGGCTGTGGGCTGGCGCCATCGACCATTGGCTTCAATGCACCAAAAGTGGGCATGCTCCTCCATGGCCAAACTCGCGAGCCGCTCCGAGCGAAGCAAGCCATCGGCTACCCACCGCGGCGGTGCGCCAAAGGAAAAGCTCGCTAAGAAGCAAAAACCAAGCACGCCCGACGACTGTCCCCAATCGACCAGCAGTCAACGCGGTGCTCGACGAAGAAGTGGAGAACGAGGAGGTCAAAGATGCGGTCAACGAAGCTACAGCCGAATCGAGCTCTTCTCAGAGATACGCGCGGACCCCATCGGCCGACGAGGCATCTGTCAAAAAAACTCCAAGTCCTCCAAGACGTCTCGTCCGTCCGACGCCCGTAAGCAACTTTCAACACTTGGTCTTCTAATGTCTTCATTTGAAATTTTCTCACGTATTTTTATATCGACAGAGGAAGAAGCTTGCCACAAAGAAGAAAACAGCTCCCCTTCGTTCGGTAAGTTTTTTTGACTCCACATATTTTTCTTTATTTAGCCGATTCTTGAACTAACTACTTTTTTCAGCCTCCTCGCGCATCGACGCCTGCCCCCCAGGTGTCAAGTGAACATACTCCGTCGGCTGCAGGTGGCGGCCATGCCGATGATGAAGTCACTTCGGCTCCAGCGATCCTAGTAAGTTTTGTTTACCCCTTACAATCAGCTTGATGACCCCTACTAACCCTCCACCTATTCTTTTTCTTGTAGAGCGTAGCCGATCTACTAGGCTTCGACTTGTCGGAGTTGATGGAGCCGGACGTAGGAGCTGACAAATCTTTGGTGCCACTGGATGAGGACCTGCGATCTACACTGGCCGATATCGGCAATCGGCTGGAAGTTTCCCTGGATACGTTGGTGGCCGATTGTGGCCCCGTCTGAGCTTGGTTTGAAGAAATTCTAACTAGACTCCCGGACGACCTGGCCGACGTAATCATGCCAACAACTTTCCTTGAGGCACACCAGATGAAATATGAGCGGGCCAAGCAGCGCATTGCCGATCGCCAAGCAAATCAATCGCTGACAGCTGCCATCAAGTCCAATCAGGAGGAGATCAAGGCGAAGAAGGCCGAATTTGACGCCTTGAAGACGGAGCCGGCTGCCAAACTTGAGCGGCTTCGCACACGCAGGGATGAAATGATAGCCGACCTCATCCAAATCACTACTGAAATCCACATCCAAGAGGAATACGTGGCCGACCTGCCCAAGGAAATTGAAGACAAGCGATCGAGCATCAAAGCGGCCGTGTCTTATCTCATAGACCTGACAAAGGCAATGAAGCCGGTGGCTGGGACTGACGCAGCTGACGCCAAGGCGATTAAGGAGGTTGATGAAATCCGGCGCAAGGCGTTGTTGGCCATAGCGAATTTCCTTAAGCAATGAGTCGATTGTAATAGTCCGCTAGGGCACAAACAATAAATCCAACTATTTTTTGTAACCGGCCTACATGGTCATTCTTTTGTAATCGGCTCACACTGTCTTTATGTAATGCATGATTGCCGATCTCATTAATCCTGTCGTTGTCATAGTCAAAAATTTGAAAAATTCTTGTCGTCTTCCTTCTTGATGTCTGATACCTGGCTCGTGTATATATATGCCCCCTAATTTTGCTGATGATGTCCTTTAGCATTAACAAAATTATTCAATCCACTAACATTGTCGCTATCGGCCAAACATAGCCGATTGTAGAAAATTAGGGGAAAAAACTTAGCGTAACAATGTCCTAAAGGCGATGCTTGTACGACACAAACATCGGCTGGCACGAATCGGCAGAAACACAGCCGAATCATGAATTGATCCAAACACTTGGGTAGTATTTTTTTCAAATACTTGCCGTTTAGAGCCCTTCCAAACACTTCTCCATCCAATCCTTCCAGCATATAGGCTCCTTTAGAGACGCATTTGTGGATCTTGAAAGGCCCTTCCCAATTTTGTGACCACTTGCCGAATTTATTGTCTCTTGATCCAATCGACAATATCAGCTTCCAAATGAGTTCGCCCTCTTCAAACGATTTAGGCACAACTTTCTTGTTATAATAACGGGCTATCGTTCCTTATCCTTAGTTACTTTTTCCAAGGCCCTCATTCGTGAAAGAACTAGGTCTTCTGACTCATCTACCATCAGATTATAGTAATCATCGGCTGTAAGCTGATCTTGTAACTGAATCCTTTTGGAGCTGATGATGTTTTCCCATGACAGGACTGCTTCATGCCCGTAGACCAATTGATATGGAGGGACTTGGATAGATCCATGGCAAGCCATCCGATAGGCCCATAGTGACTCGGCTAATCGGCCGCGCCACTGCTTGGGATATTCAGAGACCTTTCTCTTTATCAGCTTGATTAAACTCTTGTTTGAAGCTTCTCCTTGTCCATTGTCCTGAGCATAATACGACGAAGAATTGAGTAATATAATTCCCATGCCGTCGGCAAACTGAACAAATTCGTCTGATACGAAGATAGATCCCTTATCCATTGTTATTATTTGCGGGACACCAAATCGGTGGATGATATTCTCTTTAACAAACTCGATTGCATCCTTTGAATCAACTTTCTTTAAAGGAATTGCCTCCACCCATTTTGTGAAATAATCGGTTGCCACCAATATGACTTTATGTCCTTTACTTGAGGGTGGATTGATCTGGCCGATCATATCGATTCCCCAACCTCTGAACGGCCAAGGCTTTATTATTGGGTTCATAGCCGATGCGCTGCCCTTTGTATAGCTCCAAATTTCTGACAATCCTGGCAACCCTTGTAGTACATGAAACAATCCTCCAGCATCGTCGGCCAAAAATCCGCATGAGCCGATTGGTGCGTGCCACAGATCCCTTCATGCACTTCTCCGATAGCCACCTTGGCTTGATCAGCACTGAGACACTTGAGTAGCACGCCATTAATCGTCTGATAGTATAAATCTCCATCGAGTAAGATATATCTTAAAGCCTTGTAGCGCAATTTTCTTGAAACCGACTAGGAAGGGTTCTGTAAATAACTGTAGACTTCAAACCTCCAGTCTTCGGCTGTTATGGTGGCAATCTCTATCTCAATATCTTTTGTCATCGGTTTGTAACCCGATGCCCCTTGAGCTAAATCATTGGCTTCTGCATTCTGCTCCCTGGGGATATGCTTTAATGTAACTAGCCGAAAGCTGTCCATCAATTCTCGGCATCGTTGATAGTAGACCATTAGCGCATCATTTTTGCACTCATATTCTCCCGACAACTGGCTGATGACCAACAGTGAATCCCCCATGATCTCGATGGCGTCGGCTTCGACTTCCTTGAGAAGATGCAATCCTTTGAGCACTGCTTCGTATTTGACTTGGTTGTTTGTGGCGTGAGGGTTGATTGAAAATGAGAATTCAAAACTTGCCTCCTCTGGGATATAATTACCAAGCTGATACCACATCCACTTGTGCAAACCGAGCCATCAAACGTCAAAGTCCAAGGCATAATTTCCACTGAGCCGATTGAATCATCTCTGTGTTCCACTATAAAATCAGCTATAGCTTGTCCTTTAACGGCCCTGGGTGTCTGGTATCTTAAATCGAACTCTGTTAAGGCAAAAATCCATTTTCCAACTCGTCCTTTTAACACTGAAGCCGATAGCATATGCTTGACTACATCGGCTTTGCATATTATTGTGCACTCATTGGACAACAAATAATGCCTTAACTTGGTACATAAAAAATACAGACAAAGGCACAATTTCTCCACTGGTGAATACCTTGTTTCTGCATTCAATAGCCGTCGGCTGAGATAAAAGATGGTCTTTTTCTTCCCTTCGACCTCTTGGATCAAGACTGAGCCGATTGACTTGTCGTCGGCTGATAGGTATAGCTTGAATGATATCCCTTTTTGTGGAGAAATCAGAACTAGAGGTGAGCTTAAATAATTCTTGATATTGTCCAATGCTTTCTGCTGCTCTGCCCCCCAAGTGAATGCTTGATCGGCCTTCAGCCGAAGCAATGGTGTGAATGGCTCCATCTTTTCTAAAAGATTGGCTATGAATCGCCTGATGAAGTTAATTTTGCCTATCAGAGATTGTAGTTGCTTCTTGTACTTCGGAGGTTGTATTGTCTTGATAGCATTAATGCTCCTTGGTGTAACCTCGATCCCTCTCTCATGAACAAGAAACCCTAAAAATTGCCCGGCCGACACGCCGAACGCGCACTTCAATGAATTCATCTTGAGGCCATACTTCCTTGTTCGCTCCAAAACCTGTCTAAGATCGGCTATGTGATTTTATGCTTTCCTGGACTTGACAACGACATCATCAATATAAATCTATACCAGGGAGCCGATCATATCATGGAAAATATAATTCATGGCCCTTTGATAAGTTGCTCCAGCATTTTTCAACCCAAATGTCATGACAACCCATTCATACAAGCTGATTGCTCCTGGGCATCTAAAAGCAGTTTTGTGAATGTCTTCTTCGGCCATAAAAATTTGATTGTAACCTGTATTACCATCCATGAAACTTATTATCTTGTGGCCGGAAGCAGCATCCACTAGTAAATCGGCTATGGGCATTGGGTACTCGTCCTTAGGGGTAGCCTTGTTTAAGTCCCTAAAATCGATACACACCCTAAGTTTGCCGTTCTTTTTCATTACAGGAACAATATTCGAGACCCACTCGGCATATCGGCAGGGCCGAATGAATCCAGCATCATATAGCCGAGTGATTTCGAATTTGATTGCATCATACATATCAGCCTTAAACCTCCTAGGAGATTGTTTGAACGGCCGATAACTTGGCTTGATAGGCAGCCGATGCACAACAATTGATGGGCTATGACCAGACATCTCGAAATACTCCCAAGCAAAATAATCTTTATATTCCTTTAATAAATCAATAAGCTAGGATCTACAACGGGAAGACAAATTTTTACTAATATATGTCAGCCTAGGCCTGTCTCTAGAGTCGATATCTATCTCTTCTAGCTCGTCGACCGACATAAATCCTTCCCCAAGCTTGCCATCATCGTCGTCCGTGGTGTCCTTGCCGTGGTGTCCCCCAGCTTACGAAAAGTGGCATAGGGCATGAGATTGACTGCTGCCCCTCCATCGACTAGCATCTTTGACATCAGCTTCCCATTAACAAATCCTTTCACGTATAGTGCTTTGAGGTGCCGATTGTCATTTCCCTCTGGTTTTTCAAAAACGGCTTGCTCTGGGGAAAATGCTAGTTTCACAAATGCGTCTTCGACATTATCTGCATCGGCCTCACTAGCACCGAATTCGGCTGGCAATATGAAAACCATATTGACCGATGCAGAAGCCTTTCCTTTTCCTTTAGCCGCCCTTCTATTTTGGTCGGCTGTGCTCTCGTCGGCCGGGTTTGCGTCGGCTGAGGCGTTTTCTTCTTGGGCCTCCACTATTTCCTGCCCTGCCGACGACGCTGATGTTGAATCAATTGTCGGACCTCTTCGTCCTGCCCTTCGCTTTTCAGCTATTGAATTCTTCTTTTTTGTGTCTTGGTGAACAGGTTAGAAGGGCACCATTGGGGGTTAGCCGATTGCTTGTCATCGGCTGCTTCTTCGCCGTATTCTTCATTGTTGTCTTCGTGATCTTCGAAAAAGTCCTGGTGAATCGGCCCGAGCCGATCATGCACCGACTGTCGCCGTTGTTTAGCTGCACGGCCCTAGGGACGAATTGATTAGGGCTGCGCATTGGTGGGTCCCTGTACTCGTGCTCACGATATTCACTGCAGGTCGGGCAGTTGTCTATCATCGGCAGCTTCATACCCGATTCCCAACAGAATCAGAAAAACTCGCACCGCTAGTGCAGATCGTAGACGCTGTGATGCCTAATGTATTGGAGGCATATAACCTCGGGCTCCCTCACATAAGGCCTGTCGCGCCGGGCTTCTTCCTCCTGCCAAAACCGTTGCTGGAAGCAGCGTCGACTGTCCATGCGGATCGGCCATCGGTCAGCTGATCGGCTAGCGGGACGCACCATGTTGATCGACGCGGCTTGGTCTTCAGTCAGGCTCTTTTCTACCTTGACCCCCTTGAGAGTTTTGGCTAAGCTGTATGCCATTCTGTTCTGTTGATCAGCTCGCCTGGGGCCGACTTGAACCATTTTGACCGGGAAGGGGTTTCCATCCACTTTCATCGGCCGAGGTGAATCGACAAACTTGAGCTTCCCGGCCTCGATTACCGATTGGATTTGCTGCCTAAAAACTTTACAATCGTTAGTGCCATGGGAGGTGGAGTTGTGCCACTTGTAGTACTTCTTCTTTTTTAGTTCTTCAACCGATGGGATTGTGTGGTTCGGAGGAAGCTGAATCTGCTTCTTCTTCAGCAATAAATCAAAGATCCTATCGGCGTTGGTGATGTCGAAGTCGTACTTATCTTCCTTAGCCATTTTTAGCAGCCATGTGCAGACGATGGCCTTTTTATTTTTGGTCCATTCGGCTGTAGGAACTTCTGCGTCATTGTCACTTGTTTCTGAATCAGATTCGACGATGACGTGGGCAACTTTCTTGACGGCCTTCCTTGATTCCTGAGATCGTTGCCCATGGGCCGGCACCTTCTGTGCCAGGTGGGCTAGGCTGTCGCAATCTTGAGCCGAAGACCTTTCACGGATCGGCGACAACAGTCCATGGAAAGCCAAATCGGCTAACTGGGAATTGGATAGCACCAGGCTGTAGCATCAGTTCCTCATCTCCCTACGCCTCGAATGTAGTCTGAACCGGTTCTTCATGTTGCTGCCTAATGCTTGTCGAGTCCGACAATTTCATCTCGTGATTGCCGGTGTAGAAATAGCTCTAAAATTGCCTCTCGAGATCGGCCCAGCTTTGGATGGAATTGAAGGGCAATGAAGAAAACCATGTAATGACCGATCCCGATAGCGAGAGCGTGAACAAGCGAACCCTCGGGGTGTCCGTAGCCGATGCCTCTCCACATTACGCCGGGAATGGGGGACGTGCTCGTATGTTGAAGTGTTGTCCTATCCCGAGAATTTGGAGAAGTCTGGGATCTTGTACCGGTTGGGCAATGGTACCCTCTCAAAGTGCTATGGGTATGGATACCGATACATGTTCCCAGAATCTTTTGGCTTAAGGCCAAATTGATCGCGCATAACATCAGCAATCAAATCGACCCAAGTCTTGTTGTCTTGAAACTGTTGTATCGGCTCGTACTGATCATACTGCATGGGTGCTTGCCGATACTGAGGTGGCGTCTGAGGCCGATAATGCTGGTCTTGATGGCCGCCCTAGTACTGATACTGAAGTGGGTTGCCAGCGGGAGGCGGGCGATTCGCCGGTGGTGTCGACAGATCTGGGAAGAGCTGTTGGCCACCAGCATTGTATTGTGCCCCTTGAATGAGATTGGCAATCGGCTCTTGCTGCCGATTAAAGTTGAACATACCGGCTAGCTGCTCCTGGGAAGGAGGTTGTTGCCAGTTCAGAACCATGGGTGGTGGTCTTGAAGCCGATGCGACTGCAGCCGGTTGATTGAGGACTCCTCCTAGTGGCCCTGGCTGTATCGGAGGCGGGATCGGCCGGTTCTGGGTTGCCAAGACCCTGTAATTGGGGAACTGGCCGTCTGTGAAGTAGGTCGGCCCTCGCTGTAGCTGATCGGCAATCTTGGAATCGACCACGGTGGCAATCATGTTATTCAGAGTGTTGACCAAGATGCCACTTTGATTGACGAGTGCATGATGCACAGCCGAAACGATCCGGTCTTGCAAAGTATGCACTTCCGAATCGTCTTGTTCTTGCTTCGGCTCCTCCATCTTGCATTTTCCTTTTGTATCGTTCGAGGAGGATGCCTTGAAATCGTCTATGCTTTGGATTTGTACTTGGTGGATGGCCCGGACACTGTGCAGGCGAAAGATTGCGAGATAGTTGGCTGCAGTTCCTCCACCTATCTTCTTGTAGCCAGCCAATTGTTCAGCCGACAGCTGCTCCATCTTGACAGGAACCATGTTTTCCTCACTGATTTCGGGGCTCTTGACGTTAACCATCACGTCGGCTCTGTCGAAGCGCTCTAACCGAGTCGATGGTCCCACCGGGCATGCCAAGAAGCGTGTTGATGAGAAATTTCTCTCACGCGCTGGCCTGGGAGATCTGCTTAACTCCAGTGTAGGTCCGTCCTTGGCTACCTGTGATGAACTAGGTGTGTCAATTGGTTTGATCTGCTAATCAATAAGAAATAATAAACATATACATGCGTTAAGGTTAAAGTTAGATCCTACCGAGTCGGCCCAGGAAATAAATTTACATATATTGGCTATCCCGAAGCATATTTAAACTAGGTAACTGGGATAGATCGGCTATGACGAGACAGTATAAATCACTTAATCAAAATATACATCAGGGCAACAAATATATGTATTTATAACCTAGCCGATGCTGCAGATCTAATGTGTATCGGCTATTACTCCGATATATCTTATGAAAAGATATCAATCTAACCTAAATGCATTAAACCTAGATCAATCACTATCGGCTGATGCCAATAGACTGATACTGGCTTAAGGCATTTAACTAGATTGAGATCTTAATATAAGAGGCAGCTTTAATATATCTAATAGTAAGTAATGCTAAAAGATAATTAAAACAGGTAAGGCTGGCTGAAACCCCAGCACTGTCTCTACAAGTAGGCATCTAATCGAATAGTTCTAAATACTTCCAAGAGCGACTTAACAGATCATAGATGATGCAACATTAAGTACAAAAAGATAGTATTAGATCTATATAGACCGATGTAAACCCCTCAAGGCGGTAGATACAATATATAACCTAGTCCAACATCTAGATCTGGCTCTATCGACTATTGTCTCCTAAGAGAAACAAGCCGACGGTGAGATAGATCTAGACATTGTTCTAGATTATATGTCGTATATGATAACTTGCACGGTCTACAACATCAAACCTAGAGGATCATGACGATGTAAGCACTAGATTCGATGGAATAAACCACTAATGACGAGAATTTACCTTATTCGAGGTTCGAACCGATGCAGCCCGAAGCCGGATCAAGAACTCGTCTAAAAGAAAATAGGAGGCTATGCGCCGAAGTTGTATTGATGTGATTGGTTGTTTTTTTACAGGGGTTCTCGGGTCTTATTTATACCCAAGTATAACAAAGTCCGTGTAGAACACGGTTTCTATCTAATCTACTATTTAAAATACGATAATATCTTGGGATACAATCCTATTTTACAGATACAATTGCCGTTAAAGGACTCTATCCATAGATGGCAATATCTTAACGAACATTTGGGAACCGAATAACGCCCTGAAAATCGGAGAAACAAAAAACCGAGAATTAAAAATCGGAACGTACAAAAACCTCTTGCTTGTTGCTTCTTGATCGTGTTTTTCGCTTCTTATTTGCCAGCTTGGTTGCATAAATTTATATGTGAGCGATCCATCTCGATGTTTGAGAAAAACCAAACGATTTGAATTTTCGATGGGGAGAAAAATCTCGAGTTTAGAGTCGAGAATTTTAATATAAAATAGAAAAAGGGTTATGGATTCATAAAAATACATATTTGGGAACAAAACGTTATTTTGGTGGTTGTATAATATTAATTAGGAAATAAAATGGGCAATAAAATATTTTAAAGGATTTATATAGAGTCTAGAAATTATTCGAATCAAAATTATATTTTCCGAATTTAGGGAAAAAGGATTAATTAAATGTGTGAAGTATATTTTCAAAATAAGTAGGTGAAAAGTTTGAAAATATATTTTTAAAACTAATTTTGGGAATATTAGATTTTTATTTTGAATTTATAGAAGTGAAAGAAAATGGGATTTGGAAATTCGAAATTAAACTCGGAAAAATAGGAAAGTGCACATTCACGCGTCACAATGTGTTCGACCCAGTCCTCGGCCTCGCGCACGCGCGCGACACGCGCCGCACGCCGTCGCCGCGCCGCCGGCCCCAACCCTCCGCGCGCGCCACGCGCCACGCGCCCGCCGCACCGGGCCCGGCCTCGCTCCCGTCGCGCGTCGCCCACCGTCCAGGACCCCACTCTCGCCGCGCCGCGCGTCGCCCGCCGTGCCGCCCCGCGCCGCGCGCGCCACGCGCCAACGCTGCGCCCGCCCCGCCTACCCGCACCGCCGCGTGCCATCCGCCGTACCGCCGTGCGCGCGGCCCTCTCTCTCCTCGTTTCTCTCTCGGTCGCGGTTATAAATACGGCCGAGCCCCGTATTCCCCACCTCGCCGTCGCCCTTCCTCCGCTCCCTCGTCGGTTTTTCCCCCGAGCGCTGCCGTCGCCGAAACGCCGCAAGCGCGAGCGCGCCGCTGGCGTGAGCCGCCGCCGACGTGCGCCGGTGCTCCATCGCCTCCCTCACTGTCGCCGTCGCCAGTAAGTCCCTGAGCCGCCGTCCCACGCGCTTGCGCGCGGCCGCCCGGCCGAAGCAGAGGAGGAGGGTGCGCGGTCGAACAGGAAGGGAAAAAGGGAATAGGAAAAAAATAGGAAGGAAAAAGAAAAGGAAGAAAAGAAGAAAAGAAAAGAAAAAGGGAAAAGAAAAAAAGGAAAATATGGAAAAATTCTAGAAAATTAGGAAAAATATTTAGAAAATATTTGGGAAAATATTTAGTCAAAAATATATTGTTTTCTCGTGTATTTTCTCGGTGCAATGTCGGAAATCGAAATCAGATTTTTCGAAGATTTCGTTTCGCGTCGTTTTAATCCGAAGTTTGTCTATTTCCTTTCCACCATTAAAAATATGTTTCTTTTGGTGCTCGGACTTCCAAAACCTTGAGCATTAATTCTTTGATCTAGAATTTTTCAAAAATATATTCCCTTAATTAAATTCGATCGACGCTTTGCGAAAACCCTAAAATCCTGAACTCGTTTTTATCTCGGATTTTGTCCCAAAAACTCTCGTCCGAACTCGAGTAGAATTTTAGGCTAAACATTTGGAGTCGTTCTTATTGTTCTTTTTGATCTCTCGGTATTTTATTGCATTTTGATCGAACTCAATTGATTTTTCGCACGTGCGGATAGCAACCGAGGAGCGAGCACGACTACGTTGAAGACCCCGGCCAACAGGTGTGCGAGCAAGGCAGGTCAACACTTCCCTTTGAACATATTGGTCCTACTTTACGAAATGATGTTGATTTTAATTACAAATTACATGCTATACACCAATGAGTACCTATGCTTGATATACCCTACCTTGATGTTGATTGCCATTAGAATTATTCTTTGTAACCTTCATGTGATATAACCGGAGGATAACTTCGGTAAAAAGCTTAGCGCTGCTTATACTAGATTCTTGCATACTCATGATTTTACAAAGAAGCTTCGTGCTTGGGCAACTAGCTTTGGGAAGGTAGTTGGAATACGACATGTGGAGACATGAGCGCCACATTGCCTTGATCATGATGAAATTAGTTTTGATGAAAAATAAAAAGTACAAAACCAATGTTTTGGACTGGGGCGGATGGATGGATTTGGGTGGATTCCAGGAAAGGCTAGTACCGCCCCTGGTCAATTAAGGACCGAGCCATGAGACTTATAACCTGGAACGAGCTAGTACAGCCGTACTTCTCAAATGGGTATAGACCTAGCGGAGTAGATAGCTGAGCGGAGGCAGTATTCCTGCATAGTGGTTCTTGAGTAAAGAGGTGGTTCTGGTTATTGAGATAAGGCTGCGGCCTAAGTGTTGAGTAATGAATAAGAATGTTGTGAAAGTCTTTTCCTTACCCCGGGAGCGCCAGAACTCCTCTCACTGCTAGGAAAGGACGGCTAGAGTGCAAGAGGATTTAAGTTCATGGAGCGGGTACTGCCGAAGCAAAGTTATCGAAAGGCTTTGCCATGACCATTCCATATGAAGGGATGAAAGCTCATTCAATGAGTAGTCGCGGAGTACGGGTAAAGTGTACATCCACTGCACTGTGAGTCAATCAGTCTATTCGAATAGCCGTGCTCGCGTTTAATGAGCGATGTGACAAGTTTTTGCCGTGGCTAGACTCATCAATTTTAAAATGACGGGATGGGATTGCATAATGATTTTGTGAGCTGGTGGACTCAACTTCTCGAAATGCGAGAAGGGGTGGACTCCCCAAAAAACCATGACGAACCGGAGGCAGGAAATCATCCTTGGAAATCACGATGGATGGTAGACAGAACCGTCGCCGTTTTAATATACTCTGAAACTAAAATTTGACTTGGCTAGATATTAGGTTTGTGAAATGATTTGTGAAAATTGGCTTTGTGCAAATGAACCCTAGCCATCCTTTGAATGACCCTATCATGTGCATCATTCCGTGTCGGCTTGCTGAGTACGTTGGGTACTCACCCTTGCTATACGCACAAACCTCAGATGAAGGAAACAAAGAACTGGAGGACCCCTATGCTTACTGCCAGGTGGGCGATGGAGGAGAAGGCGTCTACTAGGTCTTAGTCCCCGGTCGTTGCCTGTGGCAATCGACATGCCGCTGCCTTTCGACTGCTAATCTTATCTAAACTTTGCTTTTGGTTGTATCCGGACCAGTGGGTCCTATATGTATTGGATATTGCCTTCGGGCCTATTATTGTAATAATGTCGATGTAAGACTATTCGTGCACTTTGTACCTGGTAATTCAAAACTGTATTCGTGGGTACCAAACTACTTGATCCAGGGATATGATACTATGAAAACAAATGATTCCCGTCCTCAAACGGGGGGTCGACAGAGCTGGTATCAAAGCAGTGTGACTGTAGGATAAGACCAACTAGCGCCCTACCCCTGAATAGTTGGGTAAAGGGAGTTATCCCTACATAGGATTATTTTGAAAATACAAACTATTTTCACAAAACAAATATGTTTTCCCTCATACTCTTATCCCCATTTCCCCTTTACTCAAATTGTTTTGATATTACCCCTCTCTGACCCTAAGCTACCTTCAAAAGCAGATGGTAGGCCATGGTCGGAAATGGAATAAGGGATGGGTATACCCGGATCCTGACCCAAGATAGGAGGCAGGGCACAACAAGAGAAAGTCGCTAGACTGGAATATAAGTTGTGATCGCAAAATGATCGTCACAGGCACGGTGTTTACACCCGAGGATGCTGCAAGAATTCCCCGACACCTAAGGAGCAACACCTTCCGTGGTGCGTGTCAGTTAACCCGACATCTCCAGCTTTATGGACCGCCCAAACCAGAAGACGACACACCATAAGAAACGTCCTCTGAGGATAATGAAGAAGAGGACATGGAAAGTGACAGTGAAGGAGAGCTGAAGCCCATGGCGTGTACTCGATGTGGAGAAGTTGGGCACTATGCAAGAATGTGCAACTACCTTTGTAGCTGCGGCGAAGACACTCACATGCTAGAAGAATGCCCCATGAGAGACGTTATGTGCTTCATGTGTGAAGGGATAAAACATGTACCTAAGGACTGTCAACTAATGAAAATGTTTGACCAGCTGAGGAAGGATCAAAGGGTATTCCTACAATCCGCAAATAAACTCTTGGAAGGTACCACTAATAAAGGAGGTGTTCCAGATCCTGAGACAGCCCCAACTCCAGTGAAGGCCAATAGTGGTAACAAAATGTTGCATACCTAGGAGAGTGCACCCTGTAACAAATCGGATATGATCTTTTCAACTGCCGTAAGCTGGGACACTTTTTCAATAAATGCCCTCTCCGGAGACCGGCAAAAGAAGACCGACGTTGCTTCAACTGTGGCAGAGCAGGACATGAAGCCAGAAATTGCCCACTGCCTAAGCCCTTAGTCTCAAGACGACCACATGACCTGCAACATCGGTAGGCCAAGGATCACCCTCTGCCAGCACCTGGATCATGCGGATGACTGAATGACTAGTTGGATACCAGCAGAAGCTCTGGTCTTGCTTTGGATGGAGTTAAGACAGGAATGACCATGCCCTTACCCCTTTTATGTATGAGACCCTAGAACGATGTTAGTAATGTCGTATTGTGTTGTATGGACTATACATGTACCATGTGTCCCTCCCTGATGTAACATCTATGAACTGATAATGAAGTTCCATGTTATGTCATAAATGAATTTATTCCACCAAGCTTGCTTTGTAAGATCACTTCAAACAACTCAAAGAAAATTCCTTAGTATCGTGACGTTAGCAAATCAAGTCTCTTTTCTCATCCCCGCTGTTCAGATGGCGCATCGTCGCAGAGCCCCAGCAGCTCCTGAGAACCCGCTAGAGCCTAACCCCTCCACCCTAGCGGAAGTCATGGCTTTGCAGACCCAACTGCTGCAAGCTATCGCCAACAACCAAGGACAACACGGAGGATCAAACCTCAGCGAATTTATGAGGGCAAAGCCGCCGACATTCTCCTCGGCAGATGAACCCATGGATGCTGAAGATTGGCTGAGGGTAATAGAGGAGAAGCTGACTCTCGTCCGAGTACGGGAAGATGACAGAGTCGTCTTCGCCACCAATCAGCTGGAAGGACCTGCGAGTGACTGGTGGGACACCTACAAGGAAACCCGGGATGAAGATGCCGATGAACCCACTTGGGAAGAATTCACGGCAGCCTTCCGTGAAACTTCGTACCTGTTGTAGTCATGAGGGTGAAGAAGAATGAGTTCCGTAGGCTGCGCCAAGGCAACACCACGGTACAAGAGTACCTTAACAAGTTCACGCAGCTTGCGCGTTACGCCACAAGTGACCTGGCAGACGAAGAAGAGAAGATGGATAAGTTTATCGAAGGACTGAACAACGAGTTGAGAGGATCGATGATCGGTCAGGACCATGCCAGCTTCCAGAGCCTCATCAACAAGGTCATAAGGCTTGAGCATGACCAGAGGATGGTTGAAAACAACCAAAAGAGAAGGCTTGCAATGGCCCGTCCGATTCAAGGAACACCCCAGCGACCTAAAGGAGCAACCCCGTCCGGTTGGAAGCCAGCCATTGCCATAGTGGCAACCAATCGCCCTACTGCACCCGGCAACATCAGCAGGCCACCTGCAACACCGTCTCGCACTCCGGCGCCTACCTTGGCAGCCCCAGGAGCCAGGAATGTCAACTGCTTCAACTGCGAAGAGTTTGGGCATTACGCCAACAGCTGCCCTAAGCCGCGCAACACCCCCAACCGCACCGGAGCCAATGCCATCGCAGTACGAGGAACCCCTGCTCTGGCACCTGGACGCAGTTTGTTCAGAACGCCCCAACCAAAGGAAGCTGCAACCGGATTTCGCCATGGTCAGGTCAACCATGTGCGTGCTGAGGAAGCTCAAGAGGACCAAAGCGTGCTAATGGGTATGTTTTCTATCCATTTTGCACCAGTTAAAGTTTTGTTTGATTATGGGGCTTCGCATTCATTTATATCGTCAAGAGTAAGCAAAGAGCACAATTTGCACCGAGTAGACCTTAAGAGACCAGTGGTAGTACATTCACCCGGGGGAGATGTAACCATACCCCATGCGTGCATTAATGTGCCCATTCGGATCAAGGACATGGTATTCCTGTCCAACCTTATGGTTTTGCCACCTCAAGACCTGGACATCATACTAGGAATGGATTGGTTAACCAAAAACCAAGGGGTACTAGACTGTGGTCGAAGAGAAGTTACCTTAACTACCCCCTGGGGATCGCCGATGATAGTAGCCATGGATCAAGACCCTATGCTTTGTGACCGAGCTACGGGAATATTCACCATATTACCCATAGTTGGAATGCCAGTAATCCAGGACTACCCGGATGTATTTCCTGAAGAACTACCGAGAATGCCCCCAGACCGAGACATAGAGTTCATTATTGACCTCATGCCTGGCACTGCCCCCATAGCTAAGAGACCCTACCGGATGCCGGTGAACAAATTGGAGGAACTTAAGAAGCAGGTAAGGGAACTACAAGAGAAAGGCTTCGTGCGCCCTAGTTCTTCACTGTGGGGAGCCCCAGTATTGTTTGTTAAGAAAAAGGACGAAAGCATGAGAATGTGCATAGACTATCGGTCATTGAATGAGGTTACCATTAAGAACAAGTACCTGTTACCTCGAATCGACGACCTATTCGACCAGCTCAAGGGAGCCCTAGTGTTCTCAAAGATCGATCTTCGATCTAGATACCATCAGCTGAAAATTAGGACTGAGGATATACCCAAGACTGCGTTCTCTACACGCTACGGCTTGTACGAGTTCATAGTAATTTCCTTCGGACTAACCAATGCCCCGGCCTACTTCATGAACCTCATGAACAAAGTATTTATGGAATATCTGGACAAGTTCGTGGTAGTGTTCATTGATGATATCCTCATCTATTCCAAGGATGATGAAGAACACGCAGAACATCTGCGCCTGGTACTAGAGAAGCTGCGAGAGCACCAGCTATATGCCAAATTCAGCAAGTGTGAATTCTGGCTTAAGGAAGTATCTTTTGTTGGACATGTAATCTCAGCAGGAGGCGTAGCAGTAGACCCCGCCAAGGTCGAAGCCGTTACCAAATGGAAAGCACCCCAGTCAGTAACAGAGATTAGAAGTTTCTTGGGATTGGCTGGATATTACCGGAGGTTTATAGAAGGATTTTCTAAGATAGCTCGACCCCTGACCCAACTATTGAAAAAGGAAAAGAAGTATGCATTGACTGAGCAGTGTCAACAGACATTTGACCAGCTCAAAGAAAAGTTAACCACCGCCCCGATCTTAGTCATACCGGACAACCGGAAAGACTTTGTTATATACTGTGATGCATCTCGACAAGGATTAGGAGGCGTGTTGATGCTAGATGGAAAGGTTGTGGCTTATGCCTCAAGGCAACTGCGACCCCATGAGGAGAATTATCCCACCCATGACTTAGAATTGGCCGCAGTGGTGCATGCCTTGAAGATTTGGAGGCACTATCTGATCGGGAACCACTGTGATATATACACGGACCACAAGAGCTTGAAATATTTCTTTACCCACACAGATCTTAACCTACGCCAGAGAAGATGGCTGGAAGTAATCAAGGACTATGACCTAGGCGTCCATTACCACCCTGGTAAGGCCAATGTTGTAGCTAACGCTTTGAGCCGCAAAGCCCAGTGCAACCAACTGAGGATGGAATATATGGCCAACGAGCTTCAAGAATAAATGGCTCGGCTTAACCTGCAGTTGATTCCTCATGGACAACTAAGTTCGCTGGAGATACAACCTCTCCTACGAAGCCAGATTAAGGAAGCCCAGAAGGATTGTGAGGAAATCCAGCTAATCAAGGAGAGCATGGCTGAAGGACTAGCCAAGGAATTCACGGCCAACAACGATGGAGCCCTATGGTATCGTAAGATGATTTACGTACCGGAGAAAGGAGGATTGAGAAAGCTAATCTTAAAGGAAGCCCATGAGTCAGCATATTCGCTACACCCGGGCAGCACCAAAATGTACCAGGATTTGAAAACGGAATACTGGTGGCCCAACATAAAAAGAGACGTAGCGGAATATGTGGCCGTATGTGATGTATGCCAACGAGTTAAGGCGAGCATCGGCGATCGTAGGATTGCTGCAACCACTCAAGATCCCGAGTGGAAATGGGATGAAATAGGCATGGACTTTATAGTGGGACTACCCAAAGCGCTCTTGGATATGATTCCATTTGGGTGATCGTGGATAGACCGACAAAGACTACCCGATTTATTCCGGTCAAGACTCGGTATAGCAGCGCCAAATAGGCAGAACTATGCATGTCTAGAATTGTGTGCCTACATGAAGTACCCACAAGGATTGTGTCAGACCACGATACTCAATTCACATCTCACTTCTGGGATAAGTTTCACGAGGCGTTGGGAACTCACCTCGCCTTCAGTACTGCTTATCACCCTCAGACGGATGGACAAACCAAGAGGACGAACCAGGTCCTGGAGGACATGCTAAGAGCCTGTGCATTGGATTTCACTAAGGACTGGGAGAAATGCCTGCCCTATGCAGAGTTCTCCTATAACAACAGCTACCAGGCTAGTATGAAGATGTCGCCAAACGAGGCCTTGTTTGGACGAAGATGCCAAACTCCGTTGATGTGGTCAGAGACCGGTGAACGAGCCGTATTTGGACCAGACATCATTAGGAAAGCTGAATAGAAAGTTCGTCGATAAGGGATCGGTTTAAGGTAGCCCAATCTCGGCAAAAGAGTTATGCGGACACTTGCCGAAGAGAGTTGAAATTCAAAATAGGCGACTTTGTGTACCTGAAAGTTTTGCCACTAAGAGGAACCAAGAGGTTCAAGGTCAAAGGGAAACCGGCGCCGAGATATGTTGGACCTTTCCCGATAAGCGCCGAAGAGGCGAAGTGGCCTATCAACTAGACCCGGAAAATCTTTCCGATGTACACCCTGTCTTTCACGTGTCGCAACTGAAGAAATGTTTGCGAGTACCGGAAGAACAAATCCCCTCGAAAGACGTCCTTATCAGCGAAGACCTCACATACCCCGAACATCCCGTGAAGATATTGGACGAAGCGAGAAAAGACTAGGACCAAGACGTGGCGAATGTACAACGTGCAATGGAGCAACCACCGAAGATGAAGCCACTTGGGCAAAAGAAGACTTTTTGAAGACCGAGTACCCGAACCTATTCCGCGAATGGTAAGAAATCTCGGGGACGAGATTTATTGTTAGGGGGTAGGTTTGTAACGCCCTGAAAATCAGAGAAACTAAAAACCAGGAATTAAAAATCGGAACGTACAAAAACCTCTTGCTTGTTGCTTCTTGATCGTGTTTTTCGCTTCTTATTTGCCGCTTGGTTGCATAAATTTATATGTGAGCGATCCATCTTGATGTTTGAGAAAAACCAAACGATTTGAATTTCCGATGGGGAGAAAAATCTCGGAGTTTAGAGTCGAGAATTTTAATATAAAATAGGAAAAGGGTTATGGATTCATAAAAATACATATTTGGGAACAAAACGTTATTTTGGTGGTTGTGTAATATTAATTAGGAAATAAAATGGGCAATAAAATATTTTAAAGGATTTATATAGAGTCTAGAAATTATTCAGAATCAAAATTATATTTTCCGAATTTAGGGAAAAAGGATTAAATTAAATGTGTGAAGTATATTTTCAAAACAATAAAAGTAGGTGAAGAGTTTGAATATATATTTTTAAAACAAATTTTGGGAATATTAGATTTTTATTTTGAATTTTTAGAAGTGAAAGAAAATGGGATTTGGAAATTAGAAATTAAAACCGGGAAAATAGAAAAGTGCACATTTAGAACTATTCACGCGTCACAAGGTGTTCGACCCGGTCCTCGGCCTCGCGCACGCGCGCGACACACGCGCGCCGCGCACCGTCGCCCGCGTACCGGCCCCAACCCCTCCCCACGTGCGCCATGCGCCATGCGCCGCGCCGCGCGCGCGGCCCGGCCTCACGCCGCGCGCCCACGCACGCCGCGCCTCGGCCCGCCTCGCTCTGCCGCGCGTCGCCCGTCGTGCAGACCTCGCCTCGCCACGCCGCGCGCGCCCGCCCGTACCGCCCCACGCCGCGCGCGCCACGCGCCAACGCCGCGCCCGGTCCCCGCCATCGCGCCGGCGCACGCCGCGCCCGCCCGCCTACTGCGCGCGCCGCGTGCCTCCGCCGCCGCTGCGGCGTGGCCCCCTCTCTCTCCCCATTTCTCTCTCTCTGTCGCGGTTATAAATAGGGCCGAGCCCCATGTTTTCCCCACCTCGCCGTCGCCCTTCCTCCGCTCCCTCGCCGATTTTTCCTCCCCGAGCGCCGGCGCCGCGCGCCGCAAGCGCCAACGCTTGGCCTCGCCGCTGGCCGTCGTCGTCGCCGTAAGTCCTTGAGCCGCCGTCCCTCGCACTTGCATCGGCTGCCGGCCGAGCGAGAGGAGGAGGGGCACGATCGAACAGGAAGGGAAAAAGTGAATAGGAAAAAATAGGAAGGAAAAAACAAAAGGAAGAAAAGAAGAAAAAGAAAAGAAAAAGGAAAAATAAAAAATGGGAAAAATATGGAAAAATTCTGGAAAATTAGGAAAAATATTTAGAAAATATTTGGGAAAATATTTGGGCAAAAATATATTGTTTTCTCGTGTATTTTCTCGGTGTAAAGTCGAAAATCGAAATTGGATTTTTCGGAGATTTCGTTTCGCGTCGTTTTTAATTCGGAGTTTGTCTATTTCTTTTCCACCATTAAAAATATGTTTCTTTTGGTGCTCGGACTTCCAAAACCTTGAGCATTAATTCTTTGATCTAGAATTTTTCAAAAATATATTCCCTTAATTAAATTCGATCGACGCTTTGCGAAAACCCTAAAATCCCGAACTCGTTTTTAACTCGGATTTTGTCCCAAAAACTCTCGACCACACTCGAGTAGAATTTTAGGCTAAACATTTGGAGTCATTCTTATGGTTCTTTTTGATCTCTCGGTATTTTATTGAATTCGATCGAATTCAATTGATTTTTCGTAGTGCGGTTAGCAACCGAGGAGCGGCAGCGACTACGTTGAAGATCCCGGCCAACAAGTGTGCGAGCAAGGCAAGTCAACACTTCCCTTTGAACATATTGATCCTACTTTGCGAAATGATGTTGATTTTAATTACAAATTGCATGCTATACACCAATGAGTACCTATGCTTGATATACTCTACCTTGATCTTGATTACCATTATAATTATTCTTTGTAACCTTCGATGTGATATAACCGGAGGATAACTTCGGTAAAATGCTTAGCCCTGCTTATACTAGATTCTTGCATACTCATGATTTTACAAAGAAGCTTCGTGCTTGGACGACTAGCTTTGGGAGGTAGTTGGAATACGGCATGTGGAGACATGAGCGCCACATTGCCTTGATCATGATGAAATTAGTTTTGATGAAAAATAAAAAGTATAAAACCAATGTTTTCGACTGGGGCGGATGGATGGATTTGGGTGGATTCCGGGAAAGGCTAGTACCGCCCCTGGTCAATTAAGGACCGAGCCATGAGACTTATTACCTGGAATGAGCTAGTACAGCCGTACTTCTCAAATGAGTATAGACCAAGCGGAGTAGATAGCCGAGCGGAGGCAATATCCCTGCATAGTGGTTCTTGAGTAAAGAGGTGGTTCTGGTTATTGAGATAAGGCTGCAGCCTAAGTGTTGAGTAATGAATAAGAATGTTGTGAAAGTCTTTCCCTTACCCCGGGAGCGCCAGCACTCCTCTCACTGCTAGGAAAGGACGACTAGAGTGCAAGAGGATTTAAGTTCATGGAGCGGGTACTGCCGAAGCAAAGTTATCAAAAGGCTTTGCCGTGACCATTCCATATGAAGGGATGAAAGCTCATTTAATGAGTAGTCGCAAAGTACGGGTAAAGTGTACATCCACTACAGTGTGAGTCAATCAATCTATTCGAATAGCCGTGCTCACGGTTAATGATTAACGTGACAAGTTTCTCCCATGGCTAGACTCATAAATTTTAAAATGATGAGATGGGATTGCATAATGATTTTGTGAGCTGGTGGACTCAACTTCTCGAAATGCGTGAAGGGGTGGACTCCCTAGAAAACCATGACGAACTGGAGGCAGGAAGCCATCCATGGAAATCACGATGGATGGTAGATAGAACAGTCGCCGTTTTAATATACTCTGAAACTAAAACTTGACTTGGCTACATATTAGGTTTGTGAAATGATTTGTGAAAATTGGCTTTGTGCAAATGAACCTTAGCCATCCTTTGAATAACCCTGTCATGTGCATCATTCTGTGTTGGCTTGCTGAGTACGTTGGGTACTCACCCTTGCTATACGCACAAACCTCAGATGAAGGAAACGAAGAACTGGAGGACCCTATGCTTGCGCGGTGGGGGATGGAGGAGAAGGCGTCTACTAGGTCTTAGTCCCCGGTCGTTGCTCGTGGCAATCGACATGCCGCCTTCCGACCGCTAGTCTTATCTAAACTCTGCTTTTGGTTGTATTCGGACCAGTGGGTCCTATATGTATTGGATATTGTCTTCGGGCCTATTATTGTAATAATGTCGATGTAAGACTATTCGTGCACTTTGCACCTGGTAATTCAGAACTGTATTCGTGGGTAGCAAACTACTCAATCCAGGGATATGGTACTATGAACACGAATGATTCCCGTCCTCAAAAACGGGGGTCGACAGAATCTTCCTTTTATCTTCAAGCTTCTTTATCAGAAACGGTTCCATCTTCTAAATCAGAATCGACTATCGGCTGTCCATGTTCGATTCGGCCTTAGCCGACTGGCTTTCCAGCCGATTGAGTCGTAGCCGACATGGCCTCAGCTTCCACGCAGACCACTTTCCCGATCCGATTCCGCTTCAATCTCAGCTTGGACTTAGGGATTTGGTTACCAAAGAACGCTACACTACAAGCCCAACCGTTGCCCACGCTAGCTTGTGGCAGCACGATAATTCTTTCAGGGTTTCCCGTGAATCGGTCCTTAACTGTCATGGGTGCGTCTATCAAAAACCATGCACCCACAGTCCAGTATTAATCAGATTTTAGTTGCATTTGTACCTTGGAGGCACGTGTCCATAATGGTTCTTATTAATATCATCATAAGATATTAGTGACATTTGTTGACGCCAAATCGTACCGCCATTGTGGTGCCAAAAGATGTGTTGACGTCGGATCACACGCTGGCTGGGAGATCCGCTTAGCTCCGGTCTGCATCCTAGAATTGATGAAGCGTGGGCGTGCTAGTCGTTTGATCCTACTCGACAAGATATACGAGCAACAAAGCATAAAGCATATCGGTCGACGGGCCAATAACCAAAAGAGCCGATCGGTTGATAAGCCGATGGCATGATCCCAGCCCGATGCCGATGTTAGCCGATGTAGTTAGGGTTTTAGTCCATCCACGTGCGCCAAAAGCGTGTTGATGAGCAAATATCTATGTAAAGGTGATCGGCCGATGATAACATAATGATATAGTAACATAAACCAATCACATGATAAAACAGACATTGATCTGAATATTAAGCATACATCGGTTGGGTCCGATGTCGTTAAATCCAAGTGATTAGAAACCTTTGCTGCAATCAGCTAAAACCAACGTTGCATATAATCCTTGTAAGCCGATGCAACGTCCATATAACTCATCGGTTGAAAACCCCATGAAACAATGATTGATGCCTACTGACCGAAATAAATCTAACTTACAACCGCAACCTCATAGGTCTGACCTAACCGATGCAGCATAAGGTTGATGATTGCCTGATAGATTTAAACAAGACGATATGACGCTGATCAAAGTGGTCATGTGTTAAATTTAACCAAGATAGCAAAGGTATCGAGGAGAAATTTAACACATCACATAAGACTGGCTAACCCTCCGATGAAACATTAGCATGAACCTATCGGCTTAATGAAACTTAGATTATCAATAATAATCTAGTAGGTCAGACCTAACCGATGCAGCACGAGATTGTATATGATAATCTAATATTTAATGAGCCGATAGATCTGTCTAATGTGATGGATATAACAAATCTATTTAAAGCGACATTATGTTTAAAGAAACATCAACTTGGTCGGAATATCGGACCTAACCGAGAAAGTCCTAATTAAGCCAATGTATCTATAAACAGTAATGGAACTAATGATAGAGATGATGTACCAGGGCCGGCGGGACCTTGGACTTACCCCTTCCTCGGAGATCGAAGCCGATGCAGCCCCGCGTTGGGTGCCAAGTTCTGCCGGATGATAAATAAAGTCGAAAAGACAAAAGGTGGTGATGCGCCGAATTGTATTGATCGAGAGAGATTGATTACATGAACCCCGGGCTTACATATTTATACCCACGAGCTAACAAAGATCCTAACAGATTACGACTCAATCTTTCCCAAAGATAAAAGGAAACAAACCGAGTTCTTATTGGACACTAACAAACTAAGTGAGTCCTTAATGGACACTAACAAACTTTCCTAAAGATAAAATAGAAAGCTAACAAATTCTTCCTAATTAATAGATACAAGCCGTATCCTTCTTGAACTCGGTGTCTTTTGGATAAGATTTTCCCAAACCAAATCTGATAAGAATCCGACTACTGGAGATACTGATAAGGAAAAATCCCCATTGGCTGACCAAAACTCTAAGCTGATACTGGCTCTGAGCCGATTTGAACCTTGAGCCGATGAGGGCTTCGGGGCTTACCAAATTTTGGTGTTAACAATATTTTCCATAGTGAGCTAGTTGAACTAAGCATTCCCAAATCCAACATCTAGTCATATTGAATCCAAGTTATCAATGACATAGGATAATCAAACTAGGTTGCACACAATAGGTCCCATCCCACATGACATTTAATATAAAAGTGAGGTATTTTACAATTACGTACAATATGATCAATATGGAATACATGACTTGCCTTGCTCTTGCTCTTGAGGGACTTCTGTAACTACTTCAAAGTAAACGGGAGCGTTGGAGATGCCAAAATCTAAGCGACAAATAAAGCACAATGAAAATAGACTAAGTCTTGAAGTAGGCTCAAAACTGTTTTTAATTGATTTTAGGCATTTTTATGAGCCATCTGCAACTTGAATGGACTCAAACGGAGTTCGGATGAATTTTCTATGAATCTTAGATGTTTCACATTTTTTACTAATAAAAGTAAAAGAATTAACAATTTATTGCGCAATCGGCCTTAGGGTTGACGTCAGGGTCGGTCCGTGCCGACGAGCGGGACCCACTTGGCGTGCCGCGTGGGAGGACGGGGCACGGTGGGTGGGTCCACGGGCCGGGGTGCATGTGTGCACCATGTGGTGCATACGTGGCGCCAAGCGCGGTAGCCAAGAGGTGGACACGCGAGCGGGCGACATTGACATGGCACCAAGGTGACGCCGGCATGGGTCGGCATCGGGGTGACGCATGAACGAAGGGTTACGCGGAGGCTACGCTAGCCGAAAACAAAAAAAATCTACCGCGCAAACCAGGAACACTTGCAAGTAAGGGCCGATAGATCGTTACCGATTGGAGTAGAGTGCAGCGGAATAGCCAATCAGGGCAATCCGATCCGGAACAGTGTAGCCGATTCACGGAGACAGCAGATTTGTCAATCAGTAGGATTCGAGTCGTCGGTCGCGTTCTCACGCCTCGCTCCGTGCGCCCACTGGCCGATTCCACCACGCCCATCGCTCAGGTGCAGCCGATCCAGCCGATCAACGGTGCGCAACGTAGCGGCGCCTCTACGGTATCCACGAACACCGTACACCCGTGTGCTAGCACGCGATGCAAGGCTAGGGTTTGGCTCGAAAGTGGGGAGGGTTTCCGTGGAGATTGATCTCGGCGACTTACGTTGCACGCGATGCAATTGACATGCCGAGCTCTCCACCCCTCCCTCCTTTATATAGAGTTGGCCGACTAGGACTAGTGGCCGATCAGGACTCTATTTTGAATCGGATCCTATCCGAATCTCACGAGTTGGCTGCCCATACGTCGTAAGCCCATAGGACTCTATCCGATCGGATCCCTATCCGATCGAGCCGTATCCGAGTCCAACTCGAATGCTGTTCTTATCCCCTTAAGCGTGCGACCACAGTAGGTTCAGGTATACTCGGTTTCGGCTATAGTCTAACTTAGCCGAGCCGTCGGCTCGAGTCCAACTCAGCCAGGCACGTCAATAGTGCGGCGCCTAGCAGCACATATTGACACCATAGTATACAAGAATATAATATCGGCTCGAACTGTAATGTGTACACAAATCCCTTTGCCTCACGATACCGGTTAAGCTATAGGCAAGATGTGTGCCATCCCTTCAATAGCTTAACCATTCACTTGAACCGTATTGGATTATCATGCATTTGATTGACTCCTCAATCAACTTAGCGTGGCCATGCATTTCCATAATACATTACCTCGAGGGCCCAGAGATATCTCTCCAAAGGAGGGGCAAATTCCATCTTGATCACTCACATCCCACTCCATGTTTCATAGCAAAGCCGAAAACTACCTTTATAACTACCCGATTACGGAATAGCGTTTGGTAGTCCCAAAGTAGGCTACTACACATGTTGGAATCCATGGTGATCTCAGGTCTATGGACTTTGTACCAACACTACCGAGACCAACTAATGGCACATTAATTCTGTAGTGTCTCATGGTGGGTCTATCCAACAATGTGTTCTCCAACACATGTGTCCATGTTTATTGATTTGGTATCTCCATACCCATGATCTATGAGACATGATCATCAATCAATAAACATGCCGATCTTAGAATCATATTTGTTCCAACAATATGACATATGATCGAGGATCGTTTAGAAATAGATTCATACATAAAGAGTCTCATAAATAAGTCACGTACTTATTGATCAATATAAGATGTCTATTTCATGGAACTGAATAACACTTTATTCATAAATACATAAACATTGACGTGATATCCAACATCTCCATGTTGCCTCTAGGGCATATCACTAACAATCTCCCACTTGCACTAGAGTTAATCATGTAAGTATCTAATACCCATTGCTCTTGTGTGCGCCTCATGCTTCGGTTGAGGAGAGGTTTTGTCGGCGGATCGGCTATGTTGAGATCCGTGTGCACTTTGCATATCTTGACATCACCTCTGTCCACTATCTCGCGGATGAGATGATATCGCCGAAGTATGTGTTTGGACTTCGATGTGACCTCGGCTCCTTGGCTTGCGTAATGGCTCCACTATTGTCACAATAGAGAGACATTGGACCGATCGTACTAGTCATCACACCAAGCTCGAAACGAATTTCTTGATCCAAACGGCCTCCTTTGCGGCTTCCGAAGCGGCAATGTATTCGGCCTCCGTTGTAGAATCAGCAACGGTATCCCTGCTTGGAACTCTTCCAGTGGCTGCGCCTCCGTTCGGGCGAGACACGAACCCGATTGCGATCTATAATCATCCTTGTCTGTTTGGAAGCTAGCATCGGTGTAACCACTTACAACGAGCTCTTCTTCACCTCCATAGACTAGGAACATATCCTTAGTTCTTCTCAAGTACTTAAGGATATTCTTTGGCGATCCAGTGACCTTCACTGGATCGGCTAGTATCTGCTCGTAGCACTCAAAGCATACGAGACATGCGGGCGTGTACAAAGCATGGCATACATGATGGATCCAATTGCCGAAGCATATGGAACCATACCCATCTTATTCCGCTCATCATGTGTCCGAGGACACGATTCTTGCTAAGATTAATGCCATGTGACATGGGCAAGAAACCTTTCTTGGAATCATGCATGTTGAACCTTTTCAACACCTTGTCAATGTATGTACTTTGGCTTAATCCAATTAGCCTCTTGGATCTATCTCTATAGATCCGAATGCCCAATATATATCTTTGCCTCCCCTAAGTCTTTCATGGAAAAACTATTTTTCAATGAAGACTTGATGATTCAAGCATAGGGATATCATTTGCAATCGGTAATATGTCATCCACATATAAGATTAGAAATATAATTGCGCTCCCACTGACCTCTTTGTAAACACAGGCCTCTTCTTCATTTTTGATGAAACCAAACCCTTTGATTACTTCATCAAAACGAATATTCCAACTCCGAGATGCTTGCTTCAATCCATAAATGGATTTCGTAGCTTGCATATCTTTCCGAGCGATCTGGATCGACAAAACCACGAGGTTGTATCATGTATACATCCTCGCTTAGGTTTCCATTCAGGAAAGCCGTTTTGACATCCATCGCCATATCTCATAATCGAAATATGCAGCAATCGCTAGGATAATCCGAATAGATTTAAGCATTGCGACGGGCGAGAAGGTTTCATCATAATCAACTCCTTGAATCTGTTTAAAACCTTTCGCCACCAATCGCGCCTTATAGATGTGAACATTTCCATCCATATCGGCCTTTTCTTAAAAACCCATTTACACTCAATGGTTTTGACACCATCAGTGGATCAACCAAGTTCCAAACTTGATTGTCGTACATGGATTCTATTTCGGATTTCATGGCTCCAAGCCACTTGTCGGAATCGGGTCCCACCATCGCTTCCTCATAGGTCTTAGGTTCATCGTTGTCCAACAACAATATATCACGTTGTTCCTTTGTGTACATCGGGTGCACGACGTGATCTTCGACTCTCAGTGGATGGTGTATCTACAACCGGTGGCGCAACACTTTGTTCCTCTGTTGTGGTTCCGTGGTCACTGAAACGTTTTACGGTGTTTCTTGAACTTCTTCAAGATGCACCCTGCTCCCACTAACCCTTCTTGAAAGAAACTCTTTCTCCAAGAAGACACCATGTCGGGCGACAAACACTTTGCCTTGTTCCCGATTATAAAAGTAATATCCCTTAGTTTCCTTAGGATATCCCACAAAGAAGCACTTGTCGATTTGGGTGTGAGCTTGTCGGATTGTAAACGTTTTACATAAGCCTCACATCCCCAAATTTTGAGAAAAGACAAACTAGGGGTTGCCTGTCCATATCTCATATGGTGTCTTTTCAAGCCCGACTTAGATGGAACTCTATTTAGTGTGAGCAAATTGCTTTCAAGAGCATATCCCCGAAGGATAACGGAAGATCACTTTGGCTCATCATCGATCGCACCATGTCCAACAAGGTGCGATTTCTCCGTTCGGACACTCCGTTCCATTGCGGAGTTCTGGCGGAGTCAAGCGTGGAACAATTCCACAATCTTTCGAGATGATTACCAAACTCTTGGCTCAAGTATTCTCCTCCACGATCGATCGTAGAAACTTGATTGTTTTCCTAAATGATTACGTACTTCATTCGGAATTCTTTGAACTTTTCAAAGGATTCGGACTTATGCCTCATTAAGTAGATATAACCATATCTACTAAAGTCATTGGTAAAGGTAATGAAATCGATAACCACCTCGGCCGTTGAGCTCATTGGTCCACATACATCGGTATGTATGAGTGCCAACAAGTCACTTGCTCTTTCACGTGTCCCGTGAAAGGTGCCTTTGTCATCTTACCAAGTAAACAAGACTCACATGTCTCAAATGATTCAAAATCAAAAGAGTGAAGCAATCCATCCTTATGGAGCTTCTCCATGCGTTTCTTATTTATATGGCCTAAGCGACAATGCCGGATAAACGTGGGGTTTATATCATTAGAGAGTTGCCTTTACGTATTAATGTTATAGATGGGAGACGCTTCAAGATTCAAAACGTATAATCCATTCACCAATGGAGCATGAAAATAGAACATATCTACGAGATATATTGAACAACCATTGTTCATTGATCTAAAATCATATCCTTCCGCTTGCAAACATGAAGCGGAAATAACGTTTTTGACATAGTGTTGGAACACAATAACAATTATTTAATTCCAAAACTAATCTGAAGGTAGATGAAGTGGTGCTTGTGCCGACAGACACCGTAGCAACGCTTGCTCCATTGCCGACGCGCAGGTTCACCTCGCCCCTTCTCAATCCTCTACTTCTTCTCATTCCACGCAGCGACTTGCAATATGAGCTACGATCCGGTATCAAATACCCAAGAGTCGAGTAGGTGAAGTAGCAAGATTAATGTCTATAACATTAATACTGGCGTAAGTCGTACTTTGCTTCCTTTTGAGATCCTCCATGTACTTCTTGCGGTTCCTCTTCAAAGTGGCTGTCTCCTTGCAATAGAAGCAAACGACATCGATGCCGCCGACCCCCCTTCTTGCCCTTCTTTGCATTGGAGGCACTCGCGATCTCATCGGGAGTTAACTTCCTCTTGGTGCAAAGCTTCTTGACAGGTGGTTTGCGCTTAGCCTATCGCATCATCATCACATGATGACCATTTTTACGGATACTCTCCTCGAATTTGTCTTTAGCATCCCATGCAATTCAGCCAAGGTCCTATCCATATTGTTCATGTGATAATTCAATATGAATGGCTCGAAGCTCGGAGGGAGCGGCGGAGAATCACATCGGTAGCCAACTCTTGGCTAAGGGAAAACCTAGTTTTCCAGGACTCTCAATGTAGCCAATCATTTTTTATCACATGCGGGTGACGGGATTCCCTCAACAAGCCTGCACGCAAACAAGGACTTCGAGGTGTTGAACCTCTTGGCCCGAGCTTGGTTCTCAAACATGCCACGCAGTCCTGAATAATAGTATGAGCATCGCTGCTCTCATATTGCTTACGAAGCTCGGGGGACATTGTAGCAAGCATGAGACGGCTTATATCTAGGGCATCATTAGTGTGCTTCTCGTAAGCTCTCCGTGCGGTTGCGGTGGCATTATTTGGCAAATCCTCGGGATAGGGTACTTCAGAGAACGTACTCCTTACACTCTTGCTTGAGAACAATTCTCAAGTTGCGATACCAATCCATAAAGTTTGTTCCATTTAATTTTTTCCTTTTCGAGAATAGATCGCAAATTAAAGGTGCTTGGGTGTAGTATTAGCCGCCATTTATTCTACAACGAAAAAGCAAAGTTTAGCACAATGTTTATGCTATGTCTATTGTTAAACAATTTAACATTAGACTCCCATTACGTATTTTCCACCTTCCCTCTAGGTTACGTATTGGGTCAAGATCCACATGTTAATTAATTTTCTAGTGAGCTTTGGCATCACTGCTAGAAGATTAATAACATCGGTAAGCAACTCCTTGCTAATCACATCTCTATGTGACTCTTGTTGTTGGTGTGGCATCTCCTTGCCGGCCCCAACCTATGCCCCAAGGCCAAAAACTGTTTTGATAGCCTTGTTAAGTAAACCAAATGCTCCTGCATGTATATGTCGACATATACCCCCTCGTGTTATGATAGAGAATGGCACTCTGCTTTGGCGGACCCACCATTGACGAGCATAACGGTGGCCAGTGCAACATTTGGAAGGGCATCATTACTACTTAATTTTGTGAGGATGCTATCCTATCAAACAAACATATCACATATGAAAACGAGGTAGAATAGCATGAAATAGTATGGCCCTCTTCACATGGTGATCTCTATCTCCATGCCGGTGTAGGATCTCCATCTTCATCACCGTTCTTCCGAGTGTCGAATGCTTGATATCTTCAAACTAAGCTACTACTATAGAAGCTCTAATTGAAGATTACATCGACTCGCAGGTCGTGAAAGAATATTACAAGCATTGCACGTATGAAAGAATATTACAGGATTGCACATATGAAAGAATATTACATGCATCACATGCATCTCATACATCTCATACATACAATAGGGCCATACCATCTCAAAGAATTCTCTGCAAAAACAAGTTAGGCGTAGAAACGTTTTCTACTTATCACGAGCTACGGCATCGAGACGACCTATCGCGGGCTTCGGGCAGCGCCAGGGCCCCACCACTGAAATTCATAGATCCAATCTATGAACTCGCTTACGGAAACCATGTCGGCATAATCATATTATGCCGTCTCGATCCCACTATCAAGGGAGATGGTTTGCGTAGGCGCGAGGCAGCTAACAAGATCGGACTACGAGATAGCTTCGGCATAATCACATTATACCGTTCCGATACACTATCAAGGAACGCTATCTCGAACCCAACTCAAACCGAGTTATTTGGAAATTGCTTCGACGTAATCACATTACGCCGTTCTGATACACTATCAAGGAATGCAATTACCATCAACTCTCCTCAACGGATCCCGTAAAACCGATTGATCTAATCAACCCGTGCGCAAAACTTGTTCCAGATCCAATCTAAAACCCGAACTAAGCAAGATTAGCTCGATACCACTGAAGGGTTACGCGGAGGCTACGCTAGCCGAAAACAAAAAAGATCTACCGCGCAAACCAGGAACACTTGCAAGTAAGGGCCGATAGATCGTTACCGATTGGAGTAGAGTGCAGCGGAATAGCCAATCGGGGCAATCCGATCCGAAGCGGTGTAGCCAATTCCGGAGACGGCCGATTTGTCAATCAGTGCGATTCGAGTCGTCGGTCGCGTTCTCACGCCTCGCTCCGTGCGCCCGGCGCGGCCGATTCCACCACGGCCGATCGCTCCGATTGCAGCCAGATCCGGGCCGATCAACGGCGTGCAACGTAGCAGCGCCTCTGCAGGTATCCACACGTCGGGGACGAGAACACCGTACACCCGTGTGCTAGCACGCGATGCAAGGCTAGGGTTTGGCTCGAAAGTGGGGAGGTTTCCGTGGAGATTGATCTCGGCGACTTCTCTTGCACGCGATGCAATTGACATGCCGCAGCTCTCCACCCCTCCCTCCTTTATATAGAGTTGGCCGGCGGGACTAGTGGCCGATCAGGACTCTATTTTGAATCGGATCTATCCGAATCTCACAGAGTTAGCTGCCCATACGTCGTAAGCCCATAGGACTCTATCCGATCGGATCCCTATCCGATCGAGCCGTATCCGAGTCCAACTCGAATGCTGTTCTTATCCCCTTAAGCGTGCGACCACAGCAGGTTCAGGTATACTCGGTTTCGGCTATAGTCTAACTTAGCCGACCGTCGGCTCGAGTCCAACTCAGCCGAGCTTTGTCAATAGCGGCGCCTAGCGGCACATATTGACACCATAGTATACAAGAATATAATATCGGCTCACAGAACCTGTAATGTGTACACAAATCCCTTTGCCTCACGATACCGGTTAAGCTATAGGCAAGATGTGTGCCATCCCTTCAATAAGCTTAACCATTCACTCGAACCGTATTGGATTATACTGTACGTTGATTGACTCCTCAATCAACTTAGCATCCATGCATTTCCATAATCCATTACCTCGAGGGGCCCGAGAGATATCTCTCCAAAGGAGGGGCAAATTCCATCTTGATCACTCACATCCCACTCCATGTTTCATAGCAAACCCGAAAACTACCTTTATAACTACCCGTTACGGAATAGCGTTTGGTAGTCCCAAAGTAGGCTACTACACATGTTGGAATCCATGGTGATCTCGGGTCTAAGGACTTTGTACCAACACTACGAGACCAACTAATGGCACATTAATTCTGTAGTGTCTCATGGTGGGTCTATCCAACAATGTGTTCTCCAACACATGTGTCCATGTTTATTGATTTGGTATCTCCATACCCATGATCTATGAGACATGATCATCAATCAATAAACATGCCGATCTTAGAATCATATTTGTTCCAACAATATGACATATGATCGAGGATCATTTAGAAATAGATTCATACATAAAGAATCTCATAAATAAGTCACGTACTTATTGATCAATATAAGATGTCTATTTCATGGAACTGAATAACACTTTATTCATAAATACATAAACATTGACGTGATATCCAACATCTCCATGTTGCCTCTAGGGCATATCACTAACATGAACGGCCCTTATTCACCGAGGGTGAATCCAACGCGTGGGAGGACGACGACGGGCTTCGTCGGTTGGTGTGGTGCGGCGGCGGTGCGCGGGACAAATGGTCACCGCGTTGCGTGGGAGCGACACACGAAGATGCGGTGCGCACGGGTGAAGCAGCGACGCGCTAAGGAGAGGTTGCGACCGAGAGAAGGAAGGAGGAAAGGGAGTGGCGGCTCACCATGGCGACGGTCACCGGCGCGCGGAGGAGGAGGCAGACGGGGCAGCAAATGTTATGGCGAACCATGGCGAAGATGTGCGGCCAAGGTCTGTGATATCGACGAAAGTGAGAGAGGAGATATGAAGGGGAGGAGAGGGCTTGCGGCGACAGGAAACGCCGGCCGAAGAGAGGAAAATTGATGTGGATATCCTAGTGCATGTTCCGGTAGCTAATCCGATCGCCATGCATGAAGGGCCGATCACGCACAATCATGCAAAGAAGCTACAAGAGCAGGTGAATTCATTCCTTGCTACCTTTGATATAGATGTTAATGAGCATTGTTTTCTACCTAATTGTTGTGCTATAACCTTGCTTCCGTTCACACATGAGGATATCCCAATTCCGAACCCGGATGTCCAAACGACTAGCGTGTTCGGATGTCCAAACCTAACCTCACTTCGAGCCATCACTGCAGACATAATACGAAGAATTTGAAGGTGTGTGACCTATGGATGTAAAGATTATCAAGTATAGTTTCATGTCCAACAAACGGTTAATAAATTGGAGTTCCCAATCAAAAGTTATGAACCATTTACTCGAGACTGCTCAGAAGTCGAACAAACATGTGATGTTTAAGTTTCTCATGCAAAAGTATGCCATTCTACAATAATTCGTGGTGCATGATGTATATGGATGGAAAGCTTATTGAGTCTACTTTCACACCCAACAAACGGATCATTATTTGGAGTTCCCAAGATGATGTTATTGCCAAATTAGTGAAGACTATGCGAGAAGACCAACAGCCACCCGAGGCCACTTCGGGAGTAGTTTTGTGGAAGCCTTTTCACATACTATGTCTCTTCATTTTCATTTCAGTTTTTGCACCCATATAGAAAGATTGTTCCTAGTATAAATATCACCTTGCTCCTAAAGCAAAGCATAACTTTTGATGATTTGATAAACCAATATGGTCTATTGCAGCCGAGCTGCTTGAGTGTCTACTCACCTTTGTTATTGCTAGTTCATCATGAGGTTGTGAGAAAGATCTCTCTACGGTCCCCTACTTCGTGCTCTACGGTTTCCGTTCGGCTACACCATATTGTGTGGATTAGTCCTGGTTTGTGGTTCTGTGATCGTTCGAAGATCGAGTCAAAGTCCTCAAGGTTTCGGTGCCTCTCTCCCCAACGCTTGGTCACATCCAACCTTGGTCAGGTATAAAGCTAGTTTCTCGCTATTCGCTGCAAGTTATCTTTTGTTCGTAAAACTGTGTCATGAAGATTAGGCCACCCTCTCGCCGATACATAACGGTACTTATCAAAAATGGTTGGGCTCACCAACGCATGAGGGAGGACGGGTTCCGGCGGCACGGGATGAAGTCCGAGCGGCAGCTAAGGTTCTGCGGGACCTTGTGGTGCCGACGATGGCGACGGAGCAGCTTGGCGACAGGCGGCATGCCAAAATCGAGTGGTCGGAGTGATTTGAACATGGCGGCGCTAGGGTTTCAATGACACGGGCGTGATTTAGGGCTCGAGAGCTGCAATAGGTTTGGGGAAAAGGAGGAGTGACGGACGAGATGGCGATTTATATCCATGGGGAGGTTGGACGTGGTCCGAAGGCCGCGGAAATGGCAGTAGCGTGGTCAAGAGAGAGAGAGTGGGTGCAGGATTCTCGAACCCGGCTGTTTCACTCCTCTATGCGCACGGGAGAGAGAGGGAGAGTGGCGGCGCGTCTTGCGAAGCAGGATGGCGTGGCGCGGAGGCGGGAGCACGCGGGAGAGGTGGACGACATGGGGCGGCATCGGTCGTGCCTCCGGCTGGAGGTAGGGGACGGATCGATACGTGGGGCCGATCAATGTCCGAGCGAGAGAAGGAGGGTTGCGAACTTGTGCAAGCTGCGGCCGTGGCCTGCCGGCCATTGACAAGAGCGAAGAGGGGCACGCTTGGACGCGTGAATAGGAGCGGGCCAGGGGAACACCCATGACACTGGAGAGAAGGAAAAAAAAGAAAGAAAAAGAAGGGAAAAGGATTTTCTAGATTTAAATTAATGTTGATAATCCTATTTCAATTTTAAAAATTATTTTCTTGTCTCTGAAAATTTCACTAAAAATATTTTTCTTGTGTTTGTCCTCCGGGTTTAACGACTAAAGAGGCGGAGGGGAAAGGAGAGAAATTTTACAAATCACTTTGCGAGACTCCAAAGGGATAGAAGAGATATTTTCGCAAATAAGGTTTTCGCAAACTTGTCCTTAGGGTTTGACCATTTGGCTCAACCTATAGTTGAGATAGCTCGATACCAACTTGTCACGCCTTGGGAAATTTAGCCAAATTTCTTGACCATTTTATGTATTAAATCCGTGTCGAGAATCAACCGGGGTACATAAAATGACAAATTAATACACGAGATCAAACGTAAAAACAAAGCATAAAATAAAATACTTGCGAAGAGGCACTTAGTCCTCACACCCAAAAAGGACTACAACGGAAAGAGAAACGACGCAAGCGGGGCTTGACTCCACTCCACGAGCAAACTCAGCAGGGTGCAGAGCGCTTGGTCTTCTAACACCATATTCAACTAAGAAGCACTACACTTCTAAAAGGAGGAAAAATTTCAAGGTGAGTACAACCACCGTACTTAACAAGCCAAGCCCAGAAAGCCGAGACGTGCAAGGGAGACAAGAGTGGCTTGGCTATTTTGCATAAATACGGTTATAAATATTTAATTGTTTAAAAAGTGGTAAAAACAGTTGAGTAATTCTCTTCCAGCTTGAACAATGTTATCCCCACATTGAAAAGGCCCAACCATTGCACACCGAACTAAAGCGGTTCCATTAAATCAAAATATTCGGTAGTGGATTAAGTGGTTATCTTTTCTCTGGCGCAACCGATCTATCCTAGTCACTTAGTTTAAGTACACTTCGGGATAGCATATATATGTAAATTGACTCTCAC